>MNCI01011128.1:432836-532454 GCA_015680685.1 Gnetum montanum | reverse complement strand
TCATTGTCATATAGTTCGTTGGTTCTCCAATGAACTTCCTCACTAGGTGTGGCATTATCGTAGTCTTGTAGGAGAGGCATGGTTGTGCAATTGTGTGTGAATTTATATGTGACTTTTTATAATTATTTCTTTCTAAAAGATATATTGTTAATTCCTATATAGCGACCTTGTATGATATAACTAATCTAGGTAACTAGCACTGTCCCCGACAACGGCGCCAATGATGAGTGGCGAGGTACCCCTCCACTCAACCATACGAATACGAGCGTTTCACGCACGATCCGATCGAACTCCGCAGACAGGCTAGTTGTGGTATCTAGACAGTTATTCTTAGGTCACAGTTCGCTATCTTCCCACCTGGACTAGTATTAGCTTGTCACGTATGGTTTAGTCCAAAGTGAGGTGTATGATGTGTTTCTATGCTAATGCTACTCTTGAAGACAATGGAAGATAATATTAACTAAGCTAAGAAAGAAAGAGTGAGAGAAAATCTAAGCTAGCCTAAATGTGATGAGCATCTGTTCCTCAATCATCCGTACACATCTTGGACTTCGTGCACGACTATCACTGGGATTACCAAGCGCAGATCCTAGGTACGCTACTGGGTTACCAAATAGTCACACTTAAATGCTCGTAATCAAGTCGTACTCATTCCGCGTTTAATAGGGGTTTAGGGTGAGAAGAGATTAACTAAGTAAGCAGTAAATAACAATTAATTAAATAATTAAGCTAAGTGAATGTTGCAATGATGAAGTAATCTCAATCTTTATTTCCGGTCATGTGCGTGTCCAAGTACGTCACACTCGAATAAGGATGTCGTACAATTACAATCACCACACTGCAGGCATACACTAGGAGAGAAGGGTTAAGAGAAGAACTACATAGTGGTGAGTATTCCTGCCTATCACGCGAGCGACTAGGGTTCGATCCCCGGCAACAACGCCAATGATGAGTGGTGAGATACCCCTACACTCAACCATACGAATACAAGCGTTTCACGCACGATCCGGTCAAACTCCGCAGACAGGGTAGTTGTGGTATTTAGACAGTTATCCTTAGGTCGCAGTTCATTGTCTTCCCACCTGGACTAGTATTAGCTTGTCACGTATGGTTTAGTCCAGAGTGAGGTGTATGATGTGTTTCTATGCTAATGCTACTCCTGAAGACAATGGAAGATAATATTAACTAAGCTAAGAGAGAAAGGGTGAGAGAGAATCTAAGCTAGCTTAAATGCGATGAGCATTCGTTCCTCAATCATCCGTACACATCTTGGACTTCGTGCACGACTACCACTAGGATTACCAAGCGCAAATCCTAGGTACACTATTGGGTTACCAAGTAGTCACACTTAAATGCTCGTAATCAAGTCGTACTCATTTCGCGTTTAACAAGGGTTTAGGGTGAGAAGAGATTAACTAAGAAAGCAATAAATAACAATTAATTAAATAAGTAAGCTAAGTGAATGCTGCAATAATGAAGTAATCTCGATCTTTATTTCTGGTCATGTGCATGCCCAAGTACGTCACACTCGAATAAGGATGCCATACAATTACAATCACCACACTGTGGGCATACACTGGGAGGAAAAGGGTTGAGAGAAAAACAAGAACTAAAATCAAAACTTAAAACTAAACTAGGAACTGAAAAATTGCCTATCAGAACTGTCTACCTCTTATTTATAGATGAGGAGACAGGCTGCGATATCGCGTACGCAATATCGCGTTTAACTAAATGGCAACTCATCAACTTGTTTAAACGACTATTGCCTTGTCGAGGGTGTTCAAGGGTTGCAGGTTGCTGGGGTGCACAGTGTCGTAGCCCACTACATAGATGATATGATGGTGTTTTCTAGGTCTACAGTGACGCAAGCTACAGCCCTGTTAATGGCAATGGAGGGGATGCAAAGGGAGATCCAACTAGAGGTCAATAAAGGAAAACCAGCCATCTATTACACTCACATGAAGGGAAGGGTGCAAGCCAAAATTGTATAGACATTGGGCATTCTCCCTAGCCAGGCACATGATACATATTTGGGAATGCCTATTTTTGACTGGAATAGGCAAAGAACTTGGTAGGGACTGATAGAGAGGGTACAACAGCGAACCGCACTTTGGACTGGCCAATTTCTGTCCAGGAAAGGGAAGATGGTACTTGCTGCAATGGTTCTGATGGCAATAGCTTGGTTTATGGCATCCATGGCAGCACTTCCAGCCATGGTGGTGCAGAAGATTAATGGCATTGTGAGGGAGTTCGTGTGGTCAAGAGGTAAAGGGGGTAGAAAAATGCACCTGGTGTGGTGGATGGCCATGGCATGGCCAAAAATGGCAGGGGGCATTGGTATTTTGGGATTTGGTGATGAGATGGCATTGGGCACACACCGGTTGTTGAACAGATACATGGGGCAAAGTGAGGGGGCGACGCCGTGGGTGTAGATATTGCAACAAAAATACCAACGCTAGGAGGTGCATCTGGAGTGCTTGCAACTCTGGAAGAATTTCTACCACCATGCTGCCGAGGTGGAGTAGCTTGGTTTGTTGGGGTAGCACCCAAAGGAACTAGTCAAGCTCTAGTACCCATAGGAAGAGGGGTGGGCTGCAATCTGGAAGGGTCATCTACCTGAAAAATCAAGGCGTTCAAATGGTTGCTGAAACATAGGGCGCTGCTAGTGAGGGCCACATTGAGAGAGAGAGAGGGATCAGCATGGATGCCAACTATCCACGCTGCCAGGAGCTCCCTAAGACGTTGCACCATCTCATATATGATTGCAGGATTTTGCAAGAGGCGTGGCTAGCAGCCAGTATAACCCCCACAACAGGCTTTCACAGTGACTCCTTGCCCCTTTCTCTACTGTGGGTCCTATGGAAACACAAGAATTATGTGATTTTCCGTGAACAACCGATTCCTTCAACCACAGTAGTGGTCCGAGAAGCACATGGGTTGTGGAAGGAGGCTACGGAGGCCATGGAGCAACACCTATTGTTTGAACCATCGTGGACAGAATTCTCTAGACTGCCCAAATTATAGGCAATGGTGGAATGGATAGGGTGGGTGGAGATGCTCAAGCGCATGGAGGGAGAGCCAAACCTGTCCACTCAACAATTCTACAACAACTAGGTGGGAGACACCACACAAAAAAGGGGTAGGAGGATTGAAATTACGATGCAAACGTTGGTTGCTGCTCTAGGGGTGGAGGACACAGGGGCAGTTGTGGCACCAATCGCAAATGCCTAGGATGATGCTAGGGGATTCTTCACTGGACATATTCCCAGGACTGCTAGCGAGCACATTAGGAAGTCCGGTGGCAAAGGGTCTAGAGAGATGCAGCACTCCTAGTGGAGAGGTATTTTGTGCAATCAAGGTAACCCCACACACTAGTAAGGGTACATTTCACTTTCTCAAGCACCTTCGACAAGCTCATTGGTGAACCTACACCGATTTTTCTGGGATTCTCTACATAGGAGGAGGGTGGGGAGGCATCCTGGAGTTATCCTGGCACTTTGGCGCAGGGGAGTACCGATTGTACACTAGGCACCCACGATTGTGTACCAAAGAAGGCAGCATCAAGGGACTACCAGGGAGCAGGTGTTGGAGTCAACGAGGCAGTAGATTGCGACTAGCATTGATGCCTCAAAGGCCTCAGCTGCAAATGAGTCAAGGATCCGGATCACATTTCACCGAGCCCGTAGGGTGCAATAGTTCGGGGAGGGACACGGGCAAATAGTGCTACGGTCTTGGGTAGTCTAGGGTGTAGGTGTCTATACCCTGCTTTGGGGAATAAGGATCGCATATCTGGGATGAGGGTTATCAAGCAAGGTGAGAGGACAATGCAGTGTTAGCGTGTGGGGAATTGTGGGATACATTGTGGGGGACCACTAGTCACATGGATGGGGTGTGTCGACTTCAATTGGTAATATTTTGTGTACATTTGTACATTATTTTTTTGGAATAAGATCACTTGATCATTTTCCTAAAACACAATTAAGTTCAGGAAAGAGTGAAATATCTAGTAGGCATCAAGAATCCCATTTTTACTCCTCACATTCGTCTCTTTGCTAATGAGATGCTTTGTGGAAAATTACCCACTAGACAATATCTTGCACAAAAGAATATTATGGAAGATCTAAGTTATGTCTTATGCTCTTCAAAGACAAAAATTGCTGATCATCTTTTTATAAATTGCCCATTTATTCAGTATATTTGGAATGAGTTGAGGCAAGTGCCACGAGGTCACCACTTGCAGCTAATTCTGTGAATGATTCTTTTTGTTGGATTGGCAACAACAACATTAAAGAGGACATCAAGGTAAGGTGTGGACCGCACTTCCATGGCTTATTTGGTTTGTGCTATGGCAGGACCAAAATTTTAGAGTTTTTTTTTAGCAGAGATCAAGAAGCCCGACATTAGTGTGGATTGTTGCTTTAGCTCTTTGGATGGATGCTGCAAAATTTCAGAGCAATTATAATTAGAACAATGTTGTTTGTTTATTCTTTGAATAGAATTATCTTTTTGTGACCTGGCCACTATAAATCCAGGATGTCCGTTTAATAAAAAACAATTAAGTTTACTTGAAAGGCTGGTAAAGCAAATATAACACATTCTTGTACAAGTGAATCACTTCAAAATTCATATTCATTGGAGTACATGTACATTGAAAAGTTTGCACCAAACAAGGAAACTGCATTTTTGAAGTTTGTGAAGCACATTGTGCAATTTTGGACAGAGTCTAACAACCTGGAAATTATAACCGATTACAATGTTTTGTTTGATGATACTGATTTCATTGTTGCGTTGTTTTGAAATAGGCTTTTGGTCCCAAACGTCTGCGATTTACCTTAGGAATATTGGAATGTATGCAAACGTACCACCTACTCATCGACTCACTTTTGATGTCTGAATGCACCGCATCTCTGTTTTGAAACCTGTGACAACCGACTATGTCTGCTGTCTTTATGTTGAGCCCTAATCATGTTTGTCTTTGAGCACCGCCAAAGGATGTGAATTGTTTTTAGGCATCCTTCTGCTGCACCCTTAAATTGAAACGATGCGGACACGGGCATTAACATCATCCCTGGTAAAGTTTCTCCTATTGCATTTGTGTACCTGCGTGGGGCTATAATTTTGAATGATAATAAGGTGCTCTTTCCTCAGGTCTTAATGCCTGGGAAAGGTCTTAATGCCTGGCTCAAGCATGCGCGCAGCCAGTCAAAAAGAAAGAAGGCTTTAGGTTATCTACCGGCACTCCAGACCAGCATCCAGCATCCGGGTGATGACCCATTGTTAATTAAAAAGCTTACCGGGTAACATTTTCCATTAATGTTTTCCTGCAGTAAGGACTTACAGGCTCCTCGTCTGCTAATATGCAACTTTCTGCTAAATCCACCTAGACAGCCTCTCTGAATGCTTCCATTTCTATTATCGAGGATTAACCCATGTCTAAAACGTTGAACATTGTTTCTGGGAAAACATATTTAATGCTAATAGCTATCTGAGATTTCTGAGAGCGCAAACTGAATGAAGTCTGAAAGAAAGAGAAGAAATGAAATAGTAAACGGACCTGGGATGGAAGAACTTCCTCGCATGGTGGAGGCGGCGGAAGAACTGTCTTAATAAAACCAAACGCTCGGTCACTGCCACTGGATTGGAAAAGACTTGCAGGTAATTCTGGTAATGACGGTGGTGGGTCTGAAGCCATATTTTGCAACTAAGCTCTGTTTCACTGCCTACTCCAACTTTGAAACCCTCCCAACTTTCGAAGTTTCGTAGTATTCAGCAGCCACTTCGGCGACTCACCGTAGAAAGGACTCGAACCATTTCATTAAACCGTTACCCACATGCCTTGGTTATTAAAAATAATGAAATCAAGCATAGACGCAATGAAGTAAGAAACAGGAAAACAGCTTTCGAAGGTGCAGCAGTTCTTATGCAGAGCTATGGCAACTAGAACCCCGTGATATAAACCCAGCTTGCGAGACACTGGTAACTCTGACATTTGTATTTTACAGTAACCCAACAGTTCCATAATCGAACGAACCAAATCTTATTCAAGATCTCTACCTTCGCGGGTGTTCCCNGGGGTTTTCCCTTTTTTTTTTTTTTTTTTTTTTTTTTTTTTCGTTTTTTTTTTTTGTTTTTTTTTTTTCGTTTTTTTTTTCTTTTTCTTTTTCCTTTTAAAATCCTCTCTCTTTAACTTTCGCGATCTGATCTCAAATTTTTTTTTTTTAAAGTAGATTACCTTTGATTAAGGCGTCATCTGTTTGGAAATCATTATCCGATTGGAACATGCTTCCAAGCTAGTAAAGCAGGTGAACTAATCTTAGAATTCAACATCAAGGGTTTAATTAATTGAGCTCTAATCCATTTTTAATCACAAAAAGACTTATATTCAACTTATTACATATTATGATCTTCTTAATTCTTATTGGTGTTATTATTATGGGGGACCCCAAAAAAAAGTTTTATTAATAGTAAAAGAGTATCAAATACATAATTCACATTAAGTCACATAGACTAGAGAGAGAAGGAAAACTTAATTAACTCGGGATGTTACTCTAAGAAATGCCCTCATAAATAACTAATCTCGAAAGGGAGAAACCCAATTTGGGGATTTACCATCCACTAAGATCAATTGAACCGGTAGTAGAGAAAGATTAACAAAAAATCAAACAAAGCAAATAACACCCACGAATAAACAAAGAGACTCCCATCTAGTGAATCCACTCAAATTTAAGAAGGGAAGCTTCTAGGCAACAATTCCTATTGAATAAGTTTGCTTGAAATCACATGTCTTCCCCCAAGGTTTCAAGAGATGAATTAACTAATTAATATCCATTTTATACTTTGATGCTTGAGATTTGATTTGGAAATGAACAAGGCAAAAGATCTGCAATTTCTCCATAATAGTTAGATAATATATATTTGAATAATCAATTCTTTGAAAGATAACATTACATCTACACTTCCAAATATAACATAGAATAATAGGCCTAATAACCTTCCACCAAAATTTGAAATTAGCAAAAGTAGTAGGCAAAAAGCCAAATATAATGTCATCTTGAGATAGCTTGCACAATGGAATAACTTTGGAGGCCCATGTCCACACGTGCTATGCAAAGGGGTATTACCAAAACACATGAACAAAATCCTCTTTACCACCATAAAGAGGGCAAGTAGAAGTGTGAATCCCAAGATATTCAAAATGTTTGCTGATAGGTAAACCTTGGTGAAGGAGACACTAAAGGAGTTGTTGAATTTTAGAGAGAGTTGGAAGTTTCCAAATACATTGGAAGAGGGGGATCCAGAATTGTTCCAACCCTTATTTGTGCCAAGACTTGTTGCATCGTTGAATGATGCTTGATGAGTCATGCAAAAGTTCAAAGGGGACATGTAGCTTATAAGGTGGGAGTTTCAACCCATTAATCCATTGAAAGCCATGCAAAGTATTGTGCACTAAAGCATCTAGTTGCAAATGGCAATTAATAAAAGTATAAACCTGAGCTAGGCAATGGTGCACTGCTTTAGACACCCCATATAGATTATTAAACACTTCCCCATAAATCCATTGATCTGCAAGTCTAAGACAACTAAGAGAAATAACTCCCTTCCAAAACCAAGAGGTAGCTAACTTAGTGTTCATAATGGCAAGGGGAATAAGTGACAAAGGTAACCACCAGGGACATAGCTTAGAGAGAAAAGTAAGGTTGATCTTGACATTAGTCCAATCTATATAACAATGTAAAATTTGCCAAGCCCTCCAAATGCTTTTGAAAACATGAGATCCAGGAATAATGATAGTGTAGGGGAAAAGGATCCAATTAATGAAGTGGATTCCTTTCCAGAAGGGCTTATTGTTGGGAAACACTTGTTGAAGCCTTAATTGGAAAAGAGTCCCAATAATGTTAGAGACATCTAGATGTTGAACCAACCACTTAGCAACTAAGGTAATCCTTTGCTTAAATGAGTTTAAAAGACCTAAGCTACCCTTATTCTTAGGAAGAGTAACAATATTTCAAGCAACACAATGGAAGCCTTTTTGAGAATCTTTAGAGGACCACATGAAGTCCTGAAATAAGCATTCAAGCTTCTAATAAGCAGCTTGGGAAGGGGTCCAACACAAAGAATAATACACGTGGGTAGATGCACATATAGACTTACAATTGAGGTACTTACTAGCTATAGTGAGGGGTTTAGTCCTCCATTTTTCAATTTTCTTTTGAATACGAAAAATAACATGCTCCTAGAGAATAGAGGTAGAAGCTCTAAAACGGAAGGGAATTCCTAGAATCTTAATGATATCTTAATCTTCAAGAAGCTTCCAATTATAGTTGGTCACATGACAATAATTCTTGGTAAGGCTACAAACAGAAGATTTATTCCAATTAATAGTGGAACTCAAGAATGAGCAATATTGCTCCACTCAAGATAAGAGTCATTGTAGATTAGTAGTAGTGTTTTGAACAAGAAAAAAGGAGTTGTCGATGAAATGCATGTTAAAAAGTTGATGTTGAGGGGAAGAGAGATAAACCTTAGTGAGAACTTCATTTTGAATATCATAGTTTAACTAATGACAAAGAAAGTTAGCTGCAATGATGAATAGGTAAGGGGCAAGAGGACATCCTTGCTACACTGACCTATGGATAAGAAAGGGAGAGGTGATGCCAAAGGTAGTAGCTATTCTTGTAGTAGCATCCGAGAGTAAGCATTTCACCATATGTAAGAACTTAGGCCCAAAACCAAGTCTAGTCATGGTCTGCAAAATAAAGTCCCACTTTATGTTGTCATAGGCCTTAGCATAATCAAGCTTCATTAAGAGAATATCTTGACCATCATCCTATGCCCACTTAAGACCTTCCCATGTAGCAATCACATTATTTAAAATATATCTACCAAGAACAAAGCCTGTTTTCTTAGGAGATATAATTTGGCAAAGAATTTTCTTTAGACATAAGGCTAAGCACTTGGCCTAAATTTTATACACCATGTTAAGAAGAGTGATGGGACATCAATTAGAGATATAGGTAGGACCACCTGACTTAGGAAGGAGATAAATAATCCCTTGCTTTAAATGAGGTCCAAGGGAATCATGAAGGATAACCTCTTTAATGATCTAGAAGAGATCATTTCCCACTAGATCCAAATGAATACAAAAGAATTTAATGGGGAAACCATCATAACCAGGAGCCTTCCTAGGACTCAACTTGGAACAATCCTTTTGAAGCTCTCCATAGTAATATTGGCTTTTAAACTTTGCAACATGGTGGAATTGATAAGGCTAGGATAATTAAGGGTATTAGCCTCAAACGATGAGATATCCATAGGGGTAGTAGCAAATAAGATTTTGAAATGCTTCTTAAGATATTAGAGGATGCTATTATGGTCAATGATGGTGGTACCATCATTGAAAATTTTTTCTAAAGAATGCAAAGGAGAAGAGCTATTTAGACACTTGAAAAATTCCTTACAGTGTTCATCTTGAATATTTAACCAAGTGAGTCTACTTTTTGTTAAGGCACTTTGTGCTTTGTACATGTTCCATTGTTGGAAGGCGAACCAGGCTCTAGATAACTCCACGTGAACATGAGTGTTGAAAGGATCTTGAGCTAATTTATTAGTAAGATGTTTAATAGTAAAGCGAATGTTATTGTATTTTTGTCTAGCACAAGCAACCACTTTCTTACTGTAATAACGAGAAAAGTTTCGCACTCTACAAGAAGCACAATGCCACCATTGAATCCAACCCACCTGACCTAAGGGCCTCTGTTCGGCATTCCAAAGGTTTGAAAGAAGAAGTTGGGTAGAAGGGGAAGAGAAGCATTTACTATGTAACTAGAAAAGATGAAAATTATGTTTGTGCTTACTACCATGAATCTGAATAGACATAGTGATGGGAAGATGGTTCGATAAGGTTACATGTTGATGAACTAGAGTAGCAAAAAAGGCCTGCCAAAAGGAAAGGGTAGACAAATATAACTATCTAATCAACTGTAGATGCAAGCTTGCCTAAGATGATGATTACTCCAAGTAAATTTGTGAAGGGAATCACTAGTAGAGGCATCCATTGCATTAGAGAGGTAGAACTTTTTCTTAAACGTTGACAAGGTCTGATACTTGGAATTTGAAAGTTGAAAAAACACCCCCAAGCTTATCATGAGGGAGTTCTATCATATTAAAATCTCCTTTAAAAATCCAAGGTACTAAGGGAATAGAGTTAGCTAGTTCTTGCCATAGAAGAGCACGTTCTATAAAGTCATTAAAAGCATAAATAGAGCAGATATTGAAAAGGCCATGCAAGGACGAGAAGGTAGCCCAAGAAACTCTATGGCTAGAATGGAAACTGCTAGAAGATAATGGTAGCTCCCCCTTTCCCACTAACATGGGAAGTAGCAAGAATTGATGAGTGAGGGAGAAACCAATGGGTAGAAAGAGATAAATGATTTGCTAAAATTTTAAGTTCTTGAAGAAGAAGAAAATCGAAAGCAATATTTAAATTGAAAAGAAAGTTGCTTGCATGCTTGCATCAAAGCATATTAGTTAGGCCTTGAACTTTCCAAGACAAGAGGTTCATTGGGAAACAAAAGGCATGTCAAAAGAAATGTCATCAGAAGGTTTGAAAGTCAAAGTATCAACTTTCATTATTTGTGAGAGAATGGCAAAGGAGTTATTTGTAGTGATGGGGATTGTAGAACTATTCATTAGAGAAAGTAGAGGATGGAGTTGTAAAGGAGGAAGCTTTAACTTGTTTCCTTCTACTGCCCATTTCAAAATCTTCACCCAATACTAAGTCCTTAAATGACTTTGAAGGAGTGACATGTGTTGTAGTAGCTATCTTCGTGCGTAAACTCGACTATGGCACTTGTACCTTAGAAGGGCTCAATGAAGAGGAAGACTTTGGAATATTTTTTGAAGAGGTTTCAAACCTAAAGGATTTTGATGGTGGACAAGATGCTAGTGTATCTAGGGAATGGGTTTTTTAAGACTCGACAAAGTGTTTTTTCTTGGTCAAGAAGGGATAGGCTGAGATATGATGCTTAGCTCGATGATAGTAGCTATAGGGGTTTAGGAGATAAAAATAATCAATTTTTTGGATGAAGAGTTTTCCATCAGCTACAAGCGTTAATGAGGTCTTCCTATGAGCAATATTAAGTTCGATACAGTAGTGGCAAAATTGAGTTCTATTAATCACAATACTATAATCTAAAATAATAGCACGGAGGGTACTCATGATGTTCCTCTCTACGGATGAAAAAATTAGTGGAAGGTTTGGCAATTCAACATAATAGGGAATTGTATTATATGCTAGGTCATTAATATTGAAGTCAAATTTCTAGGCACGTGTAATGAGAGTTGCATTATGTGTGGGAAAAATTTTGATAGAGAAAGCCTTCTTGACCTGAGAGGCCTCAGAGAGTTCCACTAGGATAAATTTTTGAGCGTAGTAACAAGCATGAGAAACTTGAATACCTTGGGGCTGTAGGAAGCTTTGGATTTGTGTATAAATACTCAGTGACCTTCATAAAAAATCCACAATTTGAAGAAATATAAAACGCATTGCAAAATCTTTAGAAACTATATCGAAAATATCATCCAGAAGAAAGAAATATATTTTAGGCAAGGTAGAGGTACTTTTGTAAAGTGGAGTAGAGTTGTTGGACAAACCTACCATTGTAGAACTCCATGCAAATGCGTCCACCATTGCTCCAACAATGAAGATCTACAGAACCATTGCGGTGCAAGTAAGCACCTCCACCACACCCCCACAACACAAAGCTACTTTGTAGCTATGTAGAACTGCCCACCTTCCTTTTGCCTCATAGATCCACCTGAAAAACATCTCCGTAGTCACAACAACACTAATCTAGAGTTGCAAAAGCCCATAGCATTGCAATAGCCACATAGATCCATGAGAACTAAAAAAAAATGGGAATAAGAAAACTAGGAATGATCATTTAAGAACATGTGTGTAGAAATGCTTGAGGGAAAAACCCTCGCTATCGCAAAACACCTCCACTGGATTAGTTCACAATCATTCACCACCACTAGAAATGCCTGCAAGATTTTGATATTCAAATCTAAAACAGATGCACGATCTAAGGACTCAACACTTAGTGAAGAAGACAAAACTAGGAAAGCATCGATTTAGAGTGGTTAACGGTATGGTGTTATTATTATGATAACATATGTTTAATGTTTGTCTTTTTTGTTTAAGGAAAAAATGTTAAGGAAAAGAAAAAACATATAAAATTATTTTTAAAAATAATATGACGTGAAAGATATAGAAAATCAAGTTAATGCCAATGATAAAGAATGATCAAATGGCAATAAAGAACTCAATGATACAAAAGTTTCTGTAATAATTTTACTTGTGGTATAGAGAATATTGATCAGTTAGAATAGATAGTTTATAAGATAATTTTTTCCCTATACAACAAGAGTGTTATTAATTCAAAATTTAAAAGTAATGTTAACAATAAATTATAGCTAATGGCAAAGATTCTCAACAAAAAGTTAATCATGATGGATAATATGCATCATCATTTTCTATTAGATTTTCATTTCCTACAAAATTTGGTATTTCACCAAAGCCACTTATTATTACCTTAAATCCTTCTACTATTTTAAGTTTAACCACATATGTTGAAAGTAATGTAAATATTGCTAGGACTTGAACTATCCTTACTACTTACAATTAATATTTCTTTCTCAAATTTTCAAAGCATAAATTGGAAGATTATACACATAAGTAGACTTCCTTAAACTTGGAAAGCTTTTCCTTTTCTTCTTGTTTTTATAACAACGAGGTGTTAGGCTAGTGGTAAGATTTTTGATTTGAAAGCTCCAAGTCATGGGTTCGATTCTAGTGGGGGATGTTGAGTTATAAAGTTTTAATTGGACTATATATCTTGGAGTGTATCTATATTATAATTATTTCAAGGTTACAACAGTATCATCCCCCTACTTTCTAACTCTCTTGCATCCACCTTTTCTTCTTGTTTTTTTATGTTTTCTACTATGTGTGAAAACATGTAATGTAATCAAACTAGAACTAGTTTAATTTATCCAAAAAATCTAATGTTTCTCCACTAGACCTAATTTTTCTTTAGTAAATCTAATTTCTTCCTCTTCAATTTTCTCCATTGGATTTAATCTCTTTAGAATTCCATTATGGAGATTCTAAATTACCTTAAATTTCTTCAACTAATACCAAAATTTATACTTATTATATTGATGAAAAAATTTCTATTAATAAAGAATACATATTTACAAGTTGGTGAGAAAATATTTGGAACACCTTCTTTTAGTGATATTGATGCAACTAATACACATGATTTTATTCTCAATGATGATGCATACGAGTTACTAACACCTTCTTTTAGTGATGTTGATGCAACTAATACACATAATTTTATTCTTAATGATGATGCATACGAGTTACTTATTGATAATCTTACATCACAATATATGTTCATTCCAATTTTGGTTTACCAACATCATAATCAAAGTTTTGCTTTGTAGTTACATAATGTGATGTTTCATTTATACTAGGTATATTCTCATTTTTTTTTCTTGTTGAGCTAGGTAATGCTTTGATAGTTCAATGTGCCTTAGATATATGATCTTTTATACATAAGCATGCAATGTTCATCATTCATAAGAGAACTCCAAATTTTGATGTCTAGTCTAAAGAATATTCTAAAGTTTCATGTTTTGTCAAGCTATTTAATCTTTTGTTAATTTTTCAGAAAGTTGAGTAGAAAATTGCTCATTTTCTTGGTCCCATTAAGTATACAAAATCTTTTTTGTATACCATTTAATTTTCATAGATGGTTTTTTGTTGAAATAAATCTTGGTAACCATATAAAGGAATTAGTACTACAAGTAGATGAAAAGACTTACATTTAACTAATTACTTATCATAATGTTCCCAATTCTTATCATTTTTATCATTGTGAAGGATGTTTGTTTAATATTTTTCCTTTTATACTTAAGGAAAAAGATGCTAAAGAAAAGAAAAAATGTGTTGAAATTAAGGATAAAAAAACAATTTGAAGCTTAATCAATGAAAATCAAGCTAATGTCTAATGAGCAACAAAGAATCCCTATACCCAACTACACAAGTTACGCGTATTGCAAGGGAGTTGATCGTATCTGTGAATAGACCCAGTGTGGCTACTAGATAACTTATATGTGATTGCTGATCATTCTCTTCCCACTTGGGTTAGTTATGATTCAATATATATGGTTTTACCCAAAGTAAGACACATGATATGAAATTATTTTGCATCCAACAAGCTAAAGTGAAACATAAAGATTATATAGTGATTCTAATGAACAACACAAAGAAATCCGAGACTAGCCTAATGGCAATAAGCATTCATTCTTAATTTGTCATACACATCCTAGGCTAGCATAATTGTTGCTAGGATCACCAAGCAATGCACTAATAGGCATACTAAGTAATATTGTTACTTGGTTACTAAGTAATCATATGTTATGCTTAAAACTGATCATATTTATTTTGCTAAATTACCATCATATAATGAAAATGTAAATAATTAGTCTAATTATATTAAAAATTAAAAGACATAGGGAACTAAAAACTTGAAAGGTAAAGTATATGCTAAGTTAGAATGTTGTAACAATAATACCACAAGGACACCATGAATTGTGGTCATATACCACGAGAGCAACATGACCTACAGTCTATTAACACAAGAAGACCATGAATTGTGATCAAGAAATTTTTTTATAAGTTTCATATTTTAGATCCTAGATTCTAGAATTGGCCTCTAAAGGTGCCAACTCTAATATACTTTTGATTGTTCACATGGCCGGTTTCATGATTCAAAACAAAAGAAGGTAGGCGAACCACATGAGATTATTTCTATAGTTGATTCATCCAAGATTAGGTGAGGATTGGTCAACTAGCCCTTGAGGAGGATCATTGATATCATCAAAGATAGGTGAGACCTTGTGAGTAAACTAGTTCTTGTGAATGGTCAATTTCTAGAACATTTTTGGTTAACCTATTTTTTGACATTTGGAGGGTATCATGGATTTTCAATATTGATTATGAATTATAATATTATGGATCTTGAGATGGTTCTTGTGCAATACATGGCTTCATTCTACAACTTTTTCCAAGTGCACTAAGTTAGTTAGCTCTACTAGAAGGTTTATGATCCTTCTTGCATATTTGTACAAGATCCAAGTGGTACAAGCTAGGAGCTTGATTATGATGGAGCATGATCAATGAAGTTTCTTTCTTACTTTTAGAAATTTTTTTTCTTTGAGATTATGTTATGTTGGACATGATGTATTTGAACTTATATATTAATGGATATTCTCACTTTCTTTTAAGATTATGGATTTGTCATGGTTAAGAAATTTAATTACAAGCTTTGGTTTGTAGTTATGTAATTTCTACTTTAAGTACTTAAATGTGTATTTTTGATTTTACCATGCACTTGGTTAAGTTTTATAACACTTATGGTGATTCCGTTACTTAACTTAAAAGCATTATGATGTCACATACCCAAGTATTATGTTATGTGTAAATTAACCATGGATTATCTTAAGTAAAATTTTGGGGTGTGATAAATATTGTTATTTATTGTATTCAAGTTTATTGTAAAGCCTTTAGTTCTACTATTAATTGAAACAAAACTCATGCTATAAAATCCAAGCTTGGAGGTATTTCTTTTGAGCTTTCTAATTTCCTTTGGAGCTAGATTCAACCTTTTGAGGTTATTACTTAGTTGAGTATTTCTTTTTGTTCCTTATCTTTTGACACTTATTTTTGAGAGAAAGTTCTTCATAAAATTCATTAGAAAATTAATAAGTGGATTATCAAACCATTATCTATAGCAAATAGATTTATTTTTGTTCCTAGAATTTTATAATCTACTCATGTTTATTATTCTTCATTTATGGCTCCTTCTAAAAGATCATATGAGTAGTTAGAGCAACTTATTAGATCTTTTTTTTTGGAAAATAATGATACTCTTCATCACTTCCTTAAGTTAATTAGGAATTATGTACTCTTTACAAAAAAGTTGGCAGTTTCGGATTTCCTTCAACTTATTGTCAAGGAATATTGCTTGTTGCCAAATGGATTTTAAGAGCTTTGCAAGACGATGAAAGTTGAAAATTTTTTATTAGACATTGAATTAAATTTGATTGTCTAGCTAATTAAAAAATTTAGTTTAATACTTAATGGAAAAATTGGTTTATTGCTTTTGCTAAAATTAAAATTAGAGAATTAGTTGTGCTTCAACAGAATTGGACAGCTTGACAACAGATCAATTCTTATTTGCAATACTACCCTTCACAACATTTATGAGATTCCACTAAAGAGATGTCTATCTTGTGGACTCCTTGTTGTAGAAATACTAGTACTTTAGTTGCTTATGATTCTCACTTTAAGAGGATTAATCATAAAGGAATTCTTTGTATTGAAGATTTTTTCTCTAATACAGTAGTGAGGAATTTCAAACTAAATTCAATTTAAATAAAATAAGACCTTTTTTAGGCTCTTCATGATAGGTGTTTATTAGTTTTCTTAGGATCTTTTTCTCAATCCTCATCTTTTTTTGGGATAATTAGGTCTGACTTGATGATGTTCAAATGGTTCATGTTTCTATTACAAAAGGTCAATGGTTGTTTGATAGAGAGAAAACTCCTTTTGATATCCCTAATTATAGATGGAACACTCAATATATTGAAAAGGATTGAATACAAAAGTTTAAGAACTTATGGAAACTTAAGGTTTAGCTGAAAGTATAGTTTTTAGCTTAGTCTTTATTATATAGAGGCTTTTATAAAGGTCATTAATTATAACTCCTTGGTTTTGATAATCTAATTTGTTCAATTTTCTCTCATGAAGATTGTATTGAACATGTTTTTATTTATTATTCTTTTGCTCAACAAGCTTGGTTATGAAGTTAATTTTTGATAAACAATGATATTGCATCAATGATATCGTGGATACACTATCATAGCACATGCTACATCATTGTTGATATGATATCTTAGGATGTGTGAAGCCCTATAAATACAATACTTGGGTGTACGATCTACATAAGTTTCATTACACTAGTAGTAGAACTCTGTTAGTTTTATTCCATGAACTTAGACTTAGTGATTAGAAGTGTGAATGCCCGCAATGTAGTGTAATTTAGTTAATGGAATCTTTGTTCGAACATCTTGTACTTGGGCATAAGTGTGACTAGCAATAAAGATCAAGCTATTTCATACTATTATAGTATTCTTCTAGTTTTCTGTTTTACTTAGAATAATATTTCCTATTTTCTAGCTTAATGTTTTACTCTTCCAAAGTACACTTTACTCTTACTGTTATTAGTATGTGGAATGGATACGACTGATTTTGAGCATAAAGTGTGACTGTTTAGTAATCCAGTAGTATTATTGCTTGGTTTGCCTAGCAATGAGTTACTTGGTAGTAATGATTACATAAGCCCAAGATGTATGCAGAAAATTAGGAATGAATATCCATCGCCTTAGGCTAGGATATACTTGTTACTTATTTTACTTAGACTTAGAAATTATTTCCATTTTCACCATGTTTGCTAGGAGTAATGATGGCCTATCAACATTAGATATCATATGCCTCATGATGAGCTAAACCATACATAGGGACTTCACTAGCTTCACATGAGAACACAATAGTCTCGAACTTAAACTAATTACTAGCATATTGACATTGCCTTATTCATGGATTACGATTTGGTCATGCATGAATGCCTGTGACTTGTATGGTTGGGTGTTGGATTTCTCCACTACTCATCATTGGTGCTGTTGTTGGGGATAGGTCAATGTATGCTAAGTAATTGATTTCATAAAGTTCATTGTATTAGGAATCCAAAGTCAAATTCATAACCTTTTAATACTTCCAAATAATTAAGCACACTTAATTAAACATCTAAAAATAATAACATGGCTTCACTAAAAGATCAATCATCACCTACCAAAGAACTACCAAGAGGTAATGACAGAATTAGTCATGAAGAAGAATGGGGGATGCTGATGCAAACCAAAATCACATATGCTCATACTAATCCTTATCATCTAGATTTTACTTTCATCTTTCATCAAAACTACAAAATGAGGTGGAGAGACATACAAGGTAACATAGTCTTGCCTCTAGATTGAGCAACACTTAACATGCTTCAAACTACCTTAAGGGGAAGGAACTTGAACCAGATCCAAGAAGGGTACCATGTGACTAAGCACATGACAAGGCCTTATGAATCCACAAAGAAGTAGATGAGGAGAGATGCTACCATGGAAATCAAGCATGTACATAGCAAGGGAAAGTAGGTTAAGACTTCAATTATCTTGGAAGAACTAGATGGTAATGCATTTATTGCAGAACAACTCCATTAGAATTATGGAGGCCTTTCTCAAACACCTATCATGAAACTTGAAGTACCTATCAAAGTTCAATTACATTCCACTCTAGCAGAGACACCATGAAGCAAGACAACTGACTCCAAGTATAGGCAAAACTCAAGGCCAAGAGTTTCTACTGAATCCCATAAGAAGGAATACGAGAGTCATCAAAGGAGAACAAGTCGACATCATTCTCCTACTACCTCATCTACATCTTCACAATCATCAGTGGACTCTAATAGGAGGAGACAAAGGTGCCAAGACCATGACAAGGAGGACAGAAGGACTCATGATCGTCATGACCATTGTCCAAGGCACTATGATGAAGAAGATGAAGACTATGAACAAAGAAGACATAGGGATTGAAGAGAGAATCAAGCAAGGTATGAGCACAGAAGGGGACATCACTACAATAGAGCTCACAAACCCAATCATGATGATGAACCCTTGATGGAAGCCAATAGTATGATTAATATCTAGGAAGCTATACATATACCAACTGGGCATGTAAGGGATAGCCACATCAAATGGCTTGACATGAATAACATGTCTAGATTTGAGGGTGGTTATAATGCTAATCTGCAACACCACCTCCAAGCATTCCATGATGCCTATGTCCTACAAAATATTGAAAGTGATTGGCAAAAATTGAAGTTATTCCCATAGACACTTGTGAAAGAAGCTGAGAGCTAGTACAAATTACTTAAACCAAAATCAATCAAAAGATAGAGTACCATGCTAGAGATCTTCCATGAAAAATATCAAACTTATTAATGGGTGTTCAATCTAAGGAAATAGATCCAAGGATGGAAGCAAGGGATCCATGAATCCCTTGATGCGGTAATGGGTAGACTTTACTTACTATTGCATAGATGCCCAAGCCATGGATTCTCATAACAAGAATAACTAAGGCACGTTGTTGATGGGTTATGAAAAAAGGCCAAAGAGACCCTTGGGGTTTATGCCCAAGGTTGATTATTCAAAATGACTGCCCATCGAATACAGGCTAAGTGGCGAAGGAGGAAGGTGAGTTAAGGAAAATAGAATATAAAAAAGATCCATTTATTAGAAACAGGGATGCGAGAGTTTGTGGTATATAGGAAGAAGAGACCTTGGATAAGGTAAGTTAGAAGAAAAATTTACCTATCCATAAATCTGTCATCGATATAGTAGCACTAGTAGTGAAGATGTGGGACTTAGTTGATGAAAGATGTACAAAAACCTTGAAGATTGTGGAGGAGAAAATAGAGCAAGCCTTTGGTAAAGGAAAGAATAGTAAAAAGAAGAGAGATTTTAGACAAAAGGGTAAAGTGGCTTTAGTGGCTGAGTATTTAGAAACAAGCTTCGAAGATGAGGAAGGATGTGCCGTATGCTAATACGAACATCCCAAGGAATGTTATCCAATAATGGCACACTTACAAGAAAGAGGTGAATATGTACTTAACCCCAGATTTGTCAAGAAATAGATGCTTAAAAGGTTACCTTACCCTCAAGGTAACTATAGGAAAAACTTCCAACCCATATACCATCCCAATGAAACTTTACTGTAGTCATAAGAGTAGTACTATCAATAGTGGCAACAACCCCAATCATGGGCCATGCCACCACCATGCCAACAATATCCATATCAGTAGTTAGATCTATATGGATACTTTGTGTAATGTTTAATCTCTCTTGGTAATGCTATTGTTCAAACTCCACAATACTGTTCAATTGAGTACCATTGACCAACATTGCGAACTAAACTTGTATATGCATCCATCAGTAGTTGGTTCTTCAAACTAATATCCAAATCCTTTGCCACCTGTGCCATCTCTTGTTATGTAGGGGAAACTATCATCTCAACTACAATAGAAAAGTGCAACGAGGATGATTAACATGTAAGAGGAAATGATCATATGTGAACCACAATCAAAGAAACAACATGTCTTTTGAACGAGTCCCAAGAAGGTTCAAAGGACGAGGATTACCTCTACTCATCCCTCATTCATATCTAGTACTCTTAAAAGTTATAAGCTTCCATCTTCATCAACCTTAAATATTATAACTATCATGCGCACCCAAACCATCATTCATTAGATAAAGGCAAGAGTACTTCCATAGAAGCAAATAGATCTAGGAAGTTCCTTAGTTTACCTTTAAGTAGTAGGGTTGAAACCATACAAAGCTCTACTTGATGTTGGGTTCAGAGTGAACCTGATTTCACAAGACATGTATTAGGCCTAGAATCTACCACCATTGCAGAAGAATAACATTCAATTATAGCTTGTAGACCAGTCCATCATAGTTTCACTATGATAAGTAGATGATGTGATCACCACCATTAGTGGCTAGTCCTACCTTGCAGATTTTCTAGTTATTCATGAAGGTAATAATAAGGAAGAGTTCCTAATCATAGTGGAAAGGTGATAACCATCAATAAGTCACATTGATGGACCCTCATTAACGTGGCCTCTTTGACATAGCCCTATTTATGTGGTGTTGCCCCATCGACGGGGCTGCATCGATGTAGCGTTTCTACATTGATGGGGCCTCATTGATGTATTCGTTGAGCAAAAACTATAATTGTGAGCTCTTAGCCATGTTTATAGACATCAAAGTTCATAGTAGTAGTAGAGCTCTTGCAATTTTTACATTTGAAAATTAGAATATTTTCCCAAGTGCCTATAGTAGGAGTCATTGAATGTATGGATCTTTATTCGAGCATTGTTGTACTTGAGCACAATAGTGTGTACGACAATAAAGATGAGCTTCTTGATAAACCTTGTAGCATTATGGATAGTTTAGATATTTATTCATGCATTTAATGCTTTTAGTTATTTATTTAATGTTTTCTAGTAATCAATCTAATTAAGCAAGATAAGCTAGATAGATTAAATACATAAGTACGATTGCTTCAAGCATAACATGTATTCACTTAGTAATCCTAGTAGTGTTATAGCTTGGTGTGCCTAATAGTGTAGCGCTTGGTAACCTAGTAGTGGATACGTGGGTTTAAGACATGTACGGAAAGTAGAACTGGATTCTTATGTTAGGACTAGTTAGAGACTAGTTAGTTAGTTAAATTAAATTAGTCATTAAATTATTCTACCTCTCTCTCTTTAAGCACCAAAGCCATAAAACACAAAATGATAAATCATATGCCTCGATCACACTTAACCATACCATTATGCTTCACAAGTGTAATTAGCAAGACTACAAATGACCTTAGGGCAAGGTTCACTTCCTAGAAGACTAGTCTACCAAAAACTATAAAGTCCATGAAATTTGACTGGATTACACATGAGCACTCTGTGATTTGTATGGTTGGGCGTAGGGGTACCTTTCATCGCTCATCATTGGCACCGTTGCTAGGGACTTTGTTTGTTAAAATGTGTGCTATCTAGGTTTAGTGGATATCATTAATATTATTGGACAAACCCCAAGGTCAATATCATTCCCAAATAATATAACTACAAAAGCATACTGATACTTTAATTGTTTACAAAATGTCTTCTTCTCACAGGAAAATTGATACAAAACTGCTGGTCCCACAAGAGTGCAAAGTGACATATACTCATCTAGATGAGCTTGTGCCTAATTTCACCTTCATCCTACATCAGGATGAGCAACTACGATGGCGTGATATGAAAGGTAACATTGTATTACCTCTTGATCAATCTGTGCCTAGGATGCTACCCCAAACTCTAAAAAAGTTAGGCATCTTAGATCTTCAAGAGGAATACCTTGTGAATGGTTATGACACTCGGGACTACCATCCCACTGACAGATAACATAAGCGAGATCGACATCAAGAGAGACATCATGTGGATGCAAAGGGGAAACAGTTCACCAATTCCTTATTTCTACTAAACCAAGAAAACAATGAGGACCTTGCCTCTGAGGGTTCTCAGCATGAAGATTCTCTACCCTTTGTTACTGGAGATGAGGGGGTGACCTTGAATCTATAGTCTACAATCCACAATTTTGATTCAAGGAAAGATGGTAGTCAAGGCAAGGGATCAAATAAAACTGATGAATGTGGTCGTGATAACAAAGGGGGAGTTGGTAGATTTCATGGTGAAGGTAGTCCTCCTCCTTCTTTCTCCTCTTAATTTGCATCTACTTCTTCTTCCTCTTTTGAAAGACATCATAGAAGGAATAATTGTGATGGAGGTGACTAGAGAGGCAATAATCCTAATTGCCATGCCCACAATAATCAAAGGAGTAATAGAGGACATCATCAACGACAACGAAATCATGATGATGATGAGCCTCTGTTGGTGACTCGAAGCATGCTGAACATTGCAGAGGTAGTTAAGATCCCAAATCGGCATGTAAATGATAATCAAATCAAGTGCTTAGACATGGAAAATATTCCAAGATTTGAGGGGGGATACAATTTTGATTCATAAACACATCTACAAGCTTTCCATGATGCCTGTGCCTTGTAGAACATTGAAAATGATTAGCAAAAACTCAAGCTTTTTCCCATGACACTCATCAAAGAGGTTAAAAGTTGGTATCGGTTCTTAGAGCTAGAATCCATTTGCTAGTGGAGTACAATGCTTAAGCTATTTAACCACAAATACTAGATGTACTCTAGAGTGTCTAGTTTGAGAAGGAAAAACTAAGGCTGAAAACAGGGAACTCATGAACCCTTGGATGCCACCATGGGTAGATATTACTCTCTCTTATACTGATGCCATGGCCATGGATATTCTTAGAGGAAACAATTTTTCCACATCATAGATGGTCTCAGAGCATAAACTAGAAGAACTCTTGGGATTTATGCCCAAGGGAGACTATTCGGACTAAGAGCTCATCAGATCCAAAGGTTGATAGAGTAGGTAGCAAAAGAAGAAGATGAATTGTGAAAAAGGGAAAGTGTAGAAGAGTATAATAGGGACCCTTTCATTAGGAAAAGGGAGGTCCAATTTTTTGATGAGGAGGAGTCACCACTTGATGAAGTGGTAAATAGAAAAACCTTATCCATATAGAAATTTGTTTTTGATATTTTAGCAAAGGTTGACAAATTATGAGACTCTTTCAATGAAAAGTTCCAAACTGCTATTAATATTGTAGAAGCATCCAAAGAACATAATAGTGATCATAATCGCAAGAGGTAAAAGGAAACTGAAAGTGCCTACCAGAGAGGTATGAGCAAAGCTATTGTAATAGAAGAAGTTGTCGAGACAGACTCTAATGATGATACTAGTTGTGACATATATCAATATTAACATTTGAAGGGATGTTTCCCTGTGGTGTCACACTTACAAGAGTCTAAGGTGTATGCACTGAATCCACGGCTAGCATATAGGCAAGCACTTAGATGATTATCTTATCCTCAAGGCAATCCAAGGTAGTTCTACCAACAACAACAAGCTTATTATCCAAGTGGAGCTCCACCACAACCATATGAGAAATACCAACAATGGCACTAACCACAATTGTGGAGAATGCCATTGCCAAGATAATAGTACCCTTACATGTAATCAGATCCATATGCGTACTATGTTCAGTAACTCATTTCTCCATGAAGCTCTGCAAGCCACGCCTCATTCCAACATCACTATTACTCTCTAGAGTATGATCGAACTCATTCATCATCTACTCAAGGGGAGCATCCATATCTATACCATCCTTCACATGTGTTTGCACACATCCCTCCACCCTCTACCTAGTTACCTTTTGCTTCGTCCATGCACAGTGAAATTCCTCCACTGCTATAGCAACGAAATGCTACGAGAGCTATGAATTTACAACTGGTTTTCTAGTCGAGTGGTTTAGATAATCATTCTAGGAAATGATCATATTTCCAACCCAATAGTCCTTCCAAACCCTCACAACCTAATATGGCTACTTACCCTACATCTCCAACACTATCATCCTTTGCATCAAATACACTTGAGTGTCCTTCAAACCAAACACCACCTCAGATTTGCATTGTGATGCTAATTCATGTTGTTTATGGTTGGATCAAGGTTGACGACCTTTCCACAAAAAGATCTAACCTAGGGAGTTCTCTCATTTACTTGCAGATCACTGGACATGAGCCATGTAAGGCTCTTCTTGATTTTGGTTCTGGAGTTAATCTCATCTCCCATGACATTTACAAGGTTTGGAACCTACCGCCTCTTAAGAAGAGCAACATCTATTTAGAATTAGCAGAAAAGTCAATCATTGTCCCTTTAAGGTTAGTGGAAGACATTTTGACCATAGTTAGTGGGTGGTCCTATCCTACTAATTTTCTGGTGATTAAGGTTGAGAACTGCAAAGGTGAATTCCCCATCATAATGGGAAGGGCATGCTTAAGCACGGTTGATGCATAAATGGGTACAAGGGACCTCTCCTTGAATATCTCCAAGGAAAATGAATTTAAAATATTTGAGAAGAAGAGCATTCCATGCATCATGTACAATGATAATGGGTGCAATTGCATGTAGAAAATTTGGTCCATTCAAAGTACATTCATCAAAGCATGCAATCAATGTGCATAAGAAATAGATGTTCAAAGGTGTCTATACGTAGTAGCCATAAAATAGGAGGGCACCTAATGAATGAAAGTTGACTTAGATAGCAACACACTATGCATGGAACCAATTGAGAGCTTGACATGTGTCTAGATCAAAAGCATGAATGAACTTGAGCAAGTTCATCACCAACTCTTTGATGATAAAGATGATGATACCTGTTGGGGAGAGTTAGAAATCCTTGATAACTTTAAGCAGGAGCCCCTAGAGTTAAAAACTCTATCAGCTAGCATGAAGTATGCATTTTTAAATAATGGAAATTTGATCATAATCAATGCCTAACTTGCTCTTGAACAAAAAGAAAAGTTGTTAGAGGTATTTAAAAAATGGTCAACAACCTTTGATTGGTCATATCCTAAGTTGACTGTAATCAATCCAAGGATGTGCTAGCATCGCATTTAGGTCAACCCAACCATGAAGCTAAGAAGGTAGTTGCAGAGGTGGCTAAACCCCAAATTGAAGCATTTCGTCAAGGAGAAAATAGAATAACTCCTCAAGGCAAGGTTCATCTATTCCATCATGGATAGTGAGTGGGTTAGCCCACTTGTAATTGTGCCAAAGAAAGGTGGTAAGTGGCAGGTCTACATTAACTTTAGGTTGTTGAATATGACAACATTTAAAGATCATTTCTCATTGTCATTTGTGGATCAAGTGTTGGACACCATATCTGAGCATTACTATTATAGCTTCTTGGATGGTTATAGTGGCTATAACCAAATCCAAATTGCATGAGAAGATCAGGCCAAGATAACATTCATGAGTCCCTGGGGGACTTTTGCATATTGTAAGATGCCATTTGATCTATGCAATGCCCCTACAACATTTCAACACCTAGTCCTTAGTATTTTTCAGCAATAAATTGGTAGTGGGGTAGAAGTCTTTATTGATGACTTCTCCACCTATGGGACTACATTTGAGCAAGCCCTGGATCACCTTGAGTAAGTTTTGAAAAGATGTTTTGAAACAAATATTAGGCTTAGTTGGCAAAAAATCCATTTAATGATTGAGGAAGGACTAGTATTGGGACATAGAATTACTCAAGAAGGGATTAAGGTAGACCTTGAAAAGATAAGGGTCATCCAAGGAATCACATGCCAATCAAAGATAGTTAAAGATGTCAGCTCATTCCTTGGACACATTGGCTACTACCGACATTTCATAGAGAATTTCTCTAAGATTGCAAAGCTGTTGGTCAAGCTTACAAAGAAAAAATACTTCATTCATCTGGACTAAGGAGTGTGAGCATGCGTTGCAAAAATTAAAGGACAAACTCATAGAAACTCCAATTCTACGAGCATTAGACTGGTCTAGACCACTTTACATAATGATAGATGCATCTAGTCACACCTTGGGAGCTATGATTATGCAGTTGGATGATAAGAAGTGTCCATATTACATCCATTGTCTGAGCTGAAGCATTGTGGGTTCACAATTAAATTACACCATAATTGAGAAAAAATTAATGATAGTGATGTATGCTCTTGAAAAGTTTACGCACTATGTGCTTGGTTATAAGGTATTTGTGCACACAAACCATAGTGCTATCCACTTCCTAATGAACAAGTTGATGGTAATCCCCCATATCATATGGTGGCTCGTGATCTTGTAGGAATTCAATCTTACAATGATAGATTGGAAAGGGGCTAATAATGTGGTCACTGACCACCTCTCTTGACTAAGATGGGATAATAAAGAGGAGGAGAGTTTTCTCTTTGATCAATTTCTAGATGAACTCCTCTTTACAAGAGCAATAAATGACTAAGTGCCTTTCGAACCAACATGGTACAATGGCATCCTCACTTACCTTCTCACTTAGGAGATGCCATAAGGTCTGGACTTTCGAAAGAAGTAATAGTTTTTTCATCAGGAAAAATACTTCATGGAAATCAACAGACACCTTTACAAGGTGTGTGCTAATGGCCTGGTTCATTGGTGTATCCTTGATTTGGATCAACTACTCCTTCTTTAGGATGCTCACGAAGGCCCTTGCGGAGGCCACTATGTAGGGAGATGCACAGTCATAAAAATCCTGATGGTAGGATACTATTGGCCTACAATATTTAGGGATGCCCACTAGTTTATTTGATCTTATGAACAATGTCAACAAGATGGTGGGATGACTACATGAATGGAGGATTGTCAACAGTGGATTCAATGACTAGAGCCCTTTGACATATGGGGCATATACTTCATGGGTCCCATCACATCCATGTCCACTAGAAAGACATATATTATCATAGTAATTGACTACTGTACCAAATGGGCAGAAGTAGTAGCCGTCACTAATTGTACATCATCCACTACTACTTGATTTATATAACAAAATGTTGTAAATAGGTTTAGGGTGCCACATGCACTAGTTTCTAACAATGGAACTCAATTCATAGGTGCCACTTTTAGAAAGCTGATGTAATTCTTGGGGGTTGAACATAAATTAACAACCCCCTATCATCCGCAAGCCAATGGTCAAGTAGAGGTAACTAATAGGGAGATTACAGAGAACCTAACAAGGACCATAAGAAAATATAGGAGATATTAGAGCACAAAACTTAATGATTCCTTATGGGCCTACTACTCAACATGGAAATTCCCTATTAGCTACTCTCCCTAGGAGTTAGTGTATGTAAAACTTCCAACACTTTTGATCTAATTTGAGCTCCATACACTCTCAATAGCCTATGAACTAAATCTTGACCTAAGTCTAGCACAAAAAGAAAGATTGATCAACCCCCATGTGCTAGATCAAAATTGATTAGTGGCCTTGTCTTTGAATGAAGTGCACAAGGCATTTAACAAGCAATGACATGACCTACGAATACGAAAAGTAAAATTCCAATTAGAAGATAAGGTTCTCTATTGTAACCCCGCACATGTACCATAAAAAACAAAGTTCTAAACATTATGGAAGGGGCCTTATATAATTGCTGAAACCCTTCCTTATGGGGCTATGATCATATACAAGCTGGAGAGCCCAAATAAAAAGTAGTTGGTTAACATTCAATAAATAAAGCCTTTCCATGAGCCCAAGCAAGCTAGTACAACAAATACGTCAATGGATGGACAACCAGATTCAATTTTTTTGGAGCTCCTCTTTCCAACTTAGTCATGGGGGAGATGGCCATCCGTGCTAATCATCCATATGGCTCCTTCATTTTTTTTGTTTTCTATTTTTTTTTTGTTTTCCACGTTTTTGATTTTGTAATTTATTTATTTTACAACTTTTTGATTTTCAAAATTCTTCCTATTTTTATGCCATTTTTTTATTTTACACCATCGTTAGTATGTTTAAATCTTTATTGGATATTTTTACACTTTCTCATGTATTCTACTTTGTTTTGTTTGAGTGTGATTTTCAAATTTTGCTAATAAAAAGTGCTTTATTGCTAATAGGACATAGTGGTGTTGTGGTTAATACTAATGGTGGTTTGTGCTTCATGTTTGGTTTGCTAATGTCTAGTTTCTATTTTTGAATTTTTGTACTAATGACTCAGCCATGGTTTTTTTCATGGAATAGGCAGTGAGTCCATGTCATCCATCCATTGACAAGCGTTATGGATTTTCTTATTATGGAAGTTTAAGGTCCCTTTCATTAAAGAAAATTTTAATAAATATGTGATCTTAGTAATTTTTGAAATTGGGAGTGATTCAAAGGTTTGACCAGGGTGTGACTTCAAGAGGACTCAATACTCATTGTACTCTTCTACTTGCTTGAGTGCCTGAGTATTTTTCATGAGCTACTTACCATTCCATGTTGTCGACTAAAGGAAGTCAAATAAAGTCTTTGTATGGTGTGGTTCCCACTCAAAAGAAAAAAAAACAAGGAGAAAAAAATGACAAAAAAAAATAAAAATAAACATGATGGAAATTTAAAGCACACTCCTTAGACACATAAATAAGCTGGACTAGGAAGACATGTACCCATGCCTGAAGGTCTCCTCTAACTAAGGCTCTCTCTCACTTCCTACTTTTCTTTTCTTTATGGAATGGTGGTTGTCTTGTGGGAGAAATCTTGTGTCTTGAGGGGGTGGATCAGTCTTGAAGTTGTGATGTGAAGTCATTAGAAGAGGTTGGTTTTGGTCTGGACTAAGGATGGATTTTCTTTGGTCATTTTAAACATGAACTCCACAAGGGACTTCTTATGATCTTAGTTTGGAATTCCATTTCACCTTCTCTATCATCCATTTATGTTGTCCATACCTCATCTCACTACTAGTGTCCATGTTCTTAATTTTTTGTCTTGGTCTGATGTACTTGAATTCTTAGGTAGAATCTTCTAGGTTTTAGTCCTTAACTTCCATTGACCATTAATCACCTATGGGGCCCACAGACTCCTTAGGTTGAGGTTATGCAAGGGAAAAAATGGCATGAGCTTGCAATAGGAAGGATCCACTTACATATCCCTTGGTTGGGTTCATTAAGCACCTTATCCTTAGACATTCTTGCAAACCAAATCTTTCGTACACCCATTTCTGCATCATACCATGTACTCCTTTACATATCTTGTTCATTAAAAACATTCTCCATCAAAATTTTTAATTTTTGAGCTTTTAGAGATACTCTTCAATGATTTTATCATATTCTTGGCTTTTCTCGAATTCCATAGACCCCAAATTCATTAAAAAACTCCTTGTATTTTTTGAGATATTACCATTTGAAAATTTTGGTAGATAGGCCTCATATATGGGGCCCTGTTGATGGAGCTGAGCTATATACGAGGCCTTGTATACGATGCCCCGTATATAGGGCCACATCAATGTATTGCAAAAATACTATAAATACGCATGACCCCAGTTGAAAATTTTTACCATATTTTACAAATTCCAAAGGAGTTTTTCAATTTTTCAGAGCCCAGAACCTTTTAGAGCCCATAACTTACAAACCATTTATCCAAATCACTTCGTTCTCTAACCCTGCAGTGACCAGAGGTAAGATCTTTGTTGCGAGGGCCACAAATGTACCATTTTTAATAGATTTTTTTTTTACAATTTTTTCTAACTCCCACAAAGGTTTAACTGAAAAATCAACTATTAAACACTAAATTACAAGAGTTAAACCTTTCCAACAAGCTCTGGTGATAATTATAATAAATAATTGATAAAATAATAATAAAATAATCAATCTACCATGGTCCAACCTTAGCCAAAGTGTAACTAACTAACTAATGAGAAAGGATACTCAAAACTTTAAAGTTACACATTACATCTACTAATCTATGGATGTGTTGTGATCACAGATGGTACCAAAAGGAAAGCACACACAGGAAGCGGGACCATCCCAACCAAGGGAGAAATGACCTAGAATGGGAAAATGCCAAGAGCAACCCCAAGAAGAACCACTCGCAACCCATGCCACAAGTCCTCTTAGGGAGGAGGTAGAAGTGAAATCTATCAGACAGATTCTAGAACCACTAGCAGTAACAACAGAACACTCCCATTGGGATGATGCACCTACACAACTAGCGAACCTCAAGGTGACCTTAATAGAGGCCTAACTAAATCAAATAAAATCAAGGAAGGTCAAAAAATCAGTGCTTCAAGAGTTAAACTTTGGTCCTTTCCTAGCTCATGGACCAAGAGAAGTGTTTGTAATTTCCTTGAGTTAGCTACCTAGGCTTCCACAAAGGCCTTGTGATCTTGGAGATCTCTAATCATTTCTTGCTACTATTGAGTCTTCTCCCTTAAGGCCATAACCTATTTCTATAGGGATTTGTTGGACCTCTCCAGCTCCCATGAAGCTTTTGTGCATGACATTACTAGATTAGTAGCAGTCTCATATAGCTTCAAGGGTACGCTAGAGACATTGGAGGGGAGCTTCTGTAAGGAGTCAATCTCCATGTCTTGGCTGGGGTTCCAGTTCACAAAAAGCACTGCATAACCAAAAATATAACCATAAACATGGTGTAACCATAACAAAAACATAGCCTATAACATAGCCAAACAACTAAGGCATAGAAAACAAAGTTCTTACCCATCTTGGTTGCAACTTGGTGCAATTGGTCGATGATGTCCTATTATGTCACACTTGTAAGAGTCTGGGTTGTATGCTCTAAAGCCTAGATTGGCAAGAAGGCAAGCACCCAAAAGGTTGCCTTATTCTCATGGAAACCCAAGGCAATTTCACTAGCAATAAGTCTACTATTCAAGTGGAGCTCCACCACAACCTTATGAGTAGTATCATCAATGGCAACATCCATAATTGTGGCAGATGTCACCACCAAGGCAATAGTACCCTTACTGATAGCCAATTCCATATGGGTACTATGTTTAGCAATCCATTTCTTCGCATGACTCTTCTAGTCATGCTTCATTCTAGCATCACTACTACCCTCTTGAGTACTACAAAGTCTAATCTCTAAGAGGAAAATCCCCATTTCCTTACTACCCTTCCCATCTTTCTACACATGTCCATTTGTCCTTAACTTAATTACCACCTGCTCCATCAATGCAAGGTGAAATTGCAGCACAACCATAATAACATAATGTCACCAGGGCTATTAACTTACAACCAGCTCCTTAGTAGAGTGGTTTAGGAACCAAATCTAGAAAAAGATCATTCTTCTGAACCAATAGTCCTATAAAGCCCTCACAAACATATGTAGCTGATAGGCCTACTTCTCCCTCATCCTTTGCATCTACTCTATTCGAGTCCCCTTCAAATCAAACATTTCCCAAAGTGCATACCATCATGGTAACCCATGTGGTAATTGATTGGATAAAGATTGGCCACCTTTCCAAGAAAAGAACTAATCCTAAGAGTTTCCTAATCTACTTGCAAATTGTTGAGAATGAGCCATGCAAGGATCTTCTTGATTCAGGGTCTAGTGTAAATATGATTTCTCATGAGGTGTACAAAGCCTAAAACCTACCTCCACTCAAGAAGAGCAACATTATTCTTGAGTTGGTAGATCAGTTCATCGCTATTCCCTTGGGATTGATGAAGTACATTGTGATCACCATTTGTGGGTGATCTTATCTTGTTGATTTCTTGGTGATCTAAGTTGATGAATTGAAGGGGAAATTTCCAATCATCATGGGAAGGACTTGGTTGAACACTATTGATGCACAGTTGGAAATTAGAGACCTTTCCTTGGAGATCTCCAAGGAGAATGCATTTAGAAAGATAGAGAATAAGAGAGTTCTATGCATTGTGTACAGTGATACAAGATGTAAGTTCATGCAGAAACTATGGTCTATGAAATGTAGATCCATGACAACATGCAGGTAGTGTGTAGATGTGTCCAAAACTCAAAGTTTCCTATATGTAGTAGCCACAAAATAGGAGGGCACATAGTGGCTAATAGTTGATCTTGATAGTAGCTCAATACTTTACATGAAATTGACTAAGATCTTAATGAGTGCCTATGTTGAAGGCATGGACGAGATGGAGCAAATCCATCACCAACTCTCTAACAAACTTGATGACACTTATTGGAAAGAGTTGAAAATCCATGAAAAGTTTAAACAGGAGGCCATAGAGTTGAAAACTCTACTTGTCGGCATGGAATTTTCTTTCTTGAAAAATGACAAGTTGGTAATAATCAATGCTAATCTTGCTCTTGAAAAAAAAGAAATGCTATTAAAGATGGTCAACAAGTGGCCAACAGCCTTTGCTTGGTCATATCTTGAACTCATTGGGATTGATCTTAGAATATGCCAGCATTGTTGAATTCCAAATTAAAGCTGATCATCAAGGAAGAGATTAAACAACTACTCAAGATGAGGTTCATCTATCCCATTGTAGATAATAAGCCAAAGAAAGATGACAAGTGGAGGATCTGTATTGACTTTAGGCTGTTGAACATGGCAACCTACAAAGATCATTTTCCATTACCATTTGTGGACCAAGTGTTGGACACTATCTTTGGGCATTACTACTATAGCTTTTTGGATGGTTATAGTGGCTATAACCAAATTTAGATTGCACTTGAGGATTCGGCCAAAATCCCATTCATGAGTACTTGGGGAACTTTTGCATTCAAAAAGATGCTTTTTGATCTATGTAATGCCTCTGAAACCTTCTAACAACTTGTCCTAAGCATATTTCAATAGCATATCGGTAGCATAACGGAAGTATTCATGGATGACTTCTCCACCTATGGGGCTACATTTGAGCAATCCTAGGTCACCTTGAGGAGGTATTGAAAAGATGTGTGGAGACAAATCTTCAACTCAATTTGTAGAAAATCCATCTTATGGTCCAGAAGGGTATTATTTTGGGGCAAAAAATATCTAAAAAAGGGATTAAGGTGGACCCTTGATGAGTCATGAATCTTTTGGTCTCGATATCAAATATCTAATATCAAAGTCTTGATATTGGATACCTGATATTAGAGTTAGGAAGTGATGTTGGATATTTAATATCGTCTCCTCCAAGCGAGCCTATAAATATAGCACTTAGGTGCATGGTTGACAAGAGAGAAGAAATAGTTTTAGTTTTAGTTTTCAGTTAGTTCCTTTGTAGATTGTTTTTTAGTCCTCTTATTTTCCTAGTGCATGCCTGCAGTGTGATGTTTGTAATTGTATGACACCTTTGTTCGAGTGTGACATACTTGGACATGTTACATGACTAGAAATAAAGATTGAGATTACTCCTATCATTGCAGCATCCACTTAGATTATTATTTATTTTAATTATTAATTATTTACTATTTCCTTTAGTTAACATTTCCACTTATTGCTATTTACTATTTCTGTTATTAAGTGAAATGAGTATGCCTTAGTTACGAGTGCTTAAGTGTAAGTACTTGGTAACCCATTAGTGTATCGTTTGGCACACCTAGTGAAATATGCTTGGAAATCGTAAAAGTAGTCTCACGAAGTCCATGGCATGTATAGATGATTAAGAGTGGATACTCATCACATGTAGGCTAGTTTAGATTTTACTCTCCATTGTTTAGTAGCTTAATTAATTCATCTATTTGTCATCATTAGGAGTAGCATAGAATTAGACAACATCATATGACTCAATTTGGACTAAATCATACATGACAAAGCTACCACTAGTCTAAGTGGAAAGACAGTGAACTACCATTAGAGCATAACAATCTAGATACCACAACCGGTCCCATCCATGGAATTTGACCGGATCATTTGTGAACACTTGTGATTCGTATGGTTGAGTGTAGGGGTATCTCATTGCTCATCATTGGCATTGTTGCCATGGATGGTGCTAGTTATCTAGATTAGTTATATTATACATGATCATTGTAAAGGTATTAATGATATATCTTTAAGAAAATATTAACTCACACACACCATAAACCAACAAAAATGTCTCTCTCACATGGAAGTGACAATGTACGATATAGTGAATGCATTCATTAAAGAAATAATGAGATATGTGATAAAAAAATTGGAGTGACCAACTTTATGTAGGGATTTCTTATGTTCATGACCATCCTAACAACACTTAAAGACTACATTCACCTAAGACAAACCATCTTGGAGGAGATGACATAAGTCCTGAACTAGGGGAGGCCTCAAGGCCTAAGACCTGCTTAAAACCCTGAAACAATAAATCAAAGGACCTTAAAGAACACCATAGCAGCCATGGCAAACCATTTGATTCCTCATCTTCCTCTTCCCCTTCAACATTTAGTTCTAACGAAGATGAACGTAGGTATAGAGTTAAGACCGCACTAAAGGGTTAGACTAAAAACCAAAATTGAACCCATGGAAAAAGTCAAAGATATCACCATGAACATGGATAGCATCATCACAATCAAATGAGTAGAGATAGAAGTTTTCCTCACAGCCTATTTGATGACGATGAATCCTTGTTGGCCACTAAGAGCCTAATGCATATCACAGAGGCCATTAAGATATCTCATAGGCATTGCAAAAAGAGTCATCTACCTAGGCTTGATATGGATAGTATTCCTAAATTTGTAGGAGGCTATGATTTAGATCCACAAAATTACTTATAAGCCTTCCCTGATGCCTATGCTTTCTACAACATTGAAAGTGGATGGCAAAAGCTTAAACTCTTTCTTAGGATACTAATTGATAAAGCTAAAGTGTGGTATAGATCATTGAGACTGAAATCAATCCAACGATGGTTCACAATGTTGGAAATTTTCAACAAGAAATACCAAACTTATGGAAGGGTGTCCAACCTGAGGAGACAGATCCAAGAGTGGATGCAAGAACAACATGAACCCTTAGACATGGCCTTAGATAGATATTATGCCTTACTGAATAGATGCCTAGGCCATGGTTTCTCTAAGGAGAGGAAACTTTTCCACATCATAGATGGACTTTGTAATGAAACAAGGGAGACCCTTGGGATGTATGTACTAGGGTAATTATGTGAGCTCCAAGCCCATCAAATCTGAGAGTTAATCGAGCATGTGGCAAAAGAAGAAGGAGAGATATGCAAATGGAATAATGTCAAGAAATATCAATGGGATCCAACTCTTCAATAGCAGGAGGTCCATATCTATGGTACAGAGAAAGAGGTAGCTCTTGATAAGGTGATTTCTTACAAACCTTGTCGATACCAAAGTCTATTGATGAACTTGAAGCAAAGTTTAATAGGATGTCCAAATGGATATATGAAAATGCTACAATTCTCATTGAGACAGTTGAGGAGAAGATTATGCAAAATAAGCCAAGCGATCATAATAAATGATGAAGTGCTAATTAGTCGATGTGTTGATGGGGCTACATATATGCGGCCGCGTCAATGCGGCCCCGTCGATGCAGCCTTCCTGCGTCGACGGGGCCCCGTTTACATAGCCACCTATCCTGGCCTATAAATGAGAGGGCCCTCCACCTCATTTAGGCATCTTTTTGTCATTTGTAGCTAGACTCTTGCATTTTGTTTCGGTAGAAGTTAGAATATTTTCTGAGTGCATGCCCGCAGTGTGATGCTTGTAATTGTACGACACCTTTATTCGAGTGTGATGTACTTGGACATGCACATGATCGACAATAAAGATCGAGATTACTTCATCATTGCAGCATTCACTTAGTTTAATTGTTTAATTTAATTGTTAATTGTTTTTGTTATTTATTGCTTTCTTAGTTAATATTTATTTATCATCATTTACTATTCCTGTTGTTAAATGTAGAATGAGTATGACTTAATCACGAGCATTTAAGTGTGACTACTTGGCAACCCAGTAGCGTACCTAGGATCTACGCTTGGTAATCCCAGTAGTAGTCATGCACGAGGTCCAAGATGTGTACAGATGATTAAGGAACGGATACTCATCGCACTTAGGCTAGCTTATACTTCATTTCCTATTGCTCATTAGTTTAATTAATATTATCTTCCATTGTCTCTAGGAGTAGCATTAATTTAGGATCACATCATACGCCTCACTCTAGACTAAACCATACGTGATAAAGCAAATACTAGTCCAGGTGGGAAGACAGTAAACTGCGATCAACGTGTAACTGTCTAGATACCACAACTAGCCTGTCCGCGGAGTTCGATCGGATCATGCGTGAACGCTCGTATTCGTATGGTTTGGCGTAGGGGTACCTAGCCGCTCATCAATAAACAAAGGATATAGAACCAAGAAACAACTAGGAACACTTTTTGGCAAATGGGAAAAATGGCTAAAGAAAGTTAGGCTATAGACTCAACCATAGACAAAGATAAAGGATATAACATTTGCATATATGACCATTTGAAGGGCCATTGCCTAGTCTTGTTGCATCTATAGGAGTATTGGGTAGGTGCCTTAAATCCGAAGTTTGTGCAAAAGCACATGCTCGGGAGATTTCCTCTCCCATAAGGTAATTATAGATAGTTCCACAACCGATCATACCATCCTAGGGGGACTTATTACTAGACTTAACATGGTCATCAACTACAGTGGCAATAACCATAGTCATGGGGGATTCCACCACCAAATTAGCCCCATATACCAAAACTGCATGGATATTATGTTTAACATCCTATTTCTCCAACTAGTTCTACATCCTCTACTTCAAATCACCACTACCACTCTCCCAAGTACCATCAACCCATGACATCTTTAGAGGGATCACCACCTCGTGCTTGTTACCATCCATCCTACCTTTGATATTCTCATACTCCACCTCATTATATGCCATCACCAGCAACACAAGAAGGTTTGACATCACAATATCAACAAATGAATGCCACTTGTGCTGCAAATGTGCATAAACATGTTGACACCAGTGGGTCTCAACTGCAATGTACGAAACATCCCTTCTAGAGGAAAGGCTATAATCCGAAGCAAACCATGCATGGACCCACCACATCATCCAAACTAGCACAATGCTAATCTAGTGCACCACCTTCCTTTTCATAACTGACGTCCTTTGATCCTACACAAGGACCACCATCCATCACTACTTCAATCCCAAATCCAAACAATAAATCTAATAGTGTGGGAAGACAAAAAATCCATGCATACCATATCATGATCAAGGGTGCAATTGTGGGCTAGAAATCCATAACATTAACACACCTCATACCCTGACCCATCATAAATGTAACAATCAAGTGTGTGACCAACAATTTTTCTACCCAGCCACCACACCACCAACCGATACCTAGTGGCTAGGGCATGCATGGTTACCAATGTTTCATACATTCATGGATCCTATTTATCCACTTATTAGTCCTTGTCATAGCCAAATGTTTAGTTGTGGGGGTTACCCCTCATTCTAAGCTTTAGGATTCTTAAGTGTTTTTCATCTTTTTGTTTTACAATTTGTTGTTATTTTCCTATTTCTTGAAACAATTGTTCCTATTTCTTCAAATTTTTTATATTTTTTGTTTTCATTTTTCTTATTGTGTAATCTTGCTTGTGAATAAGATGATCATGTAGCCCATGGAGGCGAGGATTTTTCTATGTTGTCAGGTCATAAGGGACTGATTATTCAGACATTGAGACCATGTCATCCATCCACTCATTCCATTAATAAGAGGTTCTTAACCTATTCATAATGATATTCTTTTCCATCATCCAACCTAATAATAAATCTATAATCATTGTGTCTAGGCAGAAGAGTGTAGAGCTAAGGTGGAATGTGAAGGGTGTGACATCAAGGGGATTTGTGGATTCTCTTTGGCCACTTCTGTATGTTCTACCATGTTGGTGAGGGTGTAATGATATCCTTGTAGATCTAACAAAAAATGGGAGTAAGAGTAACTTAAAATGGCACTGAATAAACTTTTGCACATCCCATTGGAAATACATGTACCCATGTCTAAAGGTTGGTAGCTTCTCAGAACCAAAAAAAGAAAAATATGTGCCATAATAAAGCTCCTCCCTTGGACAAAATGCCAAGTGATGTTACTCGCAACTATGATAGTCTTATGGTTGTCCGCTGATGTGATGAAACGATGCAATGTCACTACAATGTGGTGTGGACTTGGTTTGAATCTTGGAAGAAGGACTCATGATTATTTAACCATTAATAACACACAAGGTTTCATTGTGTTCATGGTAAGACACCTAATGTCCTAATTTCTACAATCCTTTTTACAATTCATCTCATCTCATTGTCCGAGTGATCATAACTTGTGGTTTTGTGTAACATAGAGTTATTATCTCAAATTGGTGGTTTTAACATGTGTGTTTTGTTGCACAAGTAGGCATTGCATTCAACCCCTTTAGTGCCTATGGACATTTTTAGGTGTGGTTATACAAGGGAATCATAGGCTAGAGCTTGCTTTTGAGGATCCACTTGTGTAACTTTTGTAACTTGTACTTGTTTGACACAACCACATTCTTAACCTTCCAAGCACTTAATTGCTACATTTTGTTGTTTTCCTTCTTATGTAGCTTGATTTGTCCACAACCTCAATCTCAATGCCCTTTTTCTTGCTCATTCTAGTGCTTTTCACATCGATAACTCCACCTTCAACCACTTCTAGTGCCTCTATATGATTTCCTACTTACCCAGAATAATGGACCTACCTTCAAAGCTTCCAACCAATCCCAAAGCTTTATTTTCCATACTCAATTGCCCCACTTACTGCTTATTCATGGACCTCGATATCGAGTACTTGATATCGAGTGGGATGTGACATCGGATACCCAATATTGGGTCTCACAAAGCCTATATATATGATTCCTGGGTGCCCAAACTTCATTCTCATCATTTGCTGCTAGGGGAGTTCAAATTTTTTGTTGCAACTTAGAGATCTGTGCAACCACTTTCCACTTGCAATATTTGGTTCTCTACTACTCCAATTTCCATGTCGTTTGTACCTATCTAAACCTGGGGTGTTTAAGTTAGTCGTGGGTGGATGCTTGCATGGAAAACTTGTTCCAATTGATGATAATTTGCTATTTCCTAGAAGGTATTATAAGGATAAGAGTGTTAAAAAATTTATGTGTTATCATGAATAATCAATCGTATTAATGCCAAGAACCTTAATTTTTTCACCCAAGGGACCACAACCATCATAACAAGCCACACATAAGAAAAAAGAAATCAACTGTGTAATGTCATATGAGGAGATAAACACTTTTTGGTGATTTTTCTTGAAAATGTTTCTAACTCTACAATCATATGAACTAAGAACTTAATGAGCTAAGGTAACGAGTAAGGTATCAACTGATTAATAATAAAGAATACAACCTTAGTAACACTTGATTTTTGCTTGATTGCAAATGGTCCCAAAAAGAGTTGCACAAGGAGAACCTTCACAGAGAGCATCCAAACGTTTGCAAGGTGGTAGGGGATAACAAGGTGAGCTATCCAAACATGAGGAGCAAGAAGCCCAATCTTTCAACATTCATCAAGAGGCCCCTACTACTGGACAGTTGGTCTAAGGAGAGGCCACATAACCACTAGCTCCTATGCAGGGGCAACGTCTCACATTGCCTCTTGAATGTCTTGAGGCCATCCAAGAAAAGTCCATGTTGAACATGGTCATTGTGAAGATGAATTTCAACCCATTTATGAAGTTTTCCCTAGAAGCGGTTGAGATGCAACTTCAGGCATCACCCATGTGGCCTATTCTTTTAGATAGTGGTGAATGACACCTTGGTGAGACCTACCATTTTGGCATAACAAAGATGAAGGCACCACTATAAATGTCTATGGAGTTAATGTTTCTTTCTTTGTCAAGGAAAATGCAGCAACTCTTAATCTACGAAACGAAGGGGATAAGGTAGCCCATCTATCCACCAGATTTGAACCTAACAGTAAAAAACTATGGCTAAAATGAGCATATGACAAAGAAGACAAAACATATAATGAACTGACTTTGGAAGAGAGGACCTATTTCAAGATCAATACATACCATTTGTTTCCCACCAAAGGGATCAATTGAATCTCAACATATGCAGCTAGAGGAAGTGCTATCTTAATGGGAAAATATGTGGCCAATCTTTCCCAATTCTACTTCACTGAAATTTAGAGGTGGTTCAAGGAGAAAAAGGTAGGGAAACCAACACTCCCATTCCCATGTCTAATTAGGAGGCTATGTAAACATCTTGGAATCATGGGATATATGAATGATATAGTCAAGAAGGCTTAGAATACTTCCTTTGCCAAACTTCTCAAACTTGCGGCACCAAGAAAAGATCTTGGTGAAGAGAAAGAACTGGAGAAGGAAGTAAAGCCAGAAGTAGGAGTATAACATGAGCCTGAATAGTGCTAAGAAGCACAAGCCCCACCACCACTATCACCATAAGATTACAGGCCCTTAATGAGCCATGTATAGAAAATCGTAGAGGCTATCGGTTAGGGATGTAGAGATGAATTTAATCTCTTCAGAGTAATCGATAATGCCATACAAACCACTATTTTAGCCAATCCAAAAAGGGGAGAGATCTCATTACAATTAAGAGGAGAATCCTAGTGGTCTAAGAAAATCTTTGGAAATGTTGCATCCTTTCAAGTGATGCTTGAAATTAGAGAAGGTGCCATAGTTGTGGTAATGTAGCATTAGGATGCGATAGGCATAGTAGAAGTGATTATAGATCACATCAAAGAATCATTTAATGTGCCTATTATACCCCTAGTAGATCTTATTGGGACCAGAGATGCACAGATGCTAACTGGGACTTCGATGACTCCTACGGGGCATGAGGATGTATTAGATTGCTTGCTATAGATAGGGCATGTGATGAACACCCTGTTTGACATCCCTAGTGATGTCACTACAGCACAGTCAAACCTCATAGCCACTAAAGGGAAGCTTATTATGGCTGAAGTTAAGGTAAAGAATACAAAAGTAGAAGTGCAAAGGTTACAATAAGAGCTAGTTGCCTTGAGAGCTCAATGATGGGATCCTGCCCATTTTGTTGCATCTAACTAGCTGGAACAGTTTAGGACAGAGCAGTTGGTCAAGCTAATTGAAGAAAATAGAGCTGCTAAGAAAGGAAAAAAGAAAGTGGTTTGGAATGCCTCTACTACTGAAGCACAGTCCCACACTTACAAAAATGCATTAACTTCCACTCAGGAAGAAAATATATAGCTCGCCACTAAAGATTCAAGGTTGACCACAATTGAAAAATAGAAGAACATTCTTGAGGAGAGCATCCAAGAGTTAAGAGAAAAACTGGTAAGGGTTGAAACACCACAAAATTTCAGCTTAACACTTTGAAACAAGAATGTCTCAAACCCTTTTTGGCATTTAAGAGGCAAAACTTGACTAAGGTGTGGAACTCATGCCCAGCTTGTTCAAGCCAGCTTGCTCATGCTATCGAGCTAGCTTGCCCTCAACGTGACCAACCCTGATAGCTTCTGAATCAAGTCAAAATGGTCCTAATTTGAATGGGCAAGACCCCCTTAGGGTCCACTAATGATTGCTCCAAGTTTCAGCATCCAAAATCCAAGATTTCAAGTCAAAATCACACAAATCTTGCTACTAACGCTGAGGTCACGCTGGCAACATGAGTCCAGCGTGAGTCCAGCATGAGTAACCCAAAAGAGCCCCAAAATAGTGTTAAAATGGCATGATTTTGAGGGTACAAGGCCCCCTCAAGGTCCACTAATGATTTATCTAGGTCCCAGCCCTCATAATTTTGATTTCAGGCCCGAAAATACACAATTTTCAGCACTCATGCTGAGGTCACGCTGGAGTCACGCCCAGCTCACGCTGACAGCATGAGCCTAGTGTGAGTTGCCCAAAATGACCTGGATCAAGGCACAAACAGGCTTAGACTTAGCATGCAGTTTGTCCCTAATGTTAGGTAGCAGCTACACTTGAAAGATAGGTCTTAAAGATCAATATTTGGTGTGAAATGTACCATCTTAGCTTGCTCAAGCCTAGGTCACATTGAGGTCACACTGACAGCGTGAGCTGCTAAAAGTGGCCTAAATCCAAGCACATATAGGCTCAAATTAAACATGCAGGACGTCCTCAAGGTCAGGTAGCAGTTACACTTCAAAAATAGGTCTTAAAGGTGGAATTTTGACACAAAATGCATCATTTTTGGTCATGCACGCTGAGGTGACGCTGAGGTCACGCTGACAACGGGAGTCTAGCGTGAGCACTGGTCACGATCGAGCAAAAGCACTTCAGACACATGCTAAGGGCACGCCGAGACAAGATCAACGCATGCTGGCAACCCTGGAAAAGCAAAAACACTTTCAGCAGTAGTCAATCCACAGATTCAGAAATTCCAAGCTAGACGGAATCAAGATCTCTTGTTGTACATTATTACTTTATTGTAAATTTGTAACATTTTTTAAGCTGGTTAAGCTCTTACACTATAGATTGTACATGCTTCTATGAGCGTAAGCCAGCTTGCACAAGCTAAAACAGATTGCAAGATACAGTGTATCCGGTCTAGAACATAGTCTGCCCATGTACACCTGTCACGCGATCTGTTTTTCTCTCATCTCACAGCCATTGAACTCATTGATGAATCCTACTTTCGAGCCTAGCAAAATGTATAAATACCCTGTTCATTGACATAAATGGTGTTGACAATTTTGCAAAAAGGATGACCTAAAGAACATTGACTGGCAACCTTGGATGCTCGAGCGCACGTGATCCCTAGCACTTGAGCATTTGCAAATTCTTCATCCTTCATCCCGGGGCTTGATGCTTGACCTACCATCTACACACGTAGCTACATTTTGACTGGTGCACTTTATTCTCTAAATCAATACAATACAGCCTTTTACCTTCCATTACGTTGTTTACATTATTCTGGTTCGTTACGCTATTTACATTATTCTTGTTCATTACACTGTTTACATTATTTTGGTTCATTACGCTGTTTACATTATTCTGGTCCATTGTTTTACATTTGCATCATTCTGTTCCATTCTACGTTACATCTATGCTCCATTTACATATTTGTGTTACGTTTGTTATGATAACCCTAGCACAAGCCATAGCTTATGCTCGGGGAAGTTCTTGTTGATTTGCATGCAGACCATCCAAGGCACTCTGTCTTCATTTTTCTAGCTTGCCCTCACGCGAAGGTAGGGTCAGCTGTATCTCTCCGGAGATCTTTTAGTGTTCATTTTTCCTCCAGCCTTACGCTGACGATTTCGGACAGTACAGAAATTGGTGCTAGAAGGAGGGCCACCTTGTTTTCCATCCCAATAAAATGTTGATTCCATTACCTTTCATGCGTAGTGCAGATCTGGTGTAGAACGCAAGCTTAGCTTGCTTAAACCATACCAATCTATTCACGATTTAACTAAATCCTTGCAAAAAATTTACGTTGCTACCAATGTGGTAAATTCCGTAACAGCTGCTGAAAATATTAAGTACAACGTGCACATGCTGTGAAAACCCAACATAGTGTACACACGCTACAAAGCCCAACATTGTGAAAATCTGAAATAGCATACCCTACAAAACCCAATGTAGCATATACACACTGTTGCACACATCTAGCGTACACATGCTGTGCACGCACATCACTCATACATGTTGTGTTGCGTTGCGCTTACGCTGCACGTACGCTGTGCAAAAGCTAGCGTACGCATGCTCAGGTTACGCTCACGCTAACGTTTATGCCTGGCTTTCTCAAGCTCAACTTGCATATGCCTGGCTTGCTCAAGCTTAGCTTGCATACATTGCTTGCACACATTCAGCTATCCAGCCAGTTACACACATGGCATCTTCTTAGATCAAAGCAGCATTGCCAGTTTCTGACCTTAATGCCGAAATCTTAAATCCTATGACCGCAACTAAACCCATAGTCACCGTTGGAGAGATGAACCCTTAAGGGCCAACTCGTCGGTCACTTCGGTTACAAGGCAAAGACCCCACTTATACAATTCTCACCTCGAAATAATACAACTTCATCTGCATAAAGATCCAAGCTAACGTGCCCATTGATCGCACGGAAATGGAAGAAAAATGACATTATGAACTCATCTATAAGGGAGGCCATAACTTTATCCCTTTAGCATATGACATGATTCCCCTCTTTGAATCCCATCATAAACTCATATCCTAGCTCCTCATGGCAAGGAATCAAACCTTGTAGAAATCCAACGTAGAGCCTCAAAATGGATATGAGGAAGATGATTTCGCGGCTCAATCCAAACATGGGGATTCGTACCACACTCTCAGTCCTCATACTTATGCAAACCCATTATTCCACCCTTTCACGGGAGAGACTATGCCTCTTCATGCATTTACAAGCACTCAAGTACCCATTTCTCAACACGAAGCACCTACCCCCATTCCTGTTTTCCCTATGACCAACACCCAATTCGATATGCCCATCCTTGTTATTCCCCCAGTTACCACTTTACCCTCCCTCTCACAAGGACAATCACAACAACTCCCCTCTCAAGCTAATATGGAAGCGACCTTTCAACCCCAAATAATTGGGATGCCATTCATGATACCCACTTCTACATCTACTCATTATATACCACGAGTGAAAATCCAAGGAACACCCTTCACTACTTCAACTCAACAGGTTTAGGGTGTTTCCTCACAACTTGTAACCAAGCAGTGGCCTGCACACGTCATTCAACAACATCAACCTACTCACTACAGCGTATCACCTGTTGCAATCCCATCTATGAATGTCTCTCAAATACAACCATCAACAACCCTGTAGTCATCTTTCCCAAAAATCACACAACAATCTAACTATCACCATGCACAATCTAACCAACCAGTCGGTCCACCTAGTGCTCAAGAATGGGCAGATGCTAGAATGATGATGCAAGCGTTAACCAATGAAGTAAAGCACCTTAAGATCACAAACATTGAAGAAGTCAAGGTGTTGGACTTCTATCAAGATGATCCAATTAGCTCTTCAGTTCCACCATCGACTTTACCAAAAGGAATTTCATTACCGTAACTGACCAAGTATAACGGAGAGGGAGACCCAAATGCTCACCTAGTGACATTCCGATTAGAGTGTCTCTTACTTCAAGCATGGCCTCATGCAATCCTGCATGTGTTCGCATGTCCTTAACTGGAAAAGCCTTAGATTGGTACCGAGCCTTATCATGTAACTCCATATCCTCTTTAGAGGATGTGTTACAACAATTCGTTACCCGTTTTAAGTATAACTTGAAGCCTGAAGCCACACTAGACAATCTAATCCAAATAAAACAAGTGCCATTGGAGCCCGTACAAAAGTTCATCCAAAGATGGAGCGCTGCCCTTAAAAAACTTCACGAGCCTATCCTGGAAACGTATTTACTCACAATCCTCAAAGGTGCCATGAATGATTTCATTAAGTCAAAAGTCTATTATCTGAATGCTCGCACTTTGAGTCAGGCATTTGTCCAAATCAAAAACATAGAAGAGGCAGCACAGACAAGTCATGACCCAACTTACCTAACTTTCAAAAGCCAACATACGAAGAAAGATTAAGACAAGTCTAAAACAATAGTTGTAGCAGTCATAGAGACATTTCAATCCAACAATGCAGGGTAGAAAGGGAAACAACCCGCTACCCCCACTAGTCATGAAAGAACCGCTCCTACACCTACACCTGAACCCTCCTATGCCCAAACTGCTAACATAAGTCATACTTGTACCTTCAAACAAAAAGACCCTACCCAGTACTCACCCTTACCCATGAAGCCTTCACAACTACTGGACCAACTTCTAAAGTCTAGGTTGATTCAACATAAACAAATGTTTCCTGTAGCATCTCAAAAACATGACCAATACTATGAGCTGGTTAAAAACCCAATGTTGGCAATAGCTAATGAACTCCTGTTCCAAGAGGTTTCAGGTTAGATAGATTCTGTGAGTATTACCAATGATGCGGGCATTTAACCGACTACTTCTTTACCCTAAAACAAGACATACAACATATGATTGATAGAGGTGAGATAGTCTTTGATGAAGCCAACCTAGTAAGACCTCAAAATCAGTTTATGGGGGTCTACAAAGATCCTCTTAACACCAAAGAGTTGCCCTATGTGATTAACACCATTCATGTCGGCAATGAACAAGACATCCCACGAAGGCCTTTTGTGATTTGTGTGCCTGTTGAAACTGCATCTACGCTAACACCCCCACAAGCTCCTTTTGCCACACACACATCTCCTACGCCATGAAAACCATTCGTCATCTGAGTACATCCTATGGTTGCAACAATAAATGTGCCATCGCAAACTCGACCTCCTCCATTTGTAATATGGGTGCCGAAACACCCTAATGTGAAACCCCCAATAGTTCCCTTGCGACCCTCGTGAGAACACCTCACTGATAGATTGACCAGGGAACGTCTTGAAAAAGACCATCATGGTCATGAGTTAGGATTGCCAAAACCCACACTGCTGAATGCTATCCCTATGGTTTCAGTTACTGATCAGCCTAGCACAAGTCATCAAGACAAGAACTTGGGAGTGTCCAGTGTCCCAAACCTAACAGCTACAGTTAATAACGCAAAATCTCTCCTGCGAGAGATAAAAATATTGGGTCAAATGGATCAAGTCTCAACTAATAAAAATATTCCAAATAGCAAGGACTTGGCCAGTGCCCTGACCCAGGTTACACAGGCCTTAAAAAAAAAGAACACCTCTCTAAGCCTATATGACCTAGTAATGACCTCCCTGGTACATCGGGAAGCTCTAGTGTGTATGTTGACTTTAATACCTGTTAGTGAAGAACTTCCTACAAATGAACCATCTATTTACGCCATATTGTCTCCACATCAAGAATCGAGGTCCACATCTCTAGGATTTCATGCTAGTGACATTAAATAAGATGAAAAAATGGGAGAGGTCACTACCGCCCCTATGTTTATAACAATACAAATTAACCAATTTAAGATACATAGGGTGCATGTTGATGACGGAGCGGCAAAAAATGTAATACCTTTTCCTGTCATTGAACGACTAGGCCTCACGGAACAAATACAGCCAACGACAACATCATTCTTGAAATATTTCAGTGGTTCTCGTGTCATGGTAAAAGGCATGGTTCATAGCAGGGGACCGGTTCCCCACATTAGCTGAATTTGTAGTCATGGATGAGATGCTGGGGTTCAATCTAATTTTGGGACAACCTTGGTTAGCTTAACTAAAAGCTGTATCATCACTGATCCATCAACAAATTCACCTACCTTATGAGCGCGGTGAAATCGTCATACACAGGGATGCTGCAACATCACTTACTTCCTCACACGTAGGAATGAACCAACAGTTAGAGGTTGAACTCTATGAACCTAAGCAAGACACCACTAGTGAAACCCTAGAGATTGGTCAATCTCCAACCCCAACCTTCCTAAAATAGAAGAAGCATCGAAAGATGTAGACATAGGAACCAATCCCACAGATGTCTCTTGGTCAGAACTACCCTTTGATGTATCCAGCGAGGGGGATGGCTGTTGGCACATTTTGGCCATTTCATGGAACAGTTGGACTATCATATTTACAATTGGAATAATCAGTGTTTAAGAGTTTGAAAGTAAAACATATAGCTTGAATGTTGGTTGAAGATGTTTGGGAGTTTTTCTTTATTAAATAAAATGCTGTTGAGGCCTTATTAGGATATGAAAAAAAAGTGCCAAAATATCAAGAGTTTTATTATTCACATTATTCACCGGAACGAGCAGGAAGAAAGCGACTGATTTCTTTGTGCAAGACTGAAGGGTTTGAATGTGAATACAGTAGTAAATTGCAAGATAAATTCATTTAGAGAATAGGGGATTTCAGAGCAAATGGGTTTAACTTGAATTCAGGGCAGAAAGAAATGATCAGCAATAAAATACTTGGGCAGTCCTAATTTTGTTTCGAATTTCATTTGGCTTCACCAGGAAACTGCACAAAAATGAAAGCAAAATCCATCGTTGTTTCTCAAAAATGTAGTAATGGTAGCAGTTTTAATTCAAGTTAGAAAATCATCACGAAAATACAATAAACCCATCCTAAAGCTGAAGTTTCTTGCTGAAATTTATTTTTGTGGCAAAGAGATTACAATTAGGAAGAAAGAGGGCAGAAAATGTGCAGAAAAAAAAATGTTTTGAGAAGGGTAGCCGTTGTTTAAAATTTGGGGTTGCGGTGGCCAGAAAACAGAAACAAAAATATTAGTATTTTCTTCTTCCACCTAAAACCAGAATTACGCTCTTGTATTTCTGCACAATTTACGGCAACAAGATTGTTCTATCAGCACCCTAAGCGGGCTGGTTAAACCGATGCAGTTGCCAGAGACACTTGCACAACGCGCAGAGGAGATTTGATAACCCAGGGCCACATATACAGCACGGCCAATGGCAGATGGATGCATCGGTTTCTTCTTCGTTTGCAGGCAGCACAACTTCCGCCGCGTGGGGCACCCATATGGATCTTGAATTCACGCCGGAAATGATGAGCCGCTGTACCTTTTTTTTTTGGCAACCATGAGCACCAGCAACCGCCAGAAAGGCCCGCGTTATCAATCCGTTCTTGCTTGTTGTTTTGCTGATATTTTTGTAACAGACTTATTTTGGGTTCGAGTTGCAGAGAACAAAGGAGAAAAGCCAGGGTCGGTGTTGTATGTTAAACTCCGCAAGTGTGGCCGTGTTCAACAATCCGTGATCGCAGGAGTTAGCACTGGAACGAGTTAAAGTACGTGGCAGTTTCTACCGATTTTGTGCAAAGGTTTGGAATGTAAAAAAAAAATATATAAACCATCTGATGGTGCCCACGGTTATGCGTGATTTTTACCAGGGAAGACAAAGATTTTAGCCACAAACTTTGCCGCTTACATTTGCACCAAAGTACATATGAAATTATCACTAATCTATAACTTCAAGGGAGTATCGGTGGTTTAAACACCAAAACAAGTTAACTAAAATATATATATACATATTATGACCATTAAAATACCTATAATGTGAAGCCTTGATTTAGAGACTTGCCACCAATTATCCCGAGTTATGAAATATATTATTGCCCATTAAAAATTTGCAATTTTGATTTATCCTATAAAGTCCTCATTATATTAAAGTTAGCATAAAATGCTCATTTTATGCATAACTTCCTAACTCCCTAACCACCTAGCCTTCTCCTAACTTGTTGGACAAGTAATTTTCTGATTGGTTGGTCTAATTACTTGAGAGAGAAGTTAGGAGAAATATTTGAGATATTTTTGATATTTTAAACTTGACATCTCATTTAAAGAAGCAAAATAAAAGGGACATATATATATGGAGTAAGTTGCAACTATAGCTTGTAAGGGACATAAAGATTGTATTTTAATTTTATACCAAGGCCACTTGTCGACCTCTTTTATCTCTTTGGTGGTTGCAACCACCCAAAAATTATTGTAACTTACCTAACTTGTTGGGCAAGTAACCTCCTAACTTGTTGGGCAAGTAGTCTTCTGATTGGTTGGCCAAGTTACTTGGGAGAGAAGTTAGGTGAGATATTTTCAATATGTAACTTCCCTACCTACCTTGGAAAGCTATAAAAAGGCTTCAGGGGTCAAGAAAAAAAAAGGAAAAAAAAAAGGGGGGGAAGAAAAAAAAGGGGAATCATCATTTCTCACATCACATTGGATCATCACTTCTCACACTTGGGAGTAAAGAAGATTTGTAAAGAAGATTGTTTGCAAGATGGCTTGCTAGAATAAAGATTTCAGCCTCTTTGTCATGGTCCTGTGAGTTATGCATTTCATTTTTTGTTTGTTTAAATTGCTTAGCTAGTGGTTTAGATAGTATCATCCTTGGCAAGTAATTTTGGGATTTTTAGATTGCTCTTGTTGTTCTTGTTGCCCGATAGAAATTTCTATTAAAATTTTGCCATAAAAGCGCTTGTGTTTAAAAGCCTTAAGAGCATTTTAGTAGTAAAGTTCATTATTGTGCAATGTGTGGGAACTGCTATTGGGATTGTTGTAAGAGAGCCTCTGTTTGTAGTCACGTCGTTGAAAAATTCAGTAGTTGAGAGGAATTAGAGAATCTTTGGTATTTTGATGAGACCTAAATAGCTTCTTTTTATCTTTAAAGTGAATTATTGTGGTATTTCAATCATAAATGGTCAAGTCTTTTAAAGGTTATGTTTGAATGCAATCGTTGACATCTATTATCTAGTCAAAATGGAGTCTCGTACGTGGTAGTTTACGCAACAATTTTTGGTAGCATAATAGGATTGTCTTGAAGATATTGCTTGTTTGAGCCTTGGAAGTTTGAACAATTCGTAGATATTGAATTTGGGATAGCTTTATTGCGAAGTGTTTACTCGTGTCATTTTACCTTGTTTAAATATTTGAGGTCTACACAAATCTGCTTTCTTTTCTTTTCTGCTTATTTCCATCGAATCTTGCTCTATTTCTAGTTTTCTTGTGGAACTATCTCTTTCTCTGGGGAAAATTAGGAGTATATTGCGGAGTTGTGCTTAAATGTTTTTGCAAAATTTTATTTGTTACAAGTAGGTATTATAAGGACCGCATAGACTAGGTAGTTGAACAAAATAGGAAATTTTCAAGAACTCACAGTACTTGGCAAAGCTGGCTGAATCTCTTTAAAGTAAGTCATTTGTAGTTCACACACAACGCAATTGTTACATTTTACACAACCACACGCCGCAACAGCACACACACATACTCACATTAACTACTGAGTTTATTTAGAGGTATCTGGGCCTTGGTGTTGCCAGAGACCAACAGGCACCTAAATCCTGTTCGAGGACACTCGTTGGCGGTCGTGTCCCAAACGGTCGCCAACAATGGTGAGTATAAGATCATGCCTACACATCCCACCCTTCATAGCAAATTATGAAGATTAAAGAAATAGATCAAAAACTAAGATGAACCATCACGTGTTTGGAATGACGTTAAACTACCAAACATCTACAACGACGTTAAACTAGCCACGGTCAGAGATGACCAGTTCTTCTAAATTCACCGAAACAGCTACAGTGTTCTCCCTTTCTTGGACAAAGATGCAAGTCCATCATGACTTTAAACTGATGAGCATGGCCCAAAATGGCCTTAAACTAGAGCACAGTACATTATTAGTTTACCAAAGCCTTGCTACGTCATTATCGTTTACATTTTGCAAGTTACAATTTCCATTTATTTTATGTTTACTAGACATGATTCCAGTTTACATTTACGTTCACAAATAAAATCGAAAAAGTAGAAAAAAATATATAAATATATGTAATATGGAGTGTTAGCATGGCAATAGGATGATGACATATTACACCATGATCATGTTACATCTGTTCTTACACATTCCAAAAACAACGAAATGAGCCAAAAACAAAAAAAACAAAAAATTGAAAAGACTGATAAGACTAATGAGCCAAATTATGCATTAGTATTAGGAGGGGGCTAGTCCCCAAACTCCTCTACATCATCAGCTCCTGTCCCACTGGGGCCAGCCTCACCATCATGTCCCTATAAAAATAAAAACAAAAACAAAAACAAAAAATAAAAAATAAGTAAACACAAACAAATAGATTAAAAGAGAAAAATACTAAACAAAAGGATGATTAAAAGAAATAAAACAATACAGGACTAAAACACTCATAGGTGAGGAAGGCCTGAGATTAGCTTCCAGGAGCCGTAGAATCTCTTCTTCGGGCACACATGCCCAGTCTTTCTCAAGTCTGAGGTTAACATTGGCTAAGGTTTTACCCTTGTCCATTCAAGACCAGGAAGGGCACTCAAGAGAAAACATACTTGTTGAAGCTTCCCTAGAGGTAGTGGTAATGGATCTCTCAGGAGACCCTCCACTTCTGTACACTCAACAAACTTGTCATAAGAAAAGCACAAGCCTAACCCCTCAACAAACATCTCCAACTGGCGACGTTTAACTGATTCCTCTTTCAACCATTTTTTGTATTGGTGCTTATGATCTTTCTAATCCTGGCCCCATTTATGCACTTTGGATGCAAAGGACTTCTAGTCATGGCACTTTCTATTCAATAAATCCATCTGGGCCCTTTGTTTGGCTAGATCCTGAGTTGCCTGCACCTTGCTATTCAAGACTATCCAATAGCATGCATAGGTGATCTTGGATGTACGCAAGGTACTATCACTGGCCAATCTAGTAGAGGAAAAATCATAATGGGCTTGCAAGTCATTCCTCTCCTCTGTTACCTTCACCAAATTTTCTTTCAACGATTGAACTTCAAGTCATAAGTGTTCAATTGGACGCCTGCACGTCCAGAGAGACTTGACATTTAAAACAACACAACCCGAAACTGCATCGTAAATCCCTCTTGGGATCTGCTCAATATCTTTGGGTAATTCCGAGAGACCATCAATATGGGTGGCCTCAGAAGGACTCCATTGAAGCTTTGCACCTACAAGTACAAACATCACACATATGAGCTAATAAGAGATCACCAATAGATGTGAAAGCATAATGAACTCAGGCACTTGGTATGAAGTACACACCTAATTTAGGATGAGCCTATTGCAGATGAACAACAACATCATTGACGATGCCCTTAACAAAGTCTACTTTATTGGGCATCTCAGGCCATAGCCTCAATTGACCAGTGGATGTTGGATCTACATGGGAAGGCACCTCAACCGGGGCTTGTAACTTTGACACATCTGCCTGAGATGCATGTGCTTTAGGCACTTCAGCATCCATGTTTGGTGTTAGGAAGAGTCATGATAATCAAAATAATGTACAAAGCTAAGAAGTACAAAATGTGGATCATACTAACAAAACATACCAAGAAGCCCTTTGCTAGTCAGCTTAGGAGGATCACCAAGGTGTACAGACCCATCAAAGAAACCATCAAAAACACATTTCTCCTTGCTTGAGTGCTTAAGGGCATCTAAAGCCTCAACAAGTGTCACTCCCATGGTATCCATTTCATCCTTTTCCCATAAGACAGGAATAGCCTCAGTTGCTTCTTCTCTCGTTTCCTCCTCTTCATCATGCCCATTGATGACCATTTCAAGCTCACCCATTGGAGCTAATTCCTCCCTTTCCCTCTCAGGGGTATCGTCTATTAGCACCAATAAATCTAAGGTTAGCATGACATAATAGGTATGCATATTTAAGTAAGAAAATAAATTCAAAAAGCGATAAAAACACTTAAAGCAAAAAAAAAAATACTTACCTGCTCCTGGCAAGATGCATCGAATCTTCTTTGCTCTCAGTGGTCATGACTCCATAGCAGGTTCCCTTGAACGCTCAACCCTTTTCACCTTAGCCTTGGCCTTCTCGATGGTCTCCTAAATCAAGCGCTCGGCTCTCCTAATAGTTGTATGTAGTTTAGGTGGTTCCAACCCCAAGCTATCACATGAATGGTGGGAACAACTGGTTGCACCCCCTGTGGTGACAAAGACTGATTCTTTGATGCCTTCAGGTGGATCTTGGGATCTAGTGGTGTTAAATAGATGACAGATCCAGGGGCAAGACAACTGTGAACGATCCCTTAACACATAATGGTTATCTCCATAGACCACTAAGAACTCAACAAACCTATAGAGATAGCTCGCAAAAAAGGCAAAGGTAAGGTGGGATTTAGCATCAACATTGGAATGTAGTCTAATGATCTCTCCATGGAGACCTAACCCAAGGAACTGCACCCAATTGTAGTGCATACCAGTGTCCAAGACTGAGTGCATAACACGTGCAAAGTCAACCCCAAGACTTCTTGCTTGAGAAAGAGACTTAGGGAATGTTTGTGCTCTAAAGAGTGGGTAAAGAAAATTTACCTCTATCAAGTGAGTATCAGCTTACATGGAAAAATCCTTAGGATCCCATGGAACACCTAGCCAGTCTTCAAGTTCCTTGATCACACGACCTTCTCTAGTTGCTCTATCCACTGCCACCTTAGCACCATCCATTGGTACGTTGAAAAGATCGGAAAAGAATTCGGCGGTTAGGTGGAAAGACACCTTAACTCCCCGAACTCGTGTAGTAAAATAGGAGACATCATCGTTAAAAGAGTTAATGATGGAAACCATTTTGGTCACGGGAACGTTAGGAGTCAAGATAGTAAATAGGTCCATCAAGCCCGCATTGGTAAGACAACTGATGATTTGTTCAAGTGCCTTCTTGTGCAGCCACTGTTGTGACTCCTCTGTCTCTCCAAACTTCATAAAGAGAGTGGCCTCAATGTGCCCGGATATGACGGTAACCTTATGAAGGGAAACAGTTGCTGTAGAAAAGAAAAAGGAGACATTGAGCAAAAATTAAGAATATGATAAGCAATGAAGTGAAAAAAATGAAAACCAAGCCTGGAACATAACCATTTACCGTTAGCAAATGGAGTAGGCACACTGGGTGCAAGATCAACCATTTGAGAAAAAATAGGCCCATCAGGAGACCAATCCTGATGTAGCCAGCTACAAACTTGACAATGTTCAAAGGCCCTACAGAATTGCCTAGGATAATTGACAATAGCACCCTTGGTCTGATCTAGCACCACAACACAAAGAGTGGGGCCCATCATGAACGCCGCCAAGGTTGTGTGCGCTAAGGCAAGCCCACTATCATCCTCATGCAATCCATACTCAACTAAACGGGGCCTATGAAAGAAAAAGTATTCATATGTAAACAATGATATAACGTTAAAGGAACCAAAGTTAACACAAGTATAAAAGAGCATACCTGTTTACGCTGTATACTGTTTCAGGCAAATTTTGGAATAGTGTATGTACACGACAAGCTAGAAAAAGTGTGCTATTACTGTTGTAATGGCTACAAGACAGCAATCCCCACACATGGGTTAAAGGAAATGTAGATCTAGGACCTTCGAGAGTGCCTTCCTCGACTATATATGGTCCTTCATCTACATCAACAATGAAAGTTAACATGCCTCGTGTTGAGCCGGGCAACATGGTCTCAACAATATCATGAGTCAGTTGCTCACTCAAATGAGACCATATGAAAATGCTAAATTTTTGCAAAATAAATGATAAAAATGCACCAACATTTGGATGAAACCATATTACGTGCAGCCTGATCTGCATGTCATAACTAGGCATGTTTGGTTCCAAAGGGCCAAACCAAGATAGCACACCAACAAGTTCAACCACAAGGAGAAAAGGCTTAAGTCCCCTGCATAGAGCCAGAACATTTGGTCAGTAACTTAAAACATATAAAACATATAAACTAAAAGAAAAATAAATAAATAAACTGAACAAGTAAATAATATTCAACACACACTAGACTACCCCATGAGACAAGAACGCTAATGTTCATTTGGTGTATTTGACGCTCGCTCGGGAACATTGAGGTCCATTAGACATTAGTTCATTCCAAGCAACATGAAACCAACATTCACAGTCAAAGAATTTAAATTGTTTGTTCCAAGAAAAATAGCACCAGTAGGTAATGAGCATTCCATAACTCATGCTATCTCGAATAACCCTTCAACCTCCCCTACAGCCACGTTGCAACCCGACAACTCACGTTGGAAGTAGTGCACGCTACGAAACAGCTCACGCTGGGAGCAGCGCATGCTATGAGACAACTTACGTGGCAAAAGCAGCTAACGCTAGGAAGTAGCTCTAGGCTAAAAAATTAGTTTTCTCTTGGCACGTTGATGCCCAGGCAAAAATCAGTTTGCTCTAGGATGTTAACACCTAGGCACGCTACGCACTTCAACATTCCTTTTTCACCCCTATTTCAATTTATCCACTATTTATTTATTTATTATTTTATAGTGTGCTTCTCTTTTTGTGTTGTGCCTTTTTATTATTACTATCATTATTTTACTTTGTTTCCATTTTCATGTTCCCAGGATAGTTTCTATTTATTTTTGTGCATGTTATTTCTTATAAGGTAAGGCATAAAAAAATGGAGATCGAAAATCTATGAAATTGTGAAAAATCATAACACTATTCACACGAAACATAAATGCCATGTGTGGCCCAGTACGGCCTAAAACTGCCATGTGGTCTAGGTGTGACGTTAAACTACCATTATACTTGCATTAGGACATGGATTAATTACACAAAGCTAGCTTATATAACAACTCCCTTGTCAAAGAATCTTGCTCACGTTGCTCCTGGTTTAAATTGGCAGGAGAAAGCATATGGACAGCAAGAACCTCTTTTTAACCTTGTCTATTAATGGACCTCACGGGGCCATAAAAAGAGTGATTAATCTAGAATCCTTAGATCTAGACTCATCTGCTTATGCTAATTTCATGGCATCCACTCAAGAAACATCAAACTGCCCCGAGGGTATGACTAAAAATCTAGACCTAGAGGCTGACAACATCATTGAAGATCCTCTCGTTGAAGTCCCCATTATGATGACCAATGATGAAACTAGAACACTGAAAGTAAGTGACCTATTAAATCCTCAACTCGCTAATGACATTACTCAAGTACTGAAAGAAAATATCAAAACATTCGCATGGTCATACACTGATATGCTAGGGTTGGACCCTCAAATTGTACAACACAACATTATCCTTGATGAAAAGTTCAAACCAATAGAGCAAAAGGCATGAAAAGTTAAACCTGAGGTAGCATTGGCAGTTTGTAATGAAATCACGAAACTTTACTAAGCCAGTTTCATCTGAGCTATTGACTATGCAGACTGGATATCCAACATTGTTATTGTCCCTAAGAAAAATAGTAGCATCCGTATATGCATCGATTTTCGTGATCTCAACATCGCCACTATAAAGGATCATTTCCTGCTACCTAGTATCGATCAACTTGTTGACTCAACTACTGGGCATGCACTATTATCCTTTATGGACAGGTTCTCAGGATACAACCAAATTAGGATCAACCCAGAACACCAACTCAAGATAACCTTCACAACGCCTTGGGGCACATTCTGTTACACAATGATGCCATTCGATCTTAAAAATTTAGGTGCTACATATCAACGAGCAATGACATACATAATTAGTAATTACATGCTTGATTTGCTCAACGAGTATGTAGATGACATCGCGGTCAAGTCTAAAACAACCGACCGACACGTAAAAGATCTAGACTTAGTGCTTAAAAGTTGTCTTAAACATGACCTTAGACTCAACTTGAAGAAGTTTCTTTGGTGTTAAAATAGGCAAAATGCTTGGCTTCATGGTCTCCAAAATAGGGATATGAGTAGACCCCGATAAGGTTAAAGGAATAACTAGTATGCAACCACCTAGGAACCTTACCGAATTACGTGGTCTGCAAGGTAGACTGTAATTCATCAGATGCTTTATCGAAAAACTAACAGATAAGTTGAAATTCATGCAACACTTACTATGAAAGAATGTACATTTTTAGTGGACTCAACAGTGCCAAGAAGCATTTGAAAAGATAAAAATGGAGCTGGCTCAATTGCCAATAGTTCATCCCCCGCAAAGCGATAAACCTTTTTACATCTACCTCGCGACATCCGATAGATCTATTGCATCCATGCTTTGCCAAAAATGAGAAGATGGAATTGAGGTCCCTGTGTACTATTTAAGCCATGCCTTAATTACCTACGAACAATGATAAAATGATGTGGAGAGATCATGTCTTGCCCTGGTCTTTTCTTTGAAGAAGTGATGACATTATCTCTTCCGTAACCAAGTCTATATCATTTGCAAAGAGAATGTGCTTAGAGCTATCACTAACAACATCTACGAATCAAGTAGGATAGCTAGATGGAAAGCAATGATCACTGAGTTTGACCTACGCTATGTAACCCAATCCTCCACTAAAGGTCAAGCAGTAGTTAATCAATTGACCGCTTCACCAACATAAGATCAAGTGACAATCAATTCCGAATTCCCTGATGAAAGCATCAACAACATCAACACTGTGCCTGATAGCTATGATGCAATCCTTTACTTTGATGGAGCTTCAACTTCCTGAGGAGGAAGTGCTGCAGCCATCATAACGTATCCCTCTAGAGAAATTCAATCCTTTTTCTATCGACTAACCTTCCCTTGTACCAACAACGTGGCAAAGTACAAAAGTCTTCTTAGAGGTCTTATAGCAACACTAACTTCGGGAATCACACGCCTTGTAGTTTGAGGTGACTCACAGTTAGTAATTAATCAAGTCATAGAGGTTTACGCATGCAAGGCTCATTTGCAATCATACTATGACCTAACTAAACACTTGCTAAAACAATTGATCAACATAGATGTGCAACATATTCCTAGGAATGAAAATACCATTGCCGATGCAATTGCTACACTAGCCTTAAACATGAAACCTAAGCTGTTCCATGTGTTGCCTAGTTCTATAATAAACTGTCCCAAACCTATAACCGACGCTCTCAATGAAATACCCATAGTGTCTATTAGCACTACACAAGCAATAGAATGGTATGATGACATAAAAGAGTACCTTTGACAAGGCGAATCGTCACAACATTTGACAAGTGTTCAAAAAGATGCAGTATGAAAATGCTCTTAGCAATATGCATTAATAGGAGACACATTGTGTCACAGATCCTATGAAGGCATCCTGTTGATGTATGTCAGTAGCTTCAATGACCAAAGAATCGTGGAACAGGTTCACGAAGGACTTTGCAGAGGGCATATAGCACCCAAGGCAATGGTAACGAAAATTAGACGTTTGGGCTACTACTGGCCACACATGGAGTACGATTACTTCTCCAGGGTTAGGAAATGTAACATTTGCCAAAGGCACGGTAACCCAATACATGTGCCACCTAATGAGTTGCACACCACACAAATCACATGGCTATTCCAAAAATGGGGATTAGACATCATTGGGCCGATAACACCACCATCTTCAGCAGGACATAGCTTCATCATCACTACAACTGAATATTCCACAAAATTGGTAGAAGCTATTCCCCTTAGGAAAACCATGTCTAAACATGTTTTGAATTTCATATTAGAAAACATCGTGGCTCGCTTTGGTATCCCGATGACCATAGCCACCGATAATGGACCACAGTTTAGCAGTATGGATACTAAAAGCTTCTATGAAAGCCTAGGTATTAAACACTCATTTTCATTACCATATTACCCACAGAGCAATGGCCAAGTGGAGTCTATGAAAAAAAAAGTTATCATGGTGCTCAAAAAGATGTTGAATCAGAACAAGAGACGGTGGCATGAGCAGTTAATCAAACGTCCACAGGTAAAACACCATATAGCCTTGTATATGGGTTTGAAGCTATCTTACCTTTGGAGTTACAGGTTCCCTCATTGTGGATAATGCTCTCTAGCCTCCTCGATGAAGGCCAGAACAGTGAGCTACGCATTATTGACCTTGACTCGGTGGAAGAAGAAAGGGAATGAGCGCTTAATCAAATCAAATGGTATCAGAGACAAGAATGACGATGTCATCAACACAATCCACATAAACAGCCGATCAAGGAAGGTGACCTAGTTCTTAAGGCAGTCCATGAACACTCGGACAAATTCTCAGCTAACCGGGAAGGGCCTTACTTAGTCGCCAAGGCATACAACAATGGGGCATTCAAACTCGTCGACATGGACAGAAACCAGCTCGCTAATCCTACAAATCACATGTACCTGAAACTGTACTACGAATTATGAGCTCAAGGTACGTAACAGTCCTGGCATCATGACCTAAAACTGATACCACAGAATAGTCCAGGAGCTATGACTTAAAACTAGCACCATAGAACGTCCTGGCATCACGACCTAAAACTGATACCACAGAATAGTCCTGGAGCTATGACTTAAAACTAGCACCACAAAACGTTCTGGCATCATGATAGTAAACTGACATGATAGAGCTCTATCTGGTATGATACTAAACTACCATGCTTGTCCACTAGAGTCCACTAAGACTATAAACTAGCTTGCCTCTTCTTAGTTCGCTATAACTATAAACTAGCACTACACCCTCCGCTACAAAGATAAACTGGCAATGTCCAAAGGATTATGATGTTAAACTAATCCACAACAGTCTGTTAAGACTACAAACTGGTGACATCAACAACAACTTGGTATCATTTGAAAAGACATGCTGCTGCAATTTGTTGTATGTGCTCACCAAAAAACCTACCACTTGATTTGTCACATAGACCTGGATGAAACTGGTGCTATTCAAGATTTTGTTTGCCTTGAAACTCCACATGATGGCTCCATTTCGTCGGCTACATTCAAGTTTAAAGTGTTTAGCTAACTAAATCATTTATGGTTTTCTTGTCCCCTTGGAGTTGTGTTTGCAGGATGACATGCCTGAGGCATTCGTGCACAGATGCACTTCATCATGATGACAAGGTATCACATTCTTCCTGACGCTCACAACTGGGTTAATCAATCCGCTCATAAGTACATTTCCAACTCCTGATGCGTTCCTTATTCCTCATCATGTTCTCCTTACCCTACTCAATTACAGTCCCTTGATACAATATTCATCCAAAAACTCTTGATGCACTGTTGCACACTATGATTCTCTAAGCAGTTGCAACAAAAAACACAACGCATAGCACATGATACAAACAGAAGCATGTGAACATCCCCCAACTATAACCTTCTTTCCTTAAACTAAATTTCCTTAAACTAAATTTCCCTCAATCCCCCAGCTATAACCTTCTTTCCTTAAACTAAATTTCCCTCAATCTAATGTACTTTTGAACATGGTGTGATGAAATCTAGCTAAGGGCTGATTGAAAATGCTTGGTACTTGGTTGTTCATGGTGTTTTGTACTTCTTTGTCGATGCCTCTTGGGTGGATTCATCCAGACGTCAACAAAGAGGGGCCAATGAAACACCACAAAATTTTAGCTTAACACTTTGAAACAAGAACGACTTAAGCCCTTGTCGGCATTCAAGAGGCAAAACTTGACTAAGGCATGGAACTCACGCCTAGCTTATTCAAACCAGCTTACCCATGTTGTCGAGCTAGCTTACCCTCAATGTGACCAACCCCGATAGGTTTGGAATCAGGTCAAAATGGTCCTAATTTGAATGGGCAAGGCTCCCTCGAGGCCCACTGATGATCGCTCCAAGTTTTAGCATCCAAAATCCAAGATTTCAAGTCAAAATTGTACAAATCTTGCTACTCACGCTGAGGTCACGTCGAGGTCACGCTGGTAGCATGATTAACCCAAAATAGCCCCAAAAAAGTGTTAAAATGGCCTGATTTTGAGGGTACAAGGCCCCCTTGAGGTCCACTAATGATTGCTCTAGGTCCTAGCCCTTAGAATTCTGATTTTAGGTCTAAAAATATACCATTTTCAGCACTCACGCTGAGGTCACGTTGGAGTCACGCCCAGCTCACACTGACAGTGTGAGCTTAGTGTGAGTTGCCCAAAATGACCTGGATCAAGGAAAAAATAGGCTTAGACTCAGCATGTAGTTTATTACCAATGTCAGGTAGTAATTATACTTGAAAGAAATGTCTCAAATATCAAGATTTGGTGTGAAATGTACCATCTCAGCTTGCTCACACCTAGGTCACGCTGACAGCATGAGCCTAGCGTGAGTTGGCAAAAGTGGCCTAAATCCAAGCATAGACAGGCTCAAATTAAACATGCAGGATGTCCTCAAGGTCAAGTAGCAGTTACACTTCAAAAATAGGTCCTAAAGGTGGAATTTTGATACAAAATGCATCATTGTTGGTCATGCACGCTGAGGTGACGCTGAGGTCACACTGACAGTATGAGTCTAGTGTGAGCACTTGTCACAACCGAGCAAAAGCACTTTAGACACACACTGAGGGCATGCTGGGAGAAGATCAATGTATGCTGGCAACCTTGGTGAAGCAAAAACACTTTCAGCAGCAGTCAATCCACAGATTCAGAAATTCCAAGCGAGCCGGAATCAAGATCTCTTGTTGTACACTATCACTTTATTGTAAATTTGCAACATTTGTTAAGCTGGTCAAGCTCTTACGCTACAGATTGTGCATGCTTCTATGAGCGTAAGCCAGCTTGCACAAGCTAAAATAGATTGTAAGATACAGTGTATCTAGTCTAGAATGTAGTCTACCCATGTACACCTGTCACGCGATCCATTTTTCTCTCATCTCATAGCCATTGACCTCATTGACGAACCCTACTCCCGAGCCTAGAAAAATGTATAAATACACTATTTATAACATAAATGGGGTTGGAAATTTTGCAAAAAGGACAACCTAAAGAACATTAACTAGTAACCTTGGATGCTCGAGCACACACAATCCCTAGCACTTGAGCATTTGCAAATGCTTCATCCTTCATCTCGGGGCTTGACGCTTGACCTGCCATCTACACACGTAGCTGTGTTTTGACCGGTGCATTTTATTCTCTAAATTAATATAATACAGTCTTTTTCCTTCCATTACACTATTTACATTATTTTGGTTCATTACGCTGTTTACATTATTCTGGTCCATTGTTTTACATTTGCATCATTTTGTTCCATTCTTACGTTACATCTACGTTTCGTTTACATATTCGTGTTACGTTTGTTAAGATAACCCTAGTGCAAGACATAGCTTATGCTCGGGGAAGTTCTTGGTTGATTTGCGTGTAGACCATCCAAGGCACTTTGCCTTCGTTTTTCCAGCTTGCCCTCATGCGAAGGCAGGGAAGCTATATCTCTTCAAAGATCTTTCGGCGTTCATTTTTCCTCCAGCCTTATGCTGATGATTTTGGACAGTACAAGGGTTAACCAAGATATTAATAGATTGGCCAGAGAAAACACAATCCTCTTAATGGAGGAGGTCTATGCTATTCGAAAAAAATCAGTAATAGAAATTAGCACGTGGTAAAATGAGGCCAAGAAGCACGAAAAATTAAAGGAATACTTTCATGACTAGGTAGGCATGTATAAGAAAATAAATGAAAAAGAAATCTAGATGGCTAAAACCCATATTAGATCATTGTCAGCACAAAATCTTGAGTGGTAGCCAATTTTGGATAGATATGCCTTGGTCCACTAGGTGGAAGTAAAGAATACAGACCTGCAGATCAATGATTTGAAAGAATAGATGGCATTGGCTAACCTCAGATATGCCAACCTTGCCGTGTTAATAGTAGGTAGGCCTCATAGTGAGCTAAAGAAGTAGGCAGTGACCACCTATGCATTGTATGAAAAAGAGTTTGCAGATTGGAAAGATGCTTTACAGAAGTTGCATGTGGCAAACTTGAAATTAGAGGTGATCAAAGCTTACTACCATAGACAAAGGGACGTTACCTTAGACCTAGCTAGGAGATTGACAAATTATCATAAATTGAGAGAAAAAGCTAGGGCCTTTAAGGAAGAACGATGGTAGTTTGTGGCTTGGTACGTGAAGGTCAATCAAATGCTTCCATAGTTGCCATGTCCTTGGAACATACCAACATTGGCACACATCAACTTAGTAGCCTGGACAGTACATGACCCACAGATAGCAGAAGAAAAGTTACCAGCATTGCTTGATTGCTATAAATTTTACAAGCTTGGTAACAAAGGGAAGCAACCAATGGAGGAGCCACTACCTCCAGGCATCACATGAGCTTCTTAGTCTTTGTCTTGTAATATTGTGTCCCATTTTTGTACTATGCCACTACGACATGTAAGAGTTAATTATTTTGTTTGTTGTTTAAGTTGGTAAATAATTCCATACCTTCCTAATATTTTGTATAGAATTTGTTCCTCATTTTTTTGACTCAAGGATGAGTTTTCATTCAGTCATGGAGGTATGCCGAGTCATGAATATGTCGGCCTCAATATTAGATATCTAATATTGAAGCCTTGATATCAGATACCTGATATTGAAGCTAGGAAGCAATGTTGGATATCTGATATCATCTTCTCTATGCTATCCTATAAATATAGCACTTGGGCACATGGTTGACAAGAGAGAAGAAATAGTTTTAGTTTCTATTTTTAGTTAGTTCCTTTATAGATTGTTTTTCAGTCCTCTTATTTTCCCAATGCATGCCGACAATGTGATGTTTGTAATTATATGGCACAGTTATTCGAGTGTGATGTACTTGGACATGTTACATGATTGGAAATAAAGAGTGAGATTACTTCCATCATTGTAGCATCCACTTAGATTATTATTGCTTTTAATTGTTAATTATTTACCATTTCCTTTAGTTAACATTTTCATTTATTGCTATTTACTATTCTTGTTATTAAGCAGAATGAATACACCTTAGTCATGAGAGCTTAAGTGTAAGTACTTGATAACCCAGTAGTGTATTGTTTGGCACACCCAATGACATATGCTTGGAAATCCTAGAAGTAGTCTCACAAAGTCCAAGATGTGGATGAACGATTAAGAGTAGATACTCATGGCATATAGGCTAAGTTTAGATTTTACTCTCCATTGTTCAGTATCCTAATTAATTCATCTCTTTGTCATCATTAGAAATAGCATATAATTAGACAACATCATATGCCTCACTTTGGACTAAACCATATGTGAAAAGCTACCATTAGTCCAAGTGGGAAGACAATGAACTACGATTAGAGCATAACAATCTAGATACCACAACTAGTCCCATCCATGGAATTCAATCAAATCGTAAGTGAATGCTTGTGATTCGTATGGTTGAGCATAGGGGTACCTCATCACTCATCAACCCTGAGAAAATAAAGGTCATCTAAGGAATTACCCACCAACTCAAAACTGTGAAAGATGTTTGGTTATTCCTTGGCCACATTAGCCACTACTGGTGAATCATAGGGAATTTCTCTAAGATCACTAAACCTTTGGTTGAGTTGACAAAGATAGATGCTTTGTTTGTTTGGATTGAGGAATGCGAAAAGACATTCCAGAAACTCAAGAAAAAGCTTGTAGAAACTCCAATTATATGAGCTCTTGATTGGTCCAAACTATACCACATCATGATAGATGCATGGAATTATGCCTTGGAAGTCGTGCTCACATACTTGGATGATCAAAAACATCCTTATTACATCCACTATGTGAGTTGAAGCATTGTGGGTACATAGCTAAACTACATCACAATAAAGAAAGAACTAATGATTTTGGTGTATGCCTTGGAGAAATTTAGGTACCATGTGCTTAGATACAAGGTATTTGTGCACATAGATCACAATGTACTCTGATTTCTAATGAACAAATCAACAAAGAGCCCCCATGTCATACAGTGGCTTGTGATCTTGTAGGAATTTGATCTCATGATGGAAGATCAAAAGGAAACTGAGAACATGGTCACTGATCACTTGTCTCAGTTAATATGGGACAACAAAGAGGAGGAGTGTCCTCTTTTTGATCAATTTCCTAATGAACTCCTCTTTGATGGTGCTATAAATGAACAAGTGCCTGCTGAACCTAATTGGTGTAATGACATCCTTACTTATCTTCTCACTCAAGAAATGCCACAAGACTTGGATAAAAGGAAGAAACAATAGTTTCTTCATCAGGCCAAATGCTTCATGAAGATCAACAGACATCTTTACATGGTGTGTATTGATGGCCTAGTTTGTTAGTGTGTTCCTGATGTTGACCAACTACATGTTCTTCAAGATGCAAACAAGGGCCTTTGTGGGGGCCACTATGTTGGGAGATGCATAGCTATTAAGATTCTAATGGCATGGTATTATTGGCCAACACTCTTCAGATATGCACACTAATTTATCTACTCTTGTGAATGTTGCCAATGTCATGGTGGGATGACCACTTGAATGGAGGGACCTCAATAGTGAATCCAACCACTAGAACCCTTCGACATCTTGGGCGTTGACTTCATGGATTCCATCGCACACATGTTGAATGGAAAGGGGTACATCATAGTCATTGTTGAATATTGTATTAAATCAATAGAAGCAACAATTGTCACCAAGTATACATCCTCTATAGCTGCTCAATTTGTACAACAAATGTTGTAAATAGGTTCAGAGTGCTAAGTGTACTAATTTTTGACAACGGTACTCACTTTATAGGCACTTTCTTTCGAAAGCTCATGCAATGCTTGGGGGTTGAATATAAATTAACAACACCCTACCACCCCCAAGCTAATGATCAAGAAAAACTAATAAATAAGGAGATCACTAAGATCTTAATAAGAATAATTAACAAATATCAAAGAGACTGAAGCATGAAACTTAATGATGCCCTTTGGGCCTACTACTCAACCTAGAAACTTCCTATAGACTATTCTCCCTATGAGCTGGTGTATGAAAAATTACCAACTCTTCCTATTTAGTTTGAGCTCCATACACTTTGAATAGCTTGTGACCTTGATCTTAACTTAAGCCTAATATAAAAAGAAAGACTAATAAATCTCAACATGCTAGATGAGAATTGATTGGTGGCCCTATCATTGAATGAAGTACATAAAGCATTAAAAAAAACATCATGACCTCAAAATAAGGAAAGTAAAATTTCAACTTGGAGACAAGATCCTTTGCTAGAACCCCACACACATACCACAAAAGAATAAGTTCCAAACATTATGGAAAGGACCTGATGGTCCCCTCTAACTCCAAAAAGATAAAAAAAATGATGGGAATTCAAAGCACATCCCTTAGACAAAATAACAAGCTACAGGCACTGGTTATGGAACTAGAAAGACATGTTATCCATGCCTGACGGTCCCCTCTAACTAAGGTCCTTTCTCACTTCCTAATTGTATTTTATTCTTAATAAGGAATGATGATTGATCTGTGGGGGCATTCTTATGTCTCAAGGAGGTGGACTTATCTTAGAATGTCGATGTGAAGTCACTGGAAGTGGTTAGTTTTGATCTAGACTAGGGATGAACTATATCGGGTTATTTAACCACAAAATCCACACAAGACTTTATGTGACAATGATTCAAAACTCCATTCCATCTTCTCTCTCATCCATGAATGCTTTCCATCATTCACCTCACTGCCAATTTTCCATGTCTTGTTCAATGTCTTAGTTTGATGTGTTGAAATTCCTAGGTAGATTCTTCCAAGATTATGTCCTTAACTTTTCATAACCATTAACTAACTATGGAGCCCATGGACTCTTTGGTTTGAGGATATGCAAGGGCAAAAAGGGCATGAGCCTACTATGGGGAGGACTCACTTTCATGTCTCTTAGTTGGGCTAGTTAGGTTCCTTATCCTTAGGCATTTTTGCAACCTAATCTTTTGCATTTCCCATCAATTGCATCCAATTGTGCACTCCTTTATGGAAATTCTTTAACAAATCTCACTATTTTTTGTGCCCCAAGGATTATTTTTGTCTAAGGGGTGTTCTTTGAATCCTCACTATTTTTTTCTATTTTTTTTTTGTATACGTGAGAACCACACTATGCAAAGACTTTGTTATTTTTATTAACTCAGCCTCTCGATAATGGAGCAATGTTGGAATGGGAAGGAAAACTCAAGAAGAAAAAATCTGAGCACCCAAGAGAATGGCCAACACAAATGCATTAAATCCCCTTGAAGTCACACCCTGTTCAATCCTTGAGTTCTTTCTTAGTCTGAGAAATGCCCAGTCACCGATTCATTGATAGTTCTTATTAGTGAGAAAGGGCCTATACATTTCCAAGCCGAGAGAGACCATAGAAATTTGTGGGTGTATGGATGAAGTAGACTCATTGCCTACTATATCAAAAAAACCATAACTTAGTATGAACATCATAATCTTAAAGGTAAAAACCAAACATTAGCAATCAATAGAAATAGTTCATACCATGATTAGAGCACTTATTGGGTGACAAACTTAACAAAATGGATAAGACACATACAAAAATAAAAGAAAAAGTATAAATGATGTTCTAAAACAAAAACAAGGAAAGTTAAAGAAATTTTTAAAACAAAAAAGTGCAAAATAAAAAAGTGGAAAAAAAAATGTGTAAAACAAAAATCTAAAAAGAATTGAGGGCCCTGAATGATCAGCATAGGTGGCCATATCCCCCATGAATGAATTGAAAGGGAGAGATCCAAAATAATGAGCGTTTGTTTGAATTTCTTAAAAGTGTCCAACTTCTCCCAATTGATGTTTTCAGGTTCAGGGTTGGAAGTTGGCGACGCTCATATTCCAGTGTATCTATGCTTTCGTTGTGGGTGCAAGTTGTTCCCTCAGTTTGTTCCATGCATGTTGGTGGGCTGCTCTCTTGATCAGCTATCAACCATTGGGTGTTCTCTTGTTGTGTGGTTGCTACATATAGGCACCTCTGTATCTGAGTTTCTTGGGCATACCAGTTGCATGTAAGAGATGCTAAGCATTCCTCCATGCCATCACCCTCTGAGTCACTGTATGTGATGCATGGAACTTTCTTCTTCTCAATCTTTCCATAAATGTTTTTCTTAGATATTTCCAAGGAAATATCACGAATCCCTAGGCATGCATTTATTGTACTCAGCCATGCCCTTCCCATTATAATTGGGAAGTCCCCTTTGTTACTATTGACTTCTATCACTAGGAAATCAGCTGGGTATGACCAACCACACACAATGGTAATGATGTCCTCCACAAATCCCAAGGGAATAGTAATGGACTGGTCAGCCAGATCTAGTTGAATATTTCTCTTCTTGAGTGGACGCAGGTTCTAGGCTTTATACATTTCTCGTGAGATTAAGTTTACTCCGGAACTTGAGTCAAGAAGAGCATTACATTGCTGCGGTTGAGTGGGGAGTTCCCCTTGCATCATTGGAGCGGATGGTAGTGGAACTATCGGCGTAAGATATGCGAATGGATTCAGAGGATGGTATGCATGTGGTGTATCTCTCGAAGGAGAAGGAGTCCTAAAATACTCCCAAACTTGGTAGTGACATTGTGGGGTTACGTGACCCATAGAGTCACTAGGAGAAACCGGTTGCTGCATGTAGTAGCCATACGGGTCTGGTTGTCGATAAGGGTATTGTTGCCTAGGTGGTGGCATCCCCCATGACTGTGGGTGTTGCCACTACTGGTGTTGCCCGATAGGTTGTGACAAAGTTCCACTTGGATAATATGTTAATGGTTGGTGGAACTGCCTCAGGTTACCTTGGGAATAAGGTAGCCTTCAGGGTGCTTGCCGTTTGTTAAGTCTTGGGTTGAGTGCATACACCCCGGACTCTTGTAAATGTGAGATTATTGAGCAACATCCCTTAGGATGGTCATATTGGAAAATATCACATCCACCATCATTTTCTATGTCAAAATGCACAACCTCATCGGCAATAGTCATTTTTCCCTTACCCTTGTTACGTGCATGGCCTGAATCTCTCTGCCTTTTCTTATCCTGGTTACTACTTCACTCCTTCTTAGACTCCTCTATGATCTTTAGGACAATTTCAATTTTCCTATCTAAGGAGCTCCATATCTCATCTACCTTAGCAAATACTTTTGTTGTTAATTTCTGAAGTGGCAAGGTTTTTCTATTCACCAACTCTTCGAGTGGTGACTCATCCTCCTCCTCGCAGAATCTCACTCCCCTCTTTCAAAGGGAAGGATCGCAGTTGTACTCTTCCATACTTTCTCTTTTCTGTAGCTCTTCTTATTCTTTAGCTACTTGCTCCAACAATCTATGAACTTCATTGGATCTAAGTTTAGATAATCTCCCTTGGGCATATGTCCCAAGGGTTCTCCTAGTTTCATGTCTTAGCCCATCTACGAGGTGGCGGAGTTGATCCCATTGTGCATAACCATGGCTCGGGCAACGATGTAGTAATGCATAATATCAGCCCATGGCAACATCCAAGAGTTTCAAATTACCCTGTTGGATCTGCTTATGCAAGTTGGACACTCAAGAGTATGCTTGGTATTTATCGTTAAACAATTCTAGCATTGTACTCCACCTCCTAATGGTTTCTGACTCCAATGATTAGTACCAACTCTCTGCTTCTTTTATGAGTGTCCTAGGAAACAAATTTAACTTCTGCCACTCATTCTCAATATTTTGCAAGGCACAAGCATCATGGAATTCCTGTAAGTGATTCTGCGGATCAGCATTGTATCCCCCTTCAAATCGTGGGATATTGTTCATGTCTAGTCTCTTGATCTAGCTATCTTTCTGGTGCCTTTTAGGTATTCTAACTACCTCCATAATGTCTAACATACTTCAGGTTGATAGAAGGGGCTCATCATGATCATCTCTCTCATGAATTCTATGATGCCTACGTGGTTCCCTAATTTCCCTTCTACCATGCCTAGGCTCTCTAGAATGCCCTTTTCCTCGCTCTCAACTCTCTTGTCAAGGGTTCTCATTTTTCTTATCCTTACCCTTATCCTCATGATTATGCTCTTTTTGACTGCATCCAGATGTGGAAGGAGAGGGTGAATGATGTGAGGAAGGGAAATAGGAAGGAAAACCATCACCATGACAATGTTTCCTACTTTCTCTTCGGTGATCCTAACCCCGATCGTGACGATGATCAGAACACTCATCCTTATCATTTGTTTGTGTTTCCTCAATGAACACTTGATGTTCATGGGCATCAGAACTAGGGTTGTGAATCGTGGAGTGAAGCTTTTGATACACCACCTCCTCACTCTCGTTAGGAGGGGGAACATCATTTTGTGGAGAACCTATTGAGATAGGTTCACCACCCCTAATTTCTCTTATGATAGGCAAAGCATTGCGAGGTCCTTTGCCCTTCAACGATGTGTGATAACTCTCCTGCCGCAAGTCCCTTAGACGTTGCACCTCTGTGGGATGGTAATCCCTTGTGTCATAGTCTTCTATAATGTATTCATCATATAATTCTATCATGCCTATCTGTGCAAGAGCACGAAGGAGCATGTTAGGGACTGCCTAATATGGGGGTAACACTATGTTACCTTGCAAATCTCTCCAGCGCAGTTGTTCATCCTGATGGAGGATAAAAGTAAAATCAGGTATATACTCATCATGATGAGTATATACTACCTGATACTGTTGAGGAACTGGCGATTCTGGGTTATGTGTGTTAGACCGCCAATTGTCTCTTGTGTGATCCCTAGGTGGTGAAGTGCTTTTATGAAAAGAAGAAGACATTGTTACTTTGTTTGGTGTGTTGATTAACTATTGTTTAAATTTTCTTCTAATTAACCCTAAGGGTTCATTTAAGCTTCCCAACGATGTGGATGATTCCCTATGTTCTACTTAGTGCACAAACAACTTAGTCCCTAGCAATGACGCCAATGATGAGTGGCGAGGTACCCCTACACTCAACCATACAAATACGAGCATTACATGCACGATCCAGTCAAACTCCACAGACTAACTGCCTACACGCCTTATGGAGCACTTAAGGTTAATCATTCGTTGTCTTCCCAGACTTACTTGTATTTGTCACGGTTGTATGGTTAAGTAAGTTTGAGGTATGTGATTTTTATATCTTTTATGTTTTATCGCCTATGCTAATGAGGGAAAGGATGAAGAGACTAAGTAACTAACTTTAACTAACTAAGTTCTAATTCCTAGCATTAGTATCCATTCTCACTTGTCATTCACACCCTGAACCAATGCAACCTTTTGGGATTACCAAACGATATTTGTTACTGGGATTACCAAACGCTATTCGTTACTAGGATTACCAAGCGTAACGCACGTGCTTGAAGCGGTAGTACTAACTGCACTTGACTAGGAGTGTTGAGGGTTGAGAAAGATTAATTGACTAATAAAGCATTTAAATAATTAAAAATAATTAAATTCCTATTTAGCTTAGTCCATGCACTGCAAGGTTTATCCAAAATTTTGTCTTTATTTCCGTACACAAACTTGTGCTCAGGTACAATATTTGCTCGAATAAAGATCCATTCACTTTAGGACTCCTACTACGGGCATATGGAAATTACTCTAACTCTGGAATGGAAAAACTGCAAGAGTTTGGCTATGGTATAGATCTAGATGGAGAAACAAGGGAGAGCTGCCTCTTATTTATAGATTTGGAGGCATGCTGCGATATCGTGTACGCAATATTGTGTACGCAATATCGTAGCCCATGCGATATCGCATCCCATCATACCCCCATGACTGAATAAAAACTCGTCCTCAAGTTCCTTACAAAAAATTGGGAAGGTATGGGATTATTGACTTAAATGGAACTATGGAACTAATGGTGAATGGGATGACATGTGAACGGATCATTATTACAAGACAAGACAAAACTGGTGTTCAAGACAACAAGAGTGAACACTTTATACATTTGACATTAGGCCTTATTTGGCAGTTGAGAAAGAGAGAGAGAGAAAGAAGTTTTACTGCTGCCAGTGCCAAGATTGTGCCTTTTGTCATCCATCCATAAGCATTTCATCGATCTTGCTCCTTGCATAGCTACTTTCAGCACTACTCCATTCCAATTGTTCTCTCTAGATCCAATCCGTTGTTGCATGATTGCCATCTGCACACAACACAGTCTTTATATTAGCAAGGGTAAATGAATTTCAATGTAGTTGATACCTTGCTTCGGTGAAAGGTCCATTGGCTGAGTTGTGGTATGGCTGATACGGATTTGGAGATATCATAGTGGTGACTACCAAAGGTGTAGGGGTTAAGGGAAAATTAAAAAAAATTTGGGTCCAGACCCCCATGACTAAGAGCGAACCTCCGATAGTGATAGAAGGGAGAAAGAATAAAGAACAAGAAATATGGAGAGAAAGAGACAACTATAACGTCGGTGAAATGGATGTCAAGATGGAAATGAACAAAATGGAGTGGATTGCAAAAATGTTAAGGAAAAGAATTTAACTGGTGCACCAAATAGGAATGTGAGTGGGTCCTCCCCAAAGCTGGCTCATGCCCTTAATGCCCTAACAAACCCACATTCAAAGAGTTTGTAGGCTCTGAGAGTGTCATTTGGAACAAGAGTTAAAGTCTTAACCGCAAGAATTTACCAAAAAGAAAATAATGTGTTAACCAAAATATACATTAATGATACAACTGACAATGAGGTGAACAATGGAGAGAAGGGTGGAGAGAAGAGAATGGAAAGGAATCTCAAGAACAAGGTGGTGTATAGCCCCTTGTGTAGTTAATGATTAATGTAACTTGGAAAATCTCATTCCAACTCCAGCCTTAAACAAACCACATCTAGTGACTTCGCATTAATGCATTCAGCCAATCCATCCACTCGAAGTAACAAGAATGCATCCCTCAAAGAGCCACCACCATTCCAACAAAACGAAGGAGGAGAGAATGGGAAGCGAGAAGGGCCTTAGTTAGAGGGAACATGTTTATTTTAGTTCTATAACCAGTGCTTATAGTCCAAATAATTATTTCGTCTAAGGGGTGTGCTTTGAATTCTCATTGTTTTTTTTTTTTGCATGAGAACCACACCATGCAAAGACTTGTTATTTTTATTTTCTCAGCTTCCCTATAATTGGGAAATATCGAAATGGGAAGGAAAACTCAAAAAGAAAACATCCAAGAATCCAAGAGAATGGCCAATACAAATGCATCAAATTCCCTTAAATTCACACCCTTTTCAATCCTTGAGTACTTCCTTAGTTTGAGAAATGCCCAATCAACAATTTGTTTATAGTTCTTATTATGGAAAAAGGGACTGTACAGTTCCAAGCCAAGAGAGACCATAGAAACTTGTGGATGAATGGATGAAGTGGACTCATTGCTTGTCATATCAAAAGAACCATACCTTAGTATCAACATCATGACTTAAAGGTAAAAACCAAACATTAGCAATCAATATAAAAATAGTTCATACCATCATGAAGAATACTTATTAAATGACAAACTTGACAAGATGGATAACACACACACAAAGAAATGAAAAAGGTATAAACGATGATGTAAAAAAAAACAAGAAAAGTTAAAGAAATTTGTAAAAAAAAAATGTGTAAAACAAAAACTAAAAAAGAACTTAGGGCCCCGAATGATCAGCATAGATGGCCATCTCCCCCATGACTGAATTGAAAGGGAGAGATCCAAAATAATGAGCGAGGTTGGTCGTTATCAGAGGTGTACTTTGCACTAGCTGTTCTTGGTTCATGGAAGGGTTTTGTTTGTTGCACATTGGCCAGTAACCTCTTATCCAGGCTTTCAAGCTTGTATATTGTCATGGCTCCTGAGGGAAAGGTTGTATGAATAATATAAGATCCTTCCCAAAATGTTTGAAATTTCGTACGTTGTGGTATATGCATGGGGTTCCAGTAAAAGACCTTATCTCTTGGTTGGTACTTAACCCTTCGAATTCTTAAGTCATGACACTGTTTATCATGTGCCTTGTGCAACTCATTTGATGACAAAGCAACCAATCTATTATCTTCTAGCATATTTAGAGTTTCCAATCTTTGTTTTTGTACTAAGTCGAGGTCAAGGTGAAGGTCACAAGCCATGGATAGTGTACAGAGCTCAGTTTGTAGAGGGAGCTTTGGCAATTTTCTGTATACTAACTCATAGGGAGAGTAGCATGTAGGGAGTTTCCAAGTGGAGTGGTATACCCAGAGAGCGTCGTTCAGTTTCATGCTCCAATCTCGCCTAAATTTGCTAATTGTTCTCATTAATATTCTTGTAATCTCCCAATTAGTGACCTCGGCTTGGCCATTAGCTTTGGGGTGGTAAGGTGTGGTCAATTTATGTTCAACCCCTAAGCATTGCATCAATTTGTGAAAGGTTGCACCCATAAAATGTGTTCCATTATCAGAGATGAGTGCACGCGGCACACCAAACCTGTTTACGATTTTTTGTTGTGCAGATCGTGTAGTCGTAGATGATGTGCAATTTGTTATAGTAGCTACTTCAGCCCACTTGGTTAAATAGTCAATAGCAATAATGATATAAGCTTTCCCATTGGACATTGGTGTAATGGGCCCCATAAAATCTATTCCCCAAATGTCGAAGGGTTCCAAAGGTTGAATCCATTATTGCGGATCCTCCATTATAGTAGTCATTCCACCATCACGATAACAGTGCTCACAGGATTGGACAAATTGATGGGCATCCTGAAATAGCATTGGCCAGTAGTATCCTACAAGCAAGATCTTAATGGTCATTCGTCTCCCTACATAGTGGCCCCCACAAGGACCCTCATGAGCATCCTAGAGAACTCTTAATTGATCCTCATTGGGCACACAACATCGAACCAAGCCATCAAGATAGACTTTATAGAGTTGTCCCTTGATTTCCATGAACTACTTGGTTTTGTGAAGAAACTATTGTTTCTTCCTAAAGTCCAACCCCTGTGGTGTTTGTTGGGAAAGGAGATAAGTAAGAATGCTACTATACCAATTTGTTCCCGTGGGTTGGTTATTCACTACATTGGCAAAGAGGGTTTCATCATGAAAATGATCAGATATGGCATACTCATCCTCTTTGTTATCCCAGTGCAACCGAGAAAAATAATCAGCAACTACATTCTCGGTGCCCTTTCGATCTACTATTGTTAGATCAAACTCCTGAAGGATTACCAACCAACGTATAATACAAGGGCTAACCGTTGGCTTATTCATAAGGAACCTAATTGCACTATCATATGTATGAATGTACACTTTGTAGCCTAACACATAGTGCCTAAATTTTTCCAGTGCAAACACTACAGCCATTAATTCCTTTTCTGTAGTTGTGTAGTTGAGTTGTGCACCGGCAATACTCTTACTTGCACAGTGGATGTAATAAGGGTGTTTTTGTTCATCTAACTATGTTAGTACGGCTCCTAAGGCATAATTCGATGCATCAGTCATTATATGAAATGGCCTAGACCAGTCGGGGGCTTGTAGAATAGGGGTTTCCAAAATCCTTTGTTTTAGAGTTTAGAATGCTCGTTCACATTTCCTGGTCCATTCAAAGGGTGCATCTTTTTTTGTTAATTATACCAATAGTTTGGCAATCTTGGAGAAGTTCTCAATGAATCTCCTATAGTAGCCAGTGTGTCTAAGGAATGACCGGATGTCTTTGACTGTTTCTGGTTGTCGAGTAATTCCTTGGATGACCTTAACTTTTTCTGGGTCTACCTATATTCCTGATTGTGAAATTTTATGCCCCAGTACTATGCCCTCTTGGACAATCAAATGGATTTTCTTCCAGTTGAGCTTTGGGTTGGTTTCAATGCATTGTTTCAGTACTTGCTCTAATCGGTCCAGGGCTTGATCAGAGCTTGTCCCATAAGTGGAGAAGCCATCCATAAAGACTTCTACTCCGTTACCTATTTGCTATTGAAATATTCTTAGAACTAATCGTTGGAACATGGCAAGGGCATTGCACAAGCCAAATGGCATTTTTTTATATGCAAACGTACCCCAAGGACTGGTGAACGTTGTTTTGGCTTGGTCTTCTAGTACGATTTGTATTTGGTTGTACCCACTATAACCATCCAGAAAACTGTAGTAGCGATGCCCCATTATAGTGTCTAAGACTTGGTCAATAAATGGCAATGGGAAGTGATCCTTGAATGTTGCCATATTTAATAGCCTAAAATCTATACATACCCTCCATTTTCCTCCTTTTTTTGGTACGATTACTAGAGGACTAACCCATTCACTATCAGTAATGGGATAAATGAACCCAGCCTTGAGAAGTTGCTCTATTTCTTCTTTCACTATTTGTTTCAACTTCAAGTTTAATCGCCTTTGCAATTGTTTTCGAGGCTTCATGGAGGGGTCCGTGTAAATCCTATGCTGGCATATCCTAGGATCTATTCTAGTTAATTCAAGGTATGACCAAGAAAAGGCTGTTGACCATTTATTTATCACCTTCAGCAAACTCTCTTTTTTCTTGGGAGCAAGCTTTGTGTTGATGATTACCGATTTTCCATTTTTAAGGGTCATGTATTCTAGACCGGTGGGCAACAGTTTTAAATCTAGGGGCTTTTTTTTGAATTCCTCAGGAATCTCCAACTTCCCTAGTTAATGTTTTCAAAGTTAAGGGCTAGAAGTTGGCAACGAACTTGCTCAAGTGCATCTACCCTTTCAACGTAAGCACTAGTTATCCCCTCAGTCAGTTCCATGCAAGTTATCGAGTTTCTCTCTTAATCAGCCATCAGCCACTGGGTGTTTTCTTGTTGTGTGGCTGCTGCATATAGGCACTTTTGTATGTCAATGTCTTGTGCACACCGATTGCATGCAGGCAATGTTAAACTTCGCATTACCCATGATTTCTGCAAGCAATGACACCCTGTGTCACTATATGCGATGCATGGAACTTTCTTCTTCTCAATATTTCCAAAAGTATTTTTCTTGGATATTTCTAGGGAAAGATTACAGATTTCTAGGCGTGCATCTATTATACTCAGCCATGCCCTTCCCATTATTATCAGGAAGTCCCCTTTGTCATCGTTTATTTGGATCACCAAGAAATCAGCTAGGTATGACCAACCACCCACTATGGTAACAATGTCCTCAACCTATCCCAAAGGAACAATGATCGATTGGTCAGCCAGCTCTAAGTGAATATTGCTCTTCTTGAGTGGAGGCAGGTTCCAGGTTTTATACAATTCTTGTGAAATTAGGTTAACTCCGAAGCCTGAGTCAAGAAGAGCCTTATGAGATTCATTCCCAACAACTTGAAGATAAATTAGGGGGCTTCTAGGATCAGAGAATTTCTTGGAAAGGTGGCCTACCTTAATCCAGTCAGTAATGGTATGTGTAAACACAACTATGTGCATTGGCCTCAATTTTTGGTTTGAAGGGGATCCCGAAACCTTATTTGATATGAAGGTGTTGAGATGTTCCACCGCTTGTGAGGGCAAGGGCTTGGTTGGATTGTTGATTTTGAAGAAGGGTCTTTTCAGCATAAGATTATCAGGACTAACTGAGAATTAAGGATTGGAAGCCCTCATGACATTGGGTTGCTGCGGTTGAGTGGGAAATACCCTTGGCATTATTGGAGTGGTTGGTGGTGGAGCTACTAGTATAAGAGGTGCGGATGGACTCGGAGGATGACATACATGCGGAGTGTCCCTTCCAGAAGTGGAAGTTTAAAAATACTCCTGAACTAGGTAGTGACATTGTGGGGTTACATGACCCATAGAGTCACTTGGAAAAATCGGCTGCTGCACGTAGTAGCCATACGGATTGGGTTGCCGGTAAGGGTATTGTTGCCTAGGCAGTGGCATCCCCCATGACTATGGGTGTTGCCACTACTGATGTTGCCTAATAGGTTGTGACGGAGTTCCACTTGGATAATACATTAACGGTTGGTGAAACTACCTTGGGTTACCTTAGGAATAAGGTAACCGAAGGGATGCTTACCGTTGGTTAAGTCTTGGATTGAGTGCATACACCCCAGCCTTTTGCAGATGGGGGGGGATTAGGCAACATCCCTTAGGATGGTCATATTGGTAGATCTCACATCCATCGTCATTGTGCATGTTAGAATCCACAACCTCATCAGAGATAGTCATTTTTCCCTTACCCTTGTCACGTGCATGGCCTGAATCTCTCTTCTTTTTCTTACCATGGTCACTACTTCGTTCCTCCTTAGACTCCTCTATGATTTTTAGGACAAGTTCAGATCTACTATCCAAGGAATCTTGTATTTGATCTACCTTAGCCGCCACTTCCGTTGTTAGTTTCTGAAGTGGCAAGGTTTTTCTATTCACCAACTCTTCGAGTGATGACTCATCCTCTTCATCACAGAATATTACTCCCTTCTTTCGAAGGGAAGGATCACGGTTATATTCTTCCATGCTTTCTCTTTTCCATACCTCCCCTTCTTCTTTAGCTACTTGCTCCAACATGGGATCTAAGTTCTGATAATCTCCCTTAGGCATAAGTCCCAAGGGTTCTCCTAGTTTCGTACCTTAGCCCATCTACGAGGTGGCGGAGTTGATCCCATTGTGCGTAACCATGGCCTGGGCAACGATGTAGAAATGCATAATATCGGCCCATGGAAGCATCCAAGGGTTTGTGATTACCTTGCTTCCATCCTTGGATCTGCTTACGTAAGTTGGACACTTTGGAGTACATTTGGTATTTATCGTTAAAGAGTTCTAACATCGAACTCCACCTCCTAATGGTTTCTGGCTCTAAGGACCGGTACCAACTCTCTGCTTCCTTTATGAGTGTCCTAGAAAACAACTTCAGTTTCTACCACTCGTTTTCTATGTTTTGCAAGGTGCAGGCATCGTGGAATGACTATAAATGATTCTGTGAATCAGCATTGTATCCCCCTTCGAAGCGTGGGATATTGTTCATATCTAGTCTCTTGATCTGACTATCTTTTTTATGCCTTGTGGGTATTCTAACTGCCTCCATAATATCTAGCATACTTCAGGTGGCAAGTAGGGGTTCATCACGATCATCTCTTTCATGACATCCATGATGCCTACGTTGTTCCCTACTTTCCCTTCTTTATCCTCGCTCTCAACTCTCTCGTCGAGGTCTCTCATTTTGCTCATCCTTATCCTCACCATTATGCTCTTTATGACTACCCTTGATGTGGAAGGAGAGGGTGAATGATGTGATCAAGGGCAAGAAGAAGGAGAACCATTGCCATGATGATGTTTCTTACCTTCTCTTCAATGGCTACGGCCCCGATCATGATGACGATCAAAATGCCTGTCCTTGCCACGTGTTTTTGTTCCCTCAGTGAAAAGTTGGCATTCATGGGAATCAGAACCAAGGTTGTGTATCGTGGAGTGTAGGTTCTGATACCCCACCTCCTCACTATTGTTAGAAGGGAAAACATCATTTGATGGAGAACCTATTATAAGTGGTTCAACATCTCCAATTTCACTTAGGAGGTGCGGGACCCCTTTTCCCTTCAACAATGTATGGTGGCTCTCCTACCTTGAGTCCCTTAAATGTTGTGCTGCTATGGGATGGTAATCCCTTATGTCAAAATCACCTATAATGTATTCAGCGTATAGTTGTGTCATGCCTATCAGTGCAAGAGCATGAAGGAGCATGTCAGAGACTACTCGATCTGGAGGTAACACCATGTTACCTTGCAAGTCTCTCCAACGCAGTTGTTCATCTTGATGGAGGATAAAAGTAAAATCAGGTATATACTCATCAAGATGAGTATATACCACCTAGTACTATTGAGGAACTGGTGGATTTTGGTTATGTGTTTTAGACTACCGATTGTTTCTTGTATGATCCCTAGGTGGTGAAGTGCTCTTATGAGAAGAAGAAGAAGACGTTATGTCTTATTTTGGTGTGCTGATTAACCGTTATATAATTTTTTGTTTGATTAACCCTAAGGGTTTGTTTAAGCTCCCAACGATGTGGATAATTTCCTATGTTCTACTTAGCGCACAAACAACTTAGTCCTCGGCAACAACGCCAATGATGAGTGGCGAGGTACCCCTACACTCAACCATACGAATACAAGCGTTACACGCGCGATCTAGTCAAACTCCACAGACTAAGTGCCTACACGCCTCATGGAACACTTAAGGTTAATCATTCGTTGTCTTCCAAGACTTACTTGTATTTGTCATGGTTGTATGGTTAAGTAAGTCTGAGGTATATGATTTTTATATCTTTTCTATTTTATCTCCTATGCTAATGAAGCGAAGGGTGAAGAGACTAATTAACTAACTTTAACTAACTAACTAAGCCTTAATTAACTTGGCATCAATATCTGTTCCCACTTATTGTTCACACCCTAAACCAATGCAACCTTGGTTACCAAACGCTAGTCGTTGCTGGGGTTACCAAGCGTAACGCATGTGCTTGAAGCGATCGTACTGAATGCACTTAACTAGGAGAGAAGGTTGAGAGAGATTTAATGAAATAATAAAGCATTTAAATAGTAAATAATAAATAACAATAAATAAAGTCCTATCTAGCTTAGTCCATGCACTGCAAGGTTTATCCAAGAAGTTTGTTTTTATTTTCGTACACAAACTTATGTTCAGGTACAATATTTGCTCGAATAAAGATCCATTCACTTTGGAGCTCCTATTGCGGGCACATGGAAATTATTCTATCTCTGGAGAGGTAAAACTACCAGAGTTTTGCTACGGTCTAGGCCTAAACTTAGAAACAAGGGAGAGCCGCCTCTTATTTATAGACTTGGCGATGCACCACGATATCATGTACGCGATATCACGGGGGACAACACGATATCGTGGTGGATGCGATATCATGACATCCCCCACGATATCGCGGTGCACCGCCAAGTCTATAAATAAGAGGCAGCTCTCCCTTGTTTCTAAGTTTAGGAACTAGACCATAGTGAAACTCTGACAATTTTACCTCTCTAGAGATAGAATAATTTCCATGTGCCCGTAGTAGGAGCTCCAAAGTGAACGAATCTTTATTCGAGCAAATATTGTACTTGAACACAAGTTTTTGTACGGAAATAAAGACGAACTTCTTGGATAAACCTTACAGTGCATGGACTAAGCTAGATAGGACTTTATTTATTGTTATTTATTGTTTACTGTTTAAATGCTTTATTAGTTCATTAAATCTCTCTCAACCATCTCTCCTAGTTAAGTGCATTTAGTACGACCACTTCAAGCACGTGCGTTACGCTTGGTGATCCCAGCAATGACTAGCATTTGGTAACCAAGGTTGCATTGGTTCAGGGTGTGAACGGCAAGTGGAAACGAATACTGATGCTAGGTTAATTAAGGCTTAGTTAGTTAGTTAAAGTTAGTTAATTAGTCTCTTCACCCTTCATCTCATTAGCATAGGAGATAAAATAGAAAAGATATAAAAATCATATACCTCAAACTTACTTAACCATACAACCGTGGCAAATACAAGTAAGTCTGGGAAGACAACGAATGATTAACCTTAAGTGTTCCATGAGGAGTGTAGGCACTTAGTCTGCGGAGTTCGACCGGATCGCGCATGTAACACACATATTCGTATGGTTGAGTGTAGGGGTACCTTGCCACTCATCAAAGGTGAATGCAAAATTGAATTTGAAAATTAATGGCTAAATTAGGAAATTTTTCTTTTGTGTCTTCTATTCTTTTAATAATGTAGACATTAGTTTCACTATTCTTTGAATAATATTTCCTCTTGAAAGCCACCACACATACATTTACAAGACTTTCATAAATAAATTGTACAATGTAAACAAGAATTTCAATTTTTCTCTTAACATGTACTCCATGGAAGCCTAATCTTAGATTGAAGTATTATGTCTTCTGAAATACACATTGCATTCATGGTTCCACAAAGTAGCATCCATGCTAACAAGCTTGGATTTAGTGATGGAAACCTTCAAGTGATCATTAATTTTCTCTATATGAACATTTTCAAGTAATTATCAGGTTTCTCTATATGAACCTTCAAGCACTAGGCAACCTTGCTTCATCTTCATCATTCAACTTTAAAACCTTTAAATTAGTCCTAGATGAAAATTTATTGATGAAAGAACTCTTGGATGGAGATTTTTGTAGATTGATAAAGGACTTTCTAACACTACCACTTGGAAACTTCATATAGACAAGACTTTCATATAATGGTGTTGTGAGAAAGAAAAACCATGTAGTTTTATACTTATGTAGCCAAAATATTTGTTGACATATGTATAATTTTTCCACCCTACAAATAGGCCTCTTCCCTCCTTTGGCATTGCATTTTAATCATGGGATAGCAAAAGCACATGAGATTGACAACAAAGAGAAGGAAGAGAAGGGAAATTATGTAAACTTTGAAAGTCTAAAGTTGTACAAAAATTTGGTAAGAAATCTTATTTAAATTTTAGTCATGAATTTTATTGAGAATTTTACACTCTTCCACTTTGGTAATTGTCTTTTTACTATAATGAATAATAATATTTAAAAAATTTAGAGTACATCATATCATTGAAGAGAGAGTCTAAAAAAAAATTGAACAGTTTTGGTAATACCTTTTCAATTTTCATTTTTACAAGAACAAAAAACAAAAACACTACTAATAGCATTCCCATGTTGCCAAAATATCATTCTAATTGAGTTTTTCAAACTCCCAAACTACATTAATTAAGGCATTTATATAATTTTGGCCAAGAGGCAAATTCCTCTTGGCATGATGAACGGTGGGAGGGGAGTGCATTTTGTCACCTTGCCACATCACACCACCTACCACGTTATGCTGTCATGCTACCTGTTTACATCCAAAAATTAAAACCAAATACTGAAGCAAAAAAACATGGTTTCAGAAATGGTTTCTCATTTCATCTAGAATTTTCTCAGATCCATGAATTGATGAATCAAGCAAGGAATGCCCATATATGCCAGTTAATCTGACAATCCAAACAAACAAATATAGACACACACAATAACAACAATAACAGCCCCGAAAGCAAAATCGATTTCACCCACTCCAACATCAAAACAAAACAATTTTACATCAGCCAAACTAATTCTAAAAAGAACAAGAAATCAAGCGGCAAGTCTTAATGATTCACAATTCCATCATTCACTCATTCATTCATGGTGGGCATGATTGATGTAGAATGATTATAGAATTTGTGTGTAGAGAGAAAGCATGAGTTGCATTTTTCTTGAAGTAAGTAACCCAGCAGCAAACACAAACCACTGCAGCAAGGCCACTCTACTAAGAATCCATAACAATAGCAGACCTCTACATCGGCTAAATATACAAGATTTATTAATTTGAAAATATAAAATATTTTCTGGGCCAAATAATAGATATATATCATAAATATATAGCTAAACTAGTCTTACAAACTTTAAAGAGTTAGGCCTATTTAAACCTACAAACTATGCGGTTGTTTTCCAATTTTCACAATTTATTTAGAGTTATATTCATCTTTTTATTCTCTGTACCATTTATAAATTTTATTATAATGTGATTTTTAAAAATTTTTATTTATATTTTGAAACGATAGATGTTATTTTTCTTTAATTTTTGTTACGCATTCAAACACAATCCTCAGGCTACGCCGCAAATTCACTACGCCGCAAATTCACTCCCTCATTTGATACTAACTTATTTTACCTTAGCCTTCCAAGATATCTTCCTTGTTGTTAAAATATACACTACCATGTAATCTAAACAGAATAAAGTTTAAAACATGGGAGTAGTTCACAAGTCATCTGGAAGAAAATCATGTCATCAATCCTTGCCCTTAACGATTAGGCCATCAGAATTATGATATAATTTAAACAGGGTGAGGACATTGACATTGGATACTATTTAATAATTATTGTTTATGACATTGTCACGGGCATTTCAATCGAAATTGAAAAGGGAGGCATAAGCGTCGCTGAGAAGCCAAAAGGCTCGGGACCCTTCTTATAAGCGCCAGCACAAAACCCCAAACCAAACCAGAGAATCCAAAAACGCAGAGTTCTTACGATCAACGCAGGGAGGGTGTGAAATCAAGCAGCAGCATGGTGCCGAAGACGCAGAGCCAAATGCAATAACAGAGTTCTTGGGCATCTCCACCAAGCTCATGCTCTTGCTTCACATGATTATTCCGAGTTCCATAATATCATCATCTTTTTCATTTTTCCCCCCCTGCAACTGTGCTCCTCTCATGGCTCCTCTTATTCATCTTCGTGCTTTGGTTGAATCTCCTGCTCTTTTACGAGACATGCACGCAGACGCAGACGCACAGAAAAATATGCACAGACGCGTTGTCTGAGAATGATGTTGCTAGTGGTGATGAGAATGAGAATGATAATAGAAATAGAAGGGATATCGGCCACATGCATGGCAATGGCAACAGGCTCAGTTTAAGGGCCATGAAAACGCATAAGAAGAACAGATACGGCCATGACAAGATGTTGCTACTTTCTTCTGTGGCTCTGCCTGCATCGTTTCTCATTCTCCTCCTCCTCCAGCTGGCTTGCAGAAGAAATAGACATTTCAGCGCTTGAAACGAATTGAATTTTAATTGAGTTGACGAAACAGATCCTCCGTCAGGCTGCTGCTACTCGTCGGCTTCTTGTTTTAACGAAATCCCATATTAAATTTCAACAGTTTTAATTTTTGCATCGCTTGCTTTATGTACGTGATGAGCAACCCAAAACTTTAGAATACGATCTCATTGAAAATGTCTAGTACAGAGATGCATTTTGTTTGTTTGCCATAGATTTTAAATCATCCTGTATTGAATCATTTCAAGGATGGGAGAATAAATACCCTGCAACTTGACTTCATTATGCTTTCGTTCTATTTTCACCTTCCGCTAACATCTACATCTATTTTGTCCGATAGATTTTACTTAAAAACTTAATTTTAATAGCTAATGAGCTAGGATTTATTTGGTAAAGTTAGTTTTTAACGCCTTAAATTTCTCTGCGATTCCTTAAAAGAATTTGCTTTTCCAATTCATATGTTATTAAATCAAAATCACAATTCCAGAGAATTCTTGTAAACCTATATTTTAAAAATTGGAGAGCAAAGAAAAATAAAACTATGTTTTAAGAGTAATAGTTAGTTTTAGTGGAAGTTTCATCGTCAATTTAAATTACATAATTATGTGAATCAAGTCCTATCAAACTTTCTATTGATAGAAGACAATGATGAGATATTGGGGATCTAAAACAACAAAATAACTATGATCTCAAATATCGTATGAGTTGCCATAACAATATAATTTTAATACAAAAATATTTAGAAATATGAAAATTTCAATGACCAAGAACATATTCCATTAAATTGCTCAAAGCATTGAATTTATTTGAAGTAAAAATAGTTGATTTTTTCATGAGACTTTCAAAGTTCATTAACTTTATGTAAGTACTCATAACAAAGATTTTATCATCTTTTTCTTGTTGATTTAGTTGACCTTATTTGTAGTCTAGTCTAAATTGATGCAAAAAAACAAATATATCATTATTTGTTATGAGAGGTGTAGATGATGTAACAATATCAAAATCATAGACAACAAGTTGGACAATGATTAAACAAGTGATATTTGGGGACTTTTGGACCAAATTAAATGAATATATATATATATATATATACACACACACACCCATTGGAATTAAACTTGTGAGTTGCAAACCACAATACATCACATGCTCTCATCAACTAAGCAATGTAAAAAAGGAAAGACACAACTATGAGGATCCCCAAAAATGAATAATTATCATCATCCTAGTTAAAAAATGAATAATAATTTAAAAAATTAAGAGTACATTACATCATCAATATAGAAGAGAGAGTATATGGAAAAAGCCCAATGATTTTGAAGATGCCTATTCAAGTTTTCATCCTTACAACCAATCTTGAAAAACATTCCCTCTAAAGTAGGAAAAGTATCATGTCTTACTCTTATTCAAAAGCACCCTCACAAGTTTTCACTACTCTAAAGATATGAGATGAACAATTAGAAATAAGAAACAAATTACAACACTCATATCTTTCCTAACTTGAAACTCTAGAACAAAACAAATAATATTATAGAAAACAAATTAATTGTTTAATCTTCACAAGAAGCTTTCCAACTTGAAGTTATAAGTAAAAGCAAAATCATTGAGAATCTGATATTCAACTCCTAAAAAGATATCATGGTTATGCCCTTGTTAGAAAATAACTACACACTAAAGATTCCAAATAGAATAGAGTACAAGCACCTAATGACACTTCCAAATACACGAAAAGAGAATAAACAAAGTGGGTTAATCATCATAAAAGATATCATTGATTTTTGGTTGAAAGTTGTTATAAATTCTAGATAACCATTTCCCAGCATGTTAGATAATCTCATCAGCAACTTTGAGTTGCAACGATAATCGCTTTCTCCAAGCCTTATTAAATTTATCATGAATAAAATTATTCTTGATAATGATCTTATATGTAACTTTGGAGTTAAGAAAAAAATCTACCATTCTTTTGAAAAAAAATATTTGCAAAAGCTTAATGCAAACTATTCTGAACTTTTAGATATATTACCAAGAACATAAATCAAAATTTCAAAATTTTTTCTTCTCATTCTCAACTTTTAAATAAATTATCAAGATCATAAATCAAAATTTCAAAAGGTTTACTTCTTAGAGATAAAAGCTAAAAGCCTTCTCCCATGTATATTAAACAAAAGTAAAAATAGTTTCATCTCTAATAATGTTATTAAGAAGCCTAATTATCTTGAATTTTCAAAAATTAAAGAAAGATTTAAAAGTTCAACAAAGCAAGGAACAAGCATATATTATAGAAAATTTTTACTTATATCATCCACTAAGACCCCTTGGATCTACAGGACCACTTTTAGAATTCCTTAGTACTGCCTGATGGAATTGAACATATGACCCATAGTTACGAAGCATATATGTTCTAGAATATCAACATCAAAATTATGAGTCACTTTGCACACACTATAATAACTACATATTAATGAATTGCAAAAAATTTACTTATTTGAGACACCACTACTTGCTTTCCAAATACATCACTACTTTGCCTATATAGTTGAAAATATAGCTGAAAATATTGCTTGCTTATAGCCAAATATACATCATCAAACTCCCCTTCAAGCATTTCTCTAACTCATCTCTCCTAAACTAAAGATTGTTCTCTCCCAAACTCTCTTTAAAAAAACTCTCATTCTTTCTCACTCTTCTAATAAAAACTCATTGGTAAACTCAATTTTTGTTGCACTATGATATCGTATCTACGATATCATAACAATGATGTCGTAACCTATGTTATGTCATCATTGATATGATGTCTTGAGATGCATGCAACCCTATAAATACTAGCACTTGGGTGCACAATCCATAACGTTTTCATTCCAAGTCTTCAGGAAACTCTTGTAGTTTTATTTCATAGTTGTAATAGAAAGTGAATGTCGATGGTGTGATGTTTATTAGTTGAATGGTTTCTTTATTCAAGTGAATTGTACTTGGACATAGTTCATGATGGCAATAAAGATCAAGATTGCTTTTCATCATTGCAGCATTTCCTTAGTTTCATTTGTTTACTTAGCATAATCTTTACTATTTTCTTAGTTAATCATTCACATTCCACATACTTTATTTTACATGTCATTGGTAAGTGGAATGGATACAAATGGTTTCGAATGCTAAGTGTAGTTATTTGGTAACCTAGTAGTGGCATTTCTTGATTCACTTAGTATTAATACCACTTGGTAATCCTAGTGATGACTACATGGGTCCAAGGCATATATAGTAGACCATGACCGGATATCCATCGTACTAGGATAAGATAGATTTATGTTTTCCTAGTTAACTAGACTTAGAATGTTACCTTTCACTCAATCATGTTTACCATTAGGAACATTCAAAGCCATACAACATTAGTTAATCATATGTCTCACTAAAAGCTAAACCATACACTAGAAATTCCATAGCTCAAAGTGGGAAGACAACGATCTTGACCTTAATATCAATTACTAGCATAATTACATTATCCATCTACGAATTACAATTTGGTCACACATGAGCATTCATGACTTGTATGGTAGACTGTTGGCTACTCCACCACTCATCATTAGTGCCATTGCTAGGGATGTGTCAATGTATGCTAAGTAATTGATCTTATAAAGTTCATTGTATCAAGAACTATAAAATCAATCTTCGTATCTTTACATAATTCTACTAACACACACACAAGTTAAGCATCAAAACTATAACATGCCTTCAACATAGAGAGAAAAGATGTTACCTACCAAAGAACTACAGAAAATTTATGACAAAAATCATGATAACAAAGACTAGAGTGCACCAATAAAAACAATATTTTCATATGCTCACAATGATCCATACTATCCTAACTTTACATTCATCCTTCACCAATGATAAATCACAATTTACCATAGGTACAATATTGGGCATTTGATATCAAAGCCGCAATATTGTGTATCCAATATCAAAGCCTATGATGCAATGTTAGATATCTGATATCATTCCACACATGCCTACCTATAAATATGACACTTAGACCCATGGTTGAAAAAAAGAATTTTACTCCACAGTAGTAGAACTCTATCAGTTTGTTTCCATAAACTTAGACTTAGAGATTAGAAGTGTGAATGCCTGCAGTGTAGTGTGAATTAGCAAATAGAATCTTTATTTGAACATTTTGTACTTGGAAACAAGTGTGACTGAAAATAAAGATCAAACTATTTCTCACTATTGCAGCATTCCTATAGCTTACTATTTACTTAGCATAATGTTTATTTTTTGCACTTAAAAATAATTTTCTTATTATTTCTTAGTTAATCATTTTCTTTTCCATGCACTTTACTATTATTGTTGTTAAGTGAAGTGAGGCCAACTAATCTCAAGCACTTAAGTGTGACTGCTTGGTAACTTAGTAGTGCTATCGCTTGGTATGCCCAATAGCGGTACACTTAGTATCCCAGTGGTAGTTACACAAAGCCCAAGGTGTGAACAAAGGATTAGGACTAGATGCTCATCACCATAAGCTAGAATAGTGTTTATCATTTTCTTTAGACTTAGAACTATTTTTACACTTTATCATTGTAGCTAGGAGATATGGCCTACCAACATCAATATGTCATACACCTCACTAAGAGCTAAACCATATGCATAGGTTATACTAGCTCCATGTGGGAAGACAATGACCATAAACTTTAACCAATTACTAGCATATTCACATTGCTTTGTCCATGGATTATGATTTGGCTACATATGAACACTCGTATCTTGTATGGTTGGGTGTTGGATTACTCCACCAATCATCATTGGCACCATTTTCAATGATAAGTCAATGTATTCTTAGTAATTGATTTCACAAAGTTCGTTGTACTTAGAACACAAAGTCAAACTTTATAATTCTAAGAAAAGCACACTAAAATAAACATCTAAACATACAATATGTCTTCAACCAAAATTACAACATCATTTTCCAAGGAACTACAAACAAGTAATGATAAAATCAAAGAAGAAGAAGACTAGAGTATGCCGATGGAAACAAGGATCTCATATGCTCATCATGATCCTTACTATCCTAATTTCACATTCATCTTTCATTAGGACAGGAATCTCAAGTGGAGAGATCTTCAAGGGAATGTTATTCTATCACCAAGATGTTCAACACCCATTATGTTCCAAATTTCTCTCAAGGGGATGAAACTAAGTGAAGCACTTGAAGGGTATCATAAAACCAAATACATGACCCAACCATATGGACCGACTAAGGAGAAATTAAGGAAAGACCATGCTATGGGAATAAGACATGAACAAGAAAAAGAAAAGATAGTCAATTCTACTATTGTCTTAGAGGAGCTTGTTGAAGATGCATTCATTGTTGAACAACTCCACCACAATTATGAGTTCTAGTCACAAATGCCTATCATTCGATTGGATGAACCTGTCAAGAAGAAAGTACACTCAAAATTAGTAGAGATACTTAGGCAAGAGGTAAAAGACTCCAGCCACAAGCAAGATGAAAGGCCAAGAGTTTCTACTAGGTCTCATAGAGAAAAACATTAGAGTCATCACAAGAGGAAAAGTTGGCACCATTCTCCTACTACTTCATTTGCATCCTCACAATCATCAGAAGACTCTGACAGAAGAAGGCAAAAGTACAAGGACCATGATAAGGAAGAGAGGAGAACTCATGACTGCCATGATCACCATGACCATTACTTAGAATATCCTAATTCAGAAGATAGAGAGTATGAGCAACATAGACATAGGGATCACAAAAATCATGAGAGGGATGACCACAAAAGGGGGCACTACTATAATTGAGCACATGAACCCGATCAAGACAATGAACCCTAAATGGAAACTCATAGCATGATTAACATATAGGAAGTTGTTCGCATTTCAAATAGGCATGTAAGGGATAGTAGAATCAAATGGCTCAACATGAACAACATGCTAATATTTGAAGGTGGCTATAATGCTAATCCACAACATTACCTTCAAGCTTTCCACAATTCCTACACCTTACAGAACATCAAAAGTAACTAGAAAAAGTTAAAGTTGTCTCCTAAAACACTTATGAAGGAGGCAGAGAGCTAGTATAGGTCACTAGAACCTAAATCAATCAGATGCTAGAGTACCATACTAGAAATCTTAAACAACAAATATCAAACTTATTTGCAAGTGTTTAACCTAAGAAAATAGATCTATGATTGAAAGCAAGGGACTCATGAGACCCTTGATGTAACAATGGGCAGATACTATTCACTATTTCACCAATGCCCAAGCCATGAATTTTCACCAAGGGAATAGCTTAGGCACATTATAGATGGGTTGAGAAGTAAAACCAAAGAGACTCTTAGGTTTTATGCCCAAGGTAGATTATTAGAAATGACTGCCCATCGCATCTAGATAATTGATCAAGTGGCAGAGGAAGGAGAACTCAAGAAGAGAGACTCAACTAAAGATTATAATAGAGACTCATCAATTAGGAAGAAAGATGTGTGGCTATGTGACAAGTAAGAGGATGAAACCTTGGAAGATGTTATTCAGAAAAAGACTCAACCTATTCAAAAATTAGTCAATAATATAGTGGATAAGCTAGAGAAAGTCTGGTATTCATTGGAAGAAAATTTTGCTATAGCACTAAATATTGTGAAAGAAAAAACTGAACAAGCACTCAACAGAGGCAAGGAAAAGAAGAAAAAAAGAGATTATGGACAAGTTATAAGCACAAAGGAAAAGTTGCTGCCATTGAAAGGTATACTGACTCCAATTTAGAGTAAGAGGAAGGATGTATTGTGTGCCAGTATGAACATCCTAAGGGATGTTGTCCTATTATGATCCACTTACAAGAGTTTGGGGCATATGCACTTAGTCCAAGCTTCATCAAAAAGTAGATGCCAAGAAGACTACCTTATCCTTAAGGTAATATCAAGAAAACTTTCCAGCCAACATATTGCCCTAGCAAAGCCTACCCTCAACCATAGGAGCAATATCAGCAATAGTGGCAACAATTGCAGACATGGATAATGCCACCACTAAGGCAAAAATATCCATACAAGCAACCAGATCCTTATGGATATTACGTTTAGCATCCAATATCTCCAAGAAATACATTAGTTCACACTTCTTCTCCTTATTGTCCACGAGAATACTACAAGCCTACTACTCTAAGGATGGATCATAGTTCTTATGCACAATCACCAATAGTTGGTCCATCAAATCCACCATTCAATCCTTTGCCACCAAGGCCACTACTAGTTATGAAAGGGTAATTACAGTCACAACCACAACAAAGGAAAGTTGTAAGGGCAATGAATATACAAGTAGAGGATCTTACCAATAACACTAAGGGCTAGTCAAAGAAATTTCCATTCTTTATGATAAGTCCAAAAAAATTTGGTAGAGTTAGAACTTCATTAAGAACCACTTCTTCTACATCAGATCCATCTTCCAACAACAAGCTTCTGTCATCATGCAACACAAACATGCAAATTATCATGCTTACAAAAATAGTCACAAACTGGATTAATGTAGGGCCACTCACTAAGAAGAAAATTCATCTAGGAGGTCCTTTGATTTATTTATGAGTAGATGGAAATCTGCCATGCCAAGCTCTACTAGACATAGGTTCCAAGGTAAATTTGATCTCTTATAAAACATATCAAACATGGAACCTACCACCCTTGAAGGAGTGCAATATTAGGTTGGAGCTTGCAAATCAGTCTATTGTCATTCCTTTGGGACAAATAGAGGACATGGTGACCACTGTTAATGGGTGGTCTTATCTAACAAAGTTTCCTATAATCGATGTGAAAAATGAAAATAATAAATTTCCAATTATTATGCAGAGGGCATGGCTTAGCACCATCGATGCTAAGTTAAGCATGAGAGATATATTTGTAGAAATGTTTAAGGAATACAAGCACGGAGCCACATACATGCAGCTAATTCCATGCATGACCACTGATAGCAAAGGGCACAATCATGGACTAACCTTCTAAAATGTCAATATAGTCACTACACTAGTCCACAATAAATGTGGAAAGAAAATTTGTGCAAAAGAAACAATAGGGGCCACCAAACTAGAAGATACCCTATGGCCACAAATTGAGAACCTTCAATTGTCTAGAATATGCATGGAACAATCAAATTCACATGTTAATTCCCATTCTAAGAAAATGGCTCCAACTAAAATCCCAAAAACGAAATTACTACCTCATAATCATACACCAAAGGGAAAAGAAAATAAGAACTTAGACAATCAAAACTCAACTAGCATCAAGATTACATGGGATTATCATAAAAAAGTTAAATCAATAAAGATGATAAGTGAAACACCTAGAGTATATGATCTAGGTGATCTAGGAAGCATTTTCTAGACACTTGTCCATGAGCTTAGTCATGGGGAAGATACCTTACCTTGATTTTGGAATTAATAAGTTCTTTTCCATTTTTTTTAAAATTATTTTTACTTTTCCTATTTCTTGATATAATTTTTCCCATTCTTTTATATCTTCTTATTCTTCACACTTTTCATTTCTTAAACTTTTGATATTCTTTAATGATTTTTCATTCTTTTAGCATTTTTCATTCTTTACACCTTTTTACAATTCTTGCTATCTTTTTTCATATTTTTCATAGTTTATCTTTAACCCCTTTGTAAATAATTTTGATTGCCAATAAGACACATTAAGAATAAAGGCAAGATGTAGCCCAATAAAGTGAAGATTTCTCTATGTTATCTAATCATAAGAAACTAATTATTTGAATAGTGAGCCCATGCCAACCATCCATTCATTCCATTAATAAGAGGTTCTTACCATGGCCATAATGATATGCTTTCTTCATCATACAACTAAGAATAAACTTGTGATCATTATGCTTGGACAAAAAAGTAAAGGACCAAGAGGGAATGAAATAGGAGTGATATCAAGAGGATTTGTGGATTCTCTTGGATTACTATTGTGAGTTCTATCATGTTGTTAAGGTTGTATTATATCCTTGTATATTTAACGAAAAATGAAAGTAAGAGTAAATAAGTGTTGCCTTACCATGTCATTAGAAAGACACATTCCCCATGCTAGAAGGTAGTCCTCTGGTAAGGTTGACACAGATAAAAAATAAAGAGCAAAGAATAAATTTTTAGGGGTCCCACTAGAAAGACATGTTACCCATGTCTGAAGGTAGGTGGCTTCTCAAAAATCTAAAAAATAAAAAGTACCATGAATAAACTCCTCCCTTGGACAAGACACTAAGTGACAATACTCCTTGCACCATTGATAGTCTCATAGTTGTAATTCCCAATGATGACATGATGCAATGTCACTAGAATATGGTCTGGACTTCATTTGAATCTTGGAGAAAAAGGTTAGTGATTGCTTTAACTAGTAACAAAACACAAAAATTCATTATGCCTATGGCAAGATACCTCACATCTTGATTTCTACAATCTCTTCTAAGTCCATATTATCTCACTATTAGAATACTCATAACTTGTAGTTTTGTATAACATAGTGTAATTTTCTCAATTTGGTGGTACTAACATGTGTGTTTTTCTAAATAGGTATGTGTTACATGCAACTCCTTAAGTGCCTAAGAACACTTGTAGGTGTGGCTATACAAGGGCATTAAGGGCTGGAGCCTACTTTGGAAAGGACCCACTTGTATAATTGTTGTATCTTATACCTGTCCAGCAATTCCATATCATCTTGAACCTTCCAACATCAACAACCATCAATAAACACTTCTCATATCATTTACCCAATCCATTCTAACAACATGGATTCATTACCCTTATTATCCATCTTATAAACTTTCATAGTCTGAGATTCCTTCTTTATGAACTTTCAATGACAAATTTTCAAAAAAATGTTCCTCTATCTATAACCTAGACCCTCTGAATATGCTTAAAACCTTCTAAACATTCAAAGAGAATTGTTTTTATCCTCAAAACCTCATGAAAATTGAAAATTTTTAGGCCTTCAATATCAGATCCTCGATGTCAGGTACCTGATATTGGGTCTCATAAAAACTATAAATAGGCAACTATGAGAGATTTTTTTATTTTTCATTTGAGCTACGAGAGATATTTCAAATTTTCTTCTCTGATTTGAGCTCTAACCTCCTAAATTTCCCAAGCCATATTTTGCACATTATCAATGCAATTTTTATGATTTTTGAACCTATCTAATCCCGGAGTACTCATCTTAGTTGTGGGGGGATGCTAGTGAGGAAAACCTAAGCCAATTTTTCAAAATTTGCTAACACTCAAAAGGTATTTTAAGGGTGAGTATGAAGTAAAACTTGAAATTTTTTAATGAAAAATCAATCATATCAATGCTAGAACCCTTAACTAATGCTCCTAAGAAACCATAACCCTCATTATGAGCCATGAATAAGAACAAATTGGACAACTATGAAGGGTTATAAACACTTATGAGGTAACTTTTTGAAAATTTATCTAACTTTGTAATCATAAACTAAGAACCTAATGTAACTAAGGGTATGAGTAAGGTATGGAACCATGATGAATATATAAGAACACCTTAGTAATTCCAAATCCTTGATGATTGCAAATGACCCCAAAGAAAGGAGCATAAGGAGGACCCTCACAGGGTACAAGTAAATGACCAAGAGGTCAAGGTAGAGGCCAAACAGAAGGACAAGAACTCAAACACGCAGAGCAGGAAGCCCAATCATTTAGTATCCATCAAGAAACTCCTACTATGGAATAGTCAATCCAAGTAGAGTTAGAGGAATCACAAGTGCAAGGACAATGCCTCACATTGTCATAAGACTACCTCTAAGCTATCCAAGAGAAATCCACCCTAACCACAATCATTGTGGAGATGAACTTTGGCCCATTCATGGAATTTTTTCCAGAAGTGGTAAGGATGCAACTCCAAGTGTTACTGCTATGGCCTACACTTTCACACAATGGTGAATTATACCTTGGGAAAACCTATCAGTTCTAGCACAACAAGGAAGAAGGTACTATAGTCAACATTAGAGAAGTCTCAATCAAGGCAATAGCTGAAGCACTCAACATACCAAATGAAGGGGCAGGGATAGCACATCTATTCACCAAATTGGATCCTGAAACTATAAAACTATGGCTAAAATGGACATATGGCAAGGAAGATAAGCAATATAATGAACTAACTCTTGAGGAAATAATCTACTTAAAGATTGGCACCTATTACTTATTCCCAATGAAAGGACTAAATAGATTACCACTTATGCGACTAGAGAAAGTGTGATTCTAATGGGCAAATATAACACCAATCCTTCACAACTCTACTTCATGGAAATCTAGAGGTAGTTTGAAGAAAGAAAGCTAGAAAAGCCAACACTTCCATTGCCTTCCCTTATCAGGAAGTTGTGCAAGCAAGCCAAAATCCTCAAATACACCACTGATGTTCCTAAGAGGGCCTAGAATGTTTCATATGCTGAACTACTCAAATCAACGCCACCCAAGAAAGATTAGGATGGGGAACAAACCAACGCTAGGGAAACCACACAAACTGAACAACAATAGCAAGTAGGACCCAATGACCAGCACCAGCAATAGCAACAAGAACAACAAGTTCCACCACCACCACTACTACCATAGGATTTTAGACCATCAATGAGTCATCTTCAATAGATTGTAGAAACCATCAGTTGGGAAACAAGAGATGAGGCCAACTTCTATAGAGTTATTGATAATGCCAATCAACCTACCATTTCAGTAGATTCTAAATGTGGATAGATCTCACTCCAGTCAAGAGGAGAGGCCCAATGGTCATAACAAATTTTTGGAAACACTGCATCATTCCAAGTGGTGCTATAAATTAGAGAATAAGCCATAGTTATGGTAATGTAGCACCATGATGTAGGAGCAATAAAGGTGATCACAAATCATATCAAAGAGCCCTTCAACATACTTGTTATGTCACTAGTAGATCTAACTAGAACCAAAGATGCTCAAATGTTAGCTGAAACCCCAATGACTCCTACTAACCATGAAGATGTGCTTGATCAACTATTGTAGATTGGCTAAGTAATGATAACACTTTTTGACATCCAAAGTGAAGTCACTATAGTACAGTCTAAGCTAATTGCTACAAAAGGTAAATTTATCATAGCAGAGACCAGGGCTAAGCATGCAAAAGCAAAAATCCATAGACTCCAAGAAGAGCTTGTAGCCCTGAGAGCCAAACATAGAAATCCTATATAATTCATTACACCTAACCAAATGGAGTACAAAATAGAGTAGATGAATCACCTAATTGAATAGAATGAAGAATGAGAAGAAGAAAGTGATGTGGAATGCCTTAGTAACTAAAGCTCAAACATATGCACATGCTAAGGCACTCACTGAAGCTCAAAAAGAAAATAAATAGTTTGCTACTAATAACATGAGGTTAACCAACATTGAAAAGCAAAAGAACTTCTTGGAGGAGAGCATCCACCATTTAAGAGAACAACTAGTGAGGGTCAACCAAGACATGAGTAGATCATCCATCAAAAATCAACCATTGAAATTAGTGCATGGCAAAACAATGTAAAGAAATTTGAAAGGCTTAAAGAACACTTCTATGATCAAGCGTACATGTACAAAAAGATCAATGAAAAAGAGATCCAAATGGAAAAGGCCAGAATCAATTCCATTTTAGCTTAGAACCCTGACTAGCAACCCATCTTGGACAATTATGCTCTTGCTAGCCAAACGGAAGTGAAGAAAAAATACTTGTATATTAATGACCTGAAAGAATACATGGGGTTAGCTAACCTCCATTATGCTAACTTGGCCATGTTAATATCAAAAACATCCAGAAATGAGCTAGAATAGTAACTAGTAGCCACGTATGCCTAGTACGAGAAAGAGTTTGTAGATTGGAAAGATGCTTTATGGAAACTTCAAGTGGCAAACTCTAAATTTGAAGCAGTCAAAGTTGGCTACCAAGGGTAGAAAGATGTAGTAGTAAACCTAGCTAAAAGATTATCATACTACCATGAATTATGTGAAAAGGCCAGAGTATTCAAAGAGTAGAGGACGTACTTTGCGACTTGATATGTCAAAGCTAATCAAATGTTTCCATAGCTACCATGCCCATGGGATGTACCCTCTTCATCACACATTACACAACAAGCATGGATGTTGCATGACCCACGAATGGAAGAAGAAAAGCCTCAAGCACTTTTGAATCAATACAAATTTCATAAGCCTAATGACAAAGGGAAGCAACTAATGGAAGAGCCACCACCACCAAGAACTACCTAGGCTACATCAAGCTTTGTCCAAATTTTGTTCTTTGTTTTTTATTTTTGTTGTGATGTCATATCTTGTGTCATTTTTGTAAAAACCACTGCAAGAGTCATGTATATAGTAGTCAATGTCATGTAAATCTACATCCGAATTTTGTAAGGAACTCTATCCTCATTTTCTTTAACTCAATGACAAGTTTTCAGTCATTCATGGGGGTATGATAAATTTTAATTTACCATGGCTATGATATCGGGCATCCAATATCAAAGCTACAATATTGCATATCTAATATCAAAGCCTATGATGCAACATCAAATATTCAATATCATTCCACACATGCCTACCTATAAATATGACACTTACGCACACAATTGAAAAAATGGATTTTAGTCCACAATATAGAACTCTGTCAGTTTGTTTTCATAGACTTAAACATAGCAATTAAAAATGTGAATGCCTGCAATGTAGTGTAAATTAGTGAATGAAATCTCTATTCAAGCATTTTGTACTTGGGCACAAGTGTGACCAAAAATAAAGATTGAACTATTTCTCACTATTGTAGCATTCCCATAGTTTATTTTTTACTTATCATAATGTTTATTATTTACACTTGGAATAATTTTCTTACTATTTCTTAGTTAATCATTTGCTTTTTCATGCACTTTATTATTACCATTGTTAAGTAGAATGAGTACAACTACTCTTGAGCACTTAAGTGTGACTATTTGGTAACTCAGTAGTGCTATCACTTGGTATGCCTAGTAGCAATACACTTGGTATCCTAGTGGTAGTTGCATGAAGCTCAAGGTGTAAACAAAATATTAGGACCAAATGCTCATTTCCATAGGCTAGAATAGTGTTTACCTTTTTTTTAGACTTAGAACTATTTTTACACTTTACCATCGTAGCTAGGAGATATGGCCTACCAACATCAATATATCATACACCTCACAAAGAACTAAACCATATGCATAAATTATACTAGCTCCACATGGAAAGATAACAATCATGAACTTTAACCAATTACTAACATATTCACATTTCTTTGTCCACAAATTACAATCAAGATACGTGTGAACACTCATATCTTGTATGGTTGAATGTTGGATTACTCCACCACTCATCAAACCAAGATGAACACTTCAAATGGAGGGATATGTAGGGAAACATAGTCCTACCACTAGAATTCTTCATACCACTAATGCTTCAAGTAGCCCTCAAGAAGGCCAACCTAAGTCATGAACAAGAAGGATACCAAGTCACAAAGAACCTTACTAGGTTATACTAGCCAAAAGAGGCTCAAGTAAAAAGGAATGTTATTATGGAAGGTCAACATGAATAAGAGAAGAAAAAGAAAGTCCCTTAGATAATTGTCTTGGAGGAAATTAAAGATACCTCACTCCAAGCTAATAAATTTTATCAACTTCAAAGATCCCACTCTCACACGCCAATTATACACATTGAAGATCCTGTCAACTCATGTAGAGGACCTTGGAAGGAATGCAAAATACTCAAGACATAGGTAGAGCTCAAGGCCTAGAGCTTCTGATGAACCAAACGAGAATGAATCAAGAAGTCATCAAAGGAGAACTAGTTGACACTGTTCTCCAACTACTTCCTCCACCTCTTCATACTTGATGAGACGCGACTTGCATGTGCCGCGATATCGCGTCTTCTCCTGCAATATCGCGTACGCGATATCGCGTCCCGCC
>MNCI01011128.1:382719-413920 GCA_015680685.1 Gnetum montanum | reverse complement strand
GACCACTTCGAGCACTTGCGTTATGTGTGGCAATCCCAGTAACAATTAGCGTTTGGTAAGCTGCAGTTGCATAGTTCAGGGTGTGTCCGGTAAGTGGGAACGGATGCTGATGCTAGTTAATTTAGACTTAGATCTTTAGTTAGAGTTAGCTTAGTTTCTCAACCCTTTCTCCTGGTAGCATAGAAGATAAGCTGAAAATACCAAAAAAATCACATACCTTAGACTTGCTTAACCATACACCGTGACACATACAAGCAAGCCTAGGAAGACAACGAACGATTAACCCCAAGTGTTTCTTGTGGCGTTAAGGCATTTAGTCTGTGGAGTTCAACTGGATCGCGCGTGCACGCTCGTATTCGTATGGTGGAGTGTAGGGGTACCTCGCCACTCATCAATACTTATCTATGGAGTTTGACAAGAACAAACATTGATACAGAGACCATGATAGGGATAAATGAAAGGATGGTGAGATACATGACTATAGAAGATCATATCTAGATAGTGAAGAGGATAATTGTGAACGAAGAAGAGAACGGATCCAACATGAAGAGAGGGAGCATTATGAGCATAGAAGAGGTCATGACTACAATAAAGCCTACGAACCTGATCACTATGAAAGCCCCCTATTGGCCACTCACAGTATGATAAACATTAGGGAAGCAGTCTACATTCTAACAAAACACATAAGGGACAACTACATTAAGCAGCTAGACATGAACAACATTCCTAGATTTGAAGGTGGATATAATGCATATCCACAACACCATCTTCAAGCATTCCATGATGCCTGTGTCCTCCAAAACATTGAAAGTAATTAACATAAACTAAAGTTGTTCCCAAGGACCCTCATTAAGGAGATAGAAAGCTAGTACATATCCTTAGAACTAAAATCAATTCAAAGATGGAATACCATGTTGGAACTCTTCAATGATAAATATCAGACTTTCTCACGAATGTCAAACTTAAGAAAGCAAATCCAAGGATGGAAGCAAGGGACACAAATCCCTTGATGCAACAATGACCTATTACTATTCCTTACTACACAGATGTCCAGGCCATGAATTCTTGTAGAAGAAACAACTAAGACACATAGTAGATGGGTTAAGAAACAAAACCCAGAGAGATCCTTAGGGTTTATGTCCAAGGATGACCATCAAATATGACCATCCATCAGATTCAAAAATTAATTGATCAAGTAGCAAAGAGAAAGAAGAACTCAAGAAGAGAGAGTCAGCTGAAGAGTATAGAAAATATCCATCAATAAGGAAACATGATGTGCAAAAATGTAACAAAAAAGAGGATGAAACCTTGGAAGATGTTATCCAGAAAAAACTCTACCTATCCAAAAATTGGTAAATGATATAGCAACTAAGGTAGAGAAAATATGGGATTCGGTAAATGAAAACTTTTCTACAACCGTAAAGATTGTGAAAAAGAAGACTAAACAAGCATTCAATAAGGGCAAGGAAAGGAAGAAAGAAAGAGATTATGGACAAGAAGGTTATAAACACAAAGGAAAAGTTGCTACTGTTGAAGGGTATATTGACTTCAATTCAAAGGAAGAGAAAGGATGCAATGTATGCCAACATGAACATCCTAAGGGATATTGCCCTATTATGGTCCACTTGCAAGAATTTTGGGTATATGCACTTAATCCAAACTTTGTCAAAAAGTGGATGCCTAGAAGGCTACCTTATCCTAAAGGTGATATAAGGCAACCTTTCCAACCAACATAGTACCCCAGCGAAGCCTACCCACAACCACAAGAGCAATATCATTAGTAGTGGAAACAACCATAGACATAAACAATGCTACCACCAAGGCAGCAATATCCATATAGGTAACCTAACCCTTATGGATATTACATTTAGCGTTCAATATCTCCAAGGAATGCTTCAGTTCAGACTTCTTCTCCTTATTATCCACCAGAATATTATAGGCCTAATACTCCAAGGATGGATCACATTTCTTATGCACATTCACCATCAACTGGCCCATCTAATTCCCCTTCCAATTCTATGCCACCAATACCACCATCCACTATGCAAGGAGAATTACCATCACAACCTCAGCAGAGAAGTGCTACAAGGGCAATGAATATATAAAGAGAGGGTCATACTATAAATATGATGAGTTGCGAGGTAACCCTACACCCAACCATATGAATCACTAAGGCATTCACACATGATCCAATTGAATTTTGTGGACCTGTAGTTCTCTAGTGTACTAGTTCCTCTAGGAAGTGAAATGGGCATTGAGAATGTTCATTATCTTCCCAACTACACTTGTGGAGCTCAAGGATATGGTTTAAGTGTAGTTGAGGTACATGATTTCTATTGTTTTATGTTTTATAAGTTTACTCACCTACAACAATAATGAAAGGTAAAGTAATTTAGGACCTAATTTATCTACTACCTAGCTAGCCTAACACAAGTGCATGTCCAACTTTCCTAGACACATCCTGAACACATATAGTGCTGCTAGGCTACCAAACGTTAAGCGTTGCTAGGTTACCAAACACTGTATCTATGCTCAAAGCAGTCATGGTTATGTTCATTAACAATAGGAAATTAACTACTTAATTCAAGTGCATTAAAGGAAACATTAAACTATTCTCGGTGCTACAAGGATTATCAAAAGGGTTCATTTTTTATTCCTGTCACACTATTGTGCTCAAGTACATCAGTGTTTGAACAAAGATCTATACACACTTAAACTCTTGCTATGGGCTCTTAGAAAATATTCTAATGCTAGATAAAACAAACTGTAAGAGCTTCACTACTTTGACTGAAAAACTATATCGAAATCATGAGCCCAAGTGCTATATTTATAAGTTGGCATATATTCTATGACATCAGATATCTGACATTACATCTAGTCTCCAACATTAGATACCCAATGTTGAGGCTCCAACGTCAGATACCCAACATCGAAGCACACAAAAAACATGATTCATCATACCCCCATGACTGAATGAAAACTCGTCCTTGAGTGAAGAAGAGAAGGAACAAGTTCCTTACAAAATATTGGGCAGGTATGGGATTATTAACTGACATACAGATTGAATCAGATGAAACAAACAAACTCTAAGTGCCCAAGTGTATGGAGTTACAATCATTACAAAATTGGATGTTCATGATAAGAGAAGTGAATGCCCTAGATAAAACTAACATCCAACACCTCTTGGAAGCTAAAGACTGAGAGAGAAGATCCAGTAATCATGAACAATCCACATCGTGTGGTACTGCTACATCATCCTTAGTGAAGATAGTCTTGCTTCCAATCCATGCTTCCCACTACAATCATAACAAAATCATGAATTAGTATGCAATGTGTAACACATAGCTATTAAATACCTTGTCTCATCAGTGGTTATACTTGGCTAGGTTTTGATTGTGGTAGATTGATTCCTTTAGGAGTGTTAGTGAGAAGGCTGACAAATATGGTAAAATAGATAAGTGGTCCATTAAATTTGAAAAAGTTCAACACAAGGACATATTTGAAGAGGGTGTAAGAATCCACAACAATAAAAAGGAAAGTTCACTAAAAAATGTTGTGAAGATGTGCACAATTGGATGTCATTGATGAGGTAAACAAAAGGATTTGATTATAAGAGTGTCTAAGGGTAAAGAACTTAATTAACCAAACCAAAAGATATGCAAGTGGGTCCTTCCCAAAGTAGTTTATGCCCTTGCATAACTTCAAACCAAAGAGTTTGTGGGTTCCATGGATGATTAATGGTTATGAAAGGTTAAGTACAAAAACCCGAAAGAAACTATCTAAGAATTCTAACACATCAAACGAGGACATCAAACAAGAACATGAAACCAATAGTGAGGTGAGACATGAAAAGCATAGATAAATGAGAGAGAGTGGAATGGAGTTCCTGATTAAGGTCACATGAAGTCCCTTGTGGATTTTATGGTTAAATGACTTGATAAGATCCATCATTAGTCCATACTAAACCAACCTCTTTAGGTGACTTTGCATCACCATTCTAAGACCAGTCCATCCCCTTGAGACACAAGAGTGCTCCCACAGAACAACCATTGTTCCTTATTAAAGAAGAAAAAAGGAGTAAGAAGTGAGGAAGGACCTTAGTTAGAGGGGACCTTTAGAAATGGGTAACATGTCTTTCTAGTACCATAACCAATGCTTGTAGCCTATTTATTTTGTCTAAGGGGTGTGCTTTGAATTTCCATCATTTTTTTTTTGAAATAGTAAACACACCATGCAAATACATATGCATTTATTTTGTCTAAGGGATGTGCTTTGAATTTCCATCAGTTTTTCATTTTTTTAATGAGAACCACACCATGCAAAGACTTATTCAACTTCCTTTTATTGGTCAACATGGAATGGTAAGAAATCTATGAAAACACACATGCACCCAAGCAAACAGAAAGGCACAAAGAATATCGAATCCCCTTGAAGTCACACTTTGTTCAAACCTTTGAATACTTTCCAATTCTAAAAAGTACCAAAGTCACAAATTTTTAAAGTTTTGTTAGTGAAAAAGGGACTACACATTTCCAAAACAAGTAAAACCATAGAGTTTGTAAATGGATGGATGTTGTGGACTCACTACTTATTGCATGAAAAAAAACCATGTCCTAATCATTTGTAACAAAATTCAAAGCCAAAATCCAGACACCAATAATTAAATGACAAAATAGTACATACCACCATCAAGAAACACATTACCACTACACCTAGCACTTATTAACAAGAATAGAAAATCACACTAGAATAAAATAAAAGAAAGTGTAAAATTTTCAAGAAATAGCAAATGTACTAACAATGGTGTAAAACAAAAATTAGAAAAGATTAATAACATGAAAACAAGAAGATGTAAAATAAAGAATGTGTAAAACAAAAAATGTTTAAAACAAAAAGTTGAAAAACTAAGGAGCCACATATATGGTTAGCATGGGTGGCCATCTCCCCAACAACTAAGTTGAAATGAGGAGATCTAAAATATGGAGCATGGTTGTCCATCCGATGAGGAGTTTTTTGTATTAGCTAGCTTATGCTCGTGGAAAGGTTTGATTTGTCGGATGTTGACCAGCTATTTCTTGTTTAGGCTTTCAGGTTTGTAGATCATCATGGCCCTAGAAGAAAAAGTTTCGTAAGTGATGTAAGGTCCTTTCCACAACATCTAGAACTTAGTTCATTGAGGTACATGTGTGCGGTTCTAGTAGAGAACCTTATCTCCTGGTTGAAATTTGACATTTCTCATTTTAAGGTCATGGCACTTTTTGTTGTAGGCCTTGTGCAACTTGTTAGATAATAGGGCCACCAATCAATTTTCATCTAGCAGGTTGAGATTCATTAGTCTTTCTTTTTGTGCTAGACTCAAGTCAAGGTTGAGGTCATAGGCTATTGAAAGTGTATGGAGCTCAGATTAAATAGGAAGTATTGGTAATTTTCTGTACACAAGCTCATAGGAAGAATAGCCTATAGGAAATTTCCATGTTGAGTAATACGCCCAAAGGGCATCATTGAGTTTTGTGCTCTAGTCTTTCCTATGTTTGCTAATAGTTCTTGTTAGAATCCTTATGATTTCCCTATTTGTAACCTCAACCTAATCATTGGCTTGAGGGTGGTAGGGTGTTGTGAGTTTAAGTTCAACCCCCAAGCATTACATAAGCTTCCAAAAAGTAGTGCCGGTGAAGTGAGTTCCATTAATAGAAATTAATGCACGTGGCATACCAAACCTATTTACAACATTTTGTTGTACAAACTGAGTAGCAGTGGAAGATGTATAGTTGGTGATAGCTACTACTGCTACCCATTTCGTACAATAGTTAACAATGACTATGATGTATGACTTTTCATTTGACATGGGTGTGATGGGACTCATGAAATTAATGCCCCATATGTCAAAGGGTTCTAGTAGTTGAATCCATTATTAAGGTCACTCCATTCAAGTAGTCATTCCACCATCTTGTTGGCATCATTCACAAGAGTGAATGTAATGGTGAGCATCCCTGAAGATTGTTGGCCAATAGTACCCTGCAATTAGGATTTTAATGGTTGTGCATCTCCCAACATAGTGTCCTCCATAAGGACCTTCATGAGCATCTTAGAGAATGCGTAGTTGATCAACATCAAGGATACACCAATGAACCAGGCCATTGGCACACACCTTATAGAGATGTCTGTTGATCTCCATGAAGTGTTTTACCTGGTGAAGAAATTACTATTTCTTCTAGTAATCCAACCCTTGTGGCATCTCTTAGGTGAGAAGATAGGTAAGAATGTCATCATACCATTTAGGCTCATTGGGAAATTGTTCAATTATAGCCCTAGCAAACATAAGTTCATTAGGAAACATATTATACAGTGGATTTTCTTCCTCTTTGTTGTCCCATCACAAACAAGACAAGTGATCAGTGACCACATTCTCAGTGCCCTAATATAATGCCTTCTTGGACCGTTAGATGACTTTTTTGCCAATTAAGCCACAAGTTGGTTTCAACACATCATTTTAGCACTTGCTCAAGGCAGTCCAAGGCTTTCTCAAATGTAGCTCCATAAGTGGAGAAGTCATCCATGAAGACTTCCATACCAGTTCCAATTTGCTGTTGAGAAATGCTCAGAACCAAGCATTGGAATGTAGCAGGAGCATTACATAGACCAAATGGCATCTTACAATATGCAAAATTTCACCAATGACTCATGAATTTTGTCTTCTCCTAGTCCTCTAATGTAATTTGAATTTGGTTATAGCCACTATAACCATCTAGAAAACTATAGTAATAATGCCCAGATATTGTGTCTAACACCTGATCAACAAATGGCAATAGAAAATTTCCCTTGAATGTTGCCATATTTAGCAGCCAAAAATCAATGCAAACCTACCACTTACCTCTTTTCTTTGGCATAATCACAAGTGGACTAACCCACTCACTATCCAAAATGGGATAAATGAATCCTACCTTGAAGAGTTTTTTGATTTCCTCTTTGATGACCTGCTTCAGTTTGGAGTTCAATTACCTCTGTGACTATCTCTTTGGCTTCATGGCCATATCAGTGTAGATACAAAGCTGGCATATTCTAGGATTAATCCTTATGATTTTATGATATAACCAAGCAAAAGCTGCTAACCATTTTTCAACTACATTCAATAGCATCTTTTTTTACTCTAGAGAAAGATTTGCATTGATCATGACTGGCTTCCCATTTTTTTAAAAACACATATTCCATTCCAACTAGTAAACTTTTTAGTTTCAAGGGCTCTTAAATTTTTTAGGAATTTCCAACTCTTCCCAATAAGTATCATCATTTGCATCATCAGAGAGTTGGTGATGAACTTGCTCTAATTCATCTATGCCTACGACATATGTGCATGTCAGGCTTTCAGTCGGTTCCATGCAAAGTGTGTTGCTCTCAAAATCAGTAGTAAGCAACTAGGTGCCCTCCTATTTTGTGGCTACTATGTATAGACACCTTGGAATTTCTACTTCTGGTGCACACTACTTGCATGCAGAGATAGATGCTTGTTTCATGGCCCAAAGTTTCTACACACAATTGTAGCTTGTATTGCTAAACATGATGTATGGAACTTGCTTCTTCTCGATCTTTCTGAATGCATTTTCTTTGGATATTTCTAAGGAAAGATCTCTTATGCTCATTCTTGCATCCACGATGCAAAGCCTTACCCTTCCCATGATGATTGGGAAATCCCCTTTGCAATTTTCCACCTTGATCACTAGGAAATCAACAAGATAAGACCAACCATAGATAGTGGTCACAATGTCTTCCACTAGTCCCAATGGAACAATGATGGACTAGTCTACCAATTTAATTTGATATTGCTCTTCTTGAGAGGAGGCAAGTTCCTTGCAATGTACATCTCATGAGAAATTAAATTAACACCAGAACCTAAGTCTAGAAAATCTTTGCACAGTTCATTCCCACCAATCTGCAAATAAATGAGAGGACTTCCAAGATCGGCTAATTTCTTGGAAAGGTTTCTAGCACAGATCTAATCCGATACAGTGTGAGTAAGCATCATGGTATAGATCCTAAGCAGTGTTTAGTTTGAAGAGGACTTGAAGGAATTTGATACAGAGGAAGATGAAGGGACAATGTTCCCAACAACAGATGTATTTGAGGGCTAAGGTGAACTATGAGGTTAAAAGAAAGGTCTTTTCTTTGATCAAGTATTCAACCCACTCGGTTGATGATCCGGTTGTAAATTAACAACCCTAGTAGCATTGCATTATTGCAATTGAGTTGGTAGTTCACCCTACATAGATGAAGCAAGTGGTAGTTGTGCAACTGAAGGAGGAACGTGTGCAAGGACAGGAGGGGGATAAGAATAAAAAAGTGACATCCCTTCTTTCATGTGGAGAATGAGTTTGATAATAATCAAAAGGATAGTAGTGAGGTTGGAAAGTAGAGATGTCACTAAAGGAGTCATGTGGAGATAGGGGTTGCTGAATATAGTATCCATATGGATCAAGTTGTCTGTAAGGGTACTGCTGCCTTGGTGGTGCCAACGCCCATAATTGTAGTTTCTACCATTGTTCATACTTCTCATATGGTTGCAGTGGAGCTCCACTGGGATAATATTATTGCTGCTAGCAGAACTACCTAAAATTACCTTGAGGTTAAGGTAATCTTCAAGATGTTTGCCTTTGTGTTAATCATGGATTCAAAGCATACACCCCAAACTCCTAGAAATGTGACACTTCTAGGATGTTCATACTGGCAGACATCATACCCACCATCATCATCTAATTCACTTTCTGCAACTTCCTCTATTACAACAATCTTACCCTTACATTTTTGATAGGCATATTCAACTTCCTTACGTCTCCTATGCTCATAATCACTACCTTGTTCTTTGGACTCTTCAGCAATTTTTAGAACAACTTGAAATCTACTATCCATGGAGTCCCATAATTGATCAACCTTATCCGTAATTTCATATTAAAATTGGAGGGCAAGGTTTTCCTATTCACCTTTACCACCTCATTAGGTGCATATTCTTCCTAACTATCATAGAATCAAACCTCCCTCTTGTGAATGGAAGGATCGTAGTTATATTCTTCTACACTTTCTCTTTTTCTTAATTCATCCTCCTCTTTAGCTACATGCTCGATTAGTCTTTATATCTGACAGGCACTTAATTTTGATAGTTGTTCTTGGACATAGATACCAAAGGTTCTCCTCATTTTTGATCGAAGCCTATCTACAATGTGGCAAAGTTGATCCAGTTGAGAATAACCATGGTCTAGACATTTGTGCATTAAGGAATAATATCAGCCGATGGTAGCATCCAAGGGTTCTTGTGTTCCTTGTTTCCATCATTGGATTTGCCTCCTCAAGTTGGACACTCTAGAGCATGTTTGATATTTATCATTAAACAATTCAAGTATGGTACTCCATTGTTTGATAGATTATGGCTCTAAGGACCAGTACAAGTTCTTTGCTTCTTTAATGAGTGTCTTTGGGAACAACTTAAGTTTTTTCCACTCATTCTCTATGTTCTGTAAGGCATATGCATCTTGAAAAGCTTAGATATGGTTCTATGAATCAAAGTTATATCCCCCTTTGAATGGAGGAATATTGTTCATATCTAGCCTTTTAATCCAACTGTCCTTCACATGCCTTATTGGAATTCGTACTACCTTTGTGATATTAAGCATACTTCAAGTAGCAAGCAAAGGCTCATCAAGGCCATGATTGTGGTGCCTACGATGCCCTCTATTACCCCTTCATTCATGGTGATGTGCCTTTCTTGAATGTCTATGTCCTTGATCTTACCTTTCTTTATGGTCCCTTCGATCATTTCAATCTTGTCAATCATTTTGGTCACCTCCATCACAATCTTGCCTCTTGTGGTTGCAATCAAAGCTAGAAGAAGAAGACAACGATGATGACGATGAAGGTAAAGAGAAAGAAGAACTAGCACCATCATGGTGCCTGCTGCCACCTCTTTGGTAATCACAACCACGATCATGATATTGTTTCATGTTGGCATCCCTGCCTTAGCTTGCCCTTCTAGATCCTTCTTTGTCATTAGATCCATTCTTACTAGAACCAGGATTTTGAATTGTGGACTACAAGTTCTAGTTTTGACCTCCTTCACCCTAGTCAAAGAGAGGAATTTAGCTGAATGAAAAATCCCTAGAGAAGGGTTTCCCATAATCGTTTTGGTACAACAGGAATGGGGAATCATTAAATCTTTTGCTCTTCGCAAATTCATGACATTGTTTTAACTGGCAATCCCAGAGACATTGTGCCTCAGTGGGATGATAATCCTTGGCATCATTGTCTTGCACAACATACTCAGCATGACATTCCTGAAGACCCAAACAGATAAGCGTTTAGTGAAGCATTGCAAGAACAGGTCAATCGATCAACAACACAATGTTGTCCTCCATGTCATGCCACCGCAACTGTTCATCCTAATGTAGGATGAAGGTGAAATTGGGTACATACTTATCAAGATGAGCATATACCATTCGATATTGTTGTGGCATCAGCTAATGAGCTCCATTAAACTTGGATGAAGAAGCACTCATATGAGAAGAAGACATTTTTAATTAGATGATAAAAACACAGTGTGTTGCTACATTTTGTTGTAGTAATTATAAAATATGATATGACTCTAAGGTTCATTCCAATGATTTTGGATGATTTTCACTAAACCCTAGATAGCACATGAAACAACCAAAAGGTCCCCAACAACGACGCCAATGATGAGCGGTGAGGCACCCCTACACCCAACCATACGAATCACTAAAGCATTCAAACACAATCTGGTTGAATTTTGTGGACCCATAGTTTTCCAATGCACTAGTTCCTCTAAGAAGTGAAATGGAAATTGAGAACATTCATTGTCTTCCCAACTACACTTGTGAAGCTCAAGGGTATGGTTTAAGTCTAATTGAGGTATATGATTTTTATCGTTTTATGTTTTATAAGTTTAGTCACCTACAACAATAATAAAAGGTAAAGTAATTTAGGACCTAATTTATCTATTGCCTAGCTAGCCTAACACAAGTACCCGTCCCACTTTCTTGGACACATCTTGAACACATATAGTGCTGCTAGGTTACTAAATGTTAAGCGTTGCTGGGTTACCAAACACAATATGTATGCTCAAAGTGGTTGTGCTTATTATGTTCATTAACAACTAGAAATTAATTGCTTAATTCAAATGCATTAAAGGAAACATTAATCTATTCTTAGTGCTACATGGATTATCAATAGGGTTTGTTTTTTATCCCATCACACTATTGCACTCAGGTACATCAATGTTGGAACAAAGATTCGTACACACTCAGACTCCTACTACGGGCACTTAGAAAATATTCTAACTCTAGAGAAAACAAACTGCAAGAGCTTCGCTACTTTGACTAAAAAATATATCAAAATCGTGAGCCCAAGCGCCATATTTATAGGATGGCGTATATCCCACAACATTAGATATCCAACATCGCATCTAGACTCCGACATCGGATACCCAACATCGGAGCACACAAAAAACACGATTCATCACAGCACTAAAGGAAAATCAAGAAAACATCATTTCTTTAGGACAAGTTTAGAAAAAGCTAGTAGAAGTAGGACTTCATCGAGATAACTCTTTCCTATGACAGATCCTCCTACAACCCCTATGCTTCCACAATAATCAAATCAAAAGCTTGTAACTATCATGCTAACCAAAATAGTAACACAATGGATTAAGGTAGGACCACTTTCCAAAAAAAGAATTGATCCAAGAGTTCCTCTAATTTATCTACAAGTAGCTAGAAATGTACCAAGCAAGGCTTTACTAAACTCAAGTTCTAGAGTAAATTTTATCTCTCAAGAAATATATAAGGCATGGAACCTACCACTTTTAAAGAAGTGCAACATCAAGCTAGAGCTAGTAGATTAATTTGTCACCATTCCTTTGGAACACAGAGAAGATGTAGTGACCATTATCAATGGGTGGTCTCATCCAAAAAAATTTCTTGTGATCAACATGAAAAATGATGATAGGGAATTTCCTATCATTATGGGGAGAGCATGGCTTAGCACTGTGGATGCTAAGTTAAAAATGAGAGACTTATCTATTGAAACTTCTAAGGAAGACAAGCAAGAGCTATACATACACAAAGGATTCCATGCATTACGAATGATAAAGAAGGATGCAATTGTGGATTAACACTTCAGAATGTCAACATAATCCTTGCACCAACCCAAAACAAATGTGAAAAACAAGTGTGTGTACAAAAAGGAGCAAGGGCCACTAAATCAAAAGACACCCAATGGCCAAAAACTGAGAACCGAAAATTGTCCAAAACATGCATGGAAACATCTAACTCACTTATTAACTCCTATCCTAAGAAAGCAACCCTAACTAAGGATTCACAATGAAAATATTAAACCATAATCATACACTAGCAAATCGAAGAAATAAGGACTTAAAATTTGACTTTAGGAATAAACAAGAAAGTATAATGAGACCTTCTAAGATGGAAGATCATCTAGTCGAATAGGATATATGTCCTCAAAAGATCAAAATTTGATTACCATCAAGATTACATGGGATGATAATTGAAAAACTAAGTCACTAAGGATGATAAGTGAAAAACCTAGAGTGTATGATCTAAGGGATCTAAGGTCCATTTTTTGAACACTCGTCCATGAGTTTAGTCATTGGGGAGATACCTTATCTTAATCTAGGAATTAATAAGTGCTTTTCAACTTTTTTGTTTTCTAATTCTTTTTTGCTTCTAATTTCTTATTATACATGTTCACATTTCTTACCAATTTTCACATTCTTTGATATCTTTTCATTCTTTTATACTTTTCATTTCTTAATCTTTTAATATTCTTTAATATTTTTCAAATTCTTCCTTTATTTTTCCATTTTTTCTATGAATTACATCATTTGTCCTATACATATCTTCGTTAATTTCCAATAAAATACACCTAATAAAGTAAGATGTAATTCCAATAAGGTAAAGATTTTTCTATATTATCAAATCATAAGGGACTCATTACCTATATAGTGAGACCATGACATCCATCCACACATTCCAATAATAAGAGGTTCTTACCATGATCATAATGATATTCTTCTCACAACAAAACTAAGAATAAACTTGTGATCAGTATGGCTAGACAGAAGAGTGAAGAACTACGAGGGAATGCAAAGGGTATGACATCAAGGAAACTTGTGGATTCTTTGGATCACCGTTGTATGTTCTATCCTCTTGCTAAGGATGGTATTATATCCTTGTAGATCTAACGAAAAATGGGACTAATAGTACAATAAGTGATGCCTTACCATGTCGCTAGAAAGACATGTTACCCATGCCTCAAAAATAAGAAGTGCCATGAATAAACTCCTCCCTTAAGCAATACACCAAGTGGTGATACTCCTTGCAACAGTGGTAGTCTTATGCTTGAGAATCCCAGAGATGAAACAATGCAATGTCACTAAAAATTGGTTTAGGCTTGGTTTGAATCTCAAAAAGAAGGGCTAATGATTTCTCTAACCACAGATTACACACAAAAATCCATTATGCCTATGGTACGAAACCTCACATCCCAGTTTTAGCAATCCCTTTTATAGTCTATCTCACCTCACTATATATTTAATCATAACTTGTGATTTCATATAATATGGTGTTATTTTCCTAATATAGCGATATTAACACATGTGTTTTGCTAGACAAATATGCCTTACATTCAACTCCTTGAGTGCTTATGGACACTTTTAGGCGTGGTTATACAAGGGCACTAAGGGTTGGAGCCTACTTTGGGGAGGATCCACTTGTATAACTCTTGTATTTCATACTTGGCAAGCAATTCCACATCATCTTGTGCCTTACGAAATAATCAAGACTCAATAAATACTTCTCATATCATCTAATAATTTGTCCATATGTTAGAAAGTCATAACCCATCTCCTATCCATCCAATAAACTTTCGTTGCTTGAGATTCCTTCCTTATGAACTTTGAATGCCAAATTTTTGAAATTGTGCATCATTAATGATCCAAGACCCTTTAGACAGGCTTCACATCTTCCAGACATTCCATTTGACTCATTTGTTCCCATAAATTCAATGAAAAATTTGAAAATTTTAATGATGACATCATAGCCCCTACAATGTCGCACCAATAAAAATAGTATATATACATGCCATAGTTGGTGAAAATTTTCATTTCTCTCATTTGTAGCAAGAGACGTTTTTGTAGTTTTTTTCTCAAAGCTCTTGCACACTAACTTCCCAAGGCCATAACTTTGTCCTCGTAGCTCCGATTTTTAAAATTCTTGAACCCTATTGATCTCGAAGTGCTCAACTTAGTTGTGGGAGGGTATACTATGCCCAAAAGATAGTAAAGGGTAAGTATAAGAAATAATAAGAACCTTATAGTTAATCAGTCAAACTTAAGCCAAAAGGACTTAGTTAATTCTCCTAATGGACCATACCAACCATTTAAAGCCATAATAAGCAAGAAAATGATAATTGTGGAAGGTCATAAGTAAGTAATGATATAATAGTTAGGGGGTTTCATTTTGAAAATTTTTCTAACTCTATAACCATAATAAGATAAGAACTTGATCTAGCTAAGGGTATAAGGAGGAGAAAGATTGTTAAGAATCAATGTAAATACTTTAGTAATTTCAAATCTTTGATAATTGCATATGGGAGCAAAAGACTAAGAGGTTGCAGGAGAGGCCAAGTGGAAGAACAAACTCCCCAAGCAAAACACACAGAGCAGAAGGCTCAATTGTATAACATCCATCAACAAACTCCTGCTATCAAGCAGTCAGCCCCAAGGAGAGGTAGAAGTTCCACCAATACCTGAACAAGGACAATGCCTCACACTGTCTCCAAAATACCTCTAGGCCATACAAGAAAAATCCATCATGTCCATGATCATGTGGAATTGATCTTTGGTCTTTTCATGGAATTTACTCTAGAAGCAATGAAGATGCAACTCCAAGCATCTCCTCTATGGCCTACCATATCCAACAATGGTGAATTATATCTGAGAGAAACTTATCAATTCTTGCAGAATAAGAAGTATATACTATAGTGAAAATTGAAGGAGTCTCTATACCATACTTAGTAGAGGCAATTGCTAGGGTCCTTAACATTCCAAACGAAGGAGCCAATGTGGCACAAATTTCAATGAGGTTAGACACTAATGTCAAGAAACTATGGTTGCAAAGGGCATATGGATAAGAACACAAGGACAAAAAAGGAGAAGCTTTAGGCATTTTAAAACATATATCAATTTTAGAAGCTTAATGACAAAGGGAAGAAGCCGATGAAAGAGCCTCCACCGCCTGAAACATGAACTACATCATGCTACTTCAAATTTTGTTTTTGTTTTTTCATGTAACCATGTCATATTTTGTAAGAACACCACTGCGACATTCTAAGTCATGTAAATAGTTAGTAAGTCATGTCAAATCAAGTCTACCTCCCAATTTTGTAAGGGACTCTATTCTCATTTTATTTTAACTTAAAGACAAGTTTTCAATCAATTTTTGTTGCACTACAATATCGTATCTACGATATCATTACAAACAATGTTGTAACCTATACTACGTCATTATTGATACTGTGTCTTGAGATTCGTGCAACCCTATAAAGACCAACACATGGGGCACAATCCATAACTTTTTCATTCCAAGTCTTAGAGATCTCTTACAATTTTATTTCATAGTTGTAATAGAGAGTGAATGCCTATAGTGTGATGTTCAGTAGTTGAACAAAATCTCTATTCAAGTGAAATGGATACAACTGGTTTCAGGCACTAAGTATAGTTATCTAGTAACACATTAGTGTCATTGTTTGATTTGCTCTGTAATAATACCACTTGATAATCCTAGTGATGACTACATGAGTCCAAAGCATAAGGGTAGACCAAGATCAAATATCAATCACACTAGGCTAAGATAGATTTATGTTTTCCTAGTTAACTAACTTTAGAATTTTACCTTTCATTTAATCATGTTTACCATTAGATTTATGTTTTCCTAGTTAATTGAACTTAGAATTTTACCTTTCATTCAATCATGTTTACCTTTAGGAACATTAAGAACCATACAACATTTGTTAATCATATACCTCACTAAAAGCTAAACCATACACTTAACTAACTCAAAGTGGAAAGACAACTATCTCAAACTTAACATCAATTACAAGCATAATTACATTGTCTATCTACAGACAAAAAATTGATCACGCATTAGCACTTGTACCTTGTATGGTAGAGTATTGGATGCTCCACCACTCATCACTCATGTAACCCATTGTTGAGTCAAGGCTGAAATGATGATGACATGGATTGATTTTCCAATTCCAAATGACCTCAACTGGCAAAATTTTCATAATCACAATTAAATTTGCTCTTAAAAGAAGTTCGTCATCAACAAGGTACAATCTAAAACACAATGCAGGACAACCAAAAAACCCTGAAATAAATTACCTCACTCAAATCTATAACTTGAAAACTGGCTTAAAACTGGCGCATTCCACCCTCCACAATCATACGAATTGCCTAAAATATCAGGCTTCAGGTGAGTAGACAAATATGAAATAATACCCACAGACATGTTGACCCTAAACAACGCACAATATACCGCATCCAAAACATTACCAAAACCGCTAAAATGTTAAGATGCACCTGATATCGTCTCAGAACGAAGGAGGTTTTCCTAAAACCATGTTAACCAGCTAAAATCGAAATCTCGCATCATCGTATTTTAAACGATAATCACAGCAAATTGGCACGTAGCATTCAAGGACTGCTTAATCTCGTAGAGGTTTCATGCTTGTCACATAGTGTCTGGGTAAAACCTAATAACGCCTATGTCAAATAGATTCCATCGGATATCGGTGCAAGGAACTTTACAGAACCACCCAAAAAACTGATAACCGCCAACCGGGGAAAAAAAAAGACGATACCTCAATTCCAGTAGAATCCTAGGATTATATGCCAAAAAAAACAGGTACGAAGCAACAGAAACACAAATACGAGTTTATATGCGCATCTAGCCCGCATGTCAAACCAATAGTCAGTTCTATGCAAGGTTTGGAGATTTTGGGGTCAAAAATAGTTATTATGTACCAAGGCTTGAGAATTAAATTAATACAGAAAATTTTGGAAAAATAAAATTACATGTCAAATAAACAGTAAATCTTTAATCACAACGTGCCGTATCTAAATGATTCTTGATACTTCATGAGTGCAAAACTTGTAAAAGTACATGTTTCATATTAAAAAATGCACTTCACATAAAAGCATTTACTAAACATAAATAAATGTTTGGACAAGGAAGCCAGCTACTAGCTAGCCTCTCTATTCATTCATAACAGGTTTATTTTCATTGGCTTTTGGTTTTTGCTCCTTGGGTTTCTGCTCATCGGACTTCCTGCAAAGAAGAAAGAAGGCAACTTGTAAGCACGATGACACGAAAATATACATGGAACATTAGACATTTATAACTGCAAGGCTTTCACAATAATGCGTATAAGTACGAAATATTGAATCTTAAAGCCTACCAAAACTAGAAATGGTTTGTCACGGTAACATTCAAGAATTTTAAAGAAATCTTCACCATTACAATATTTATTTCTCCAGACTCTGAATGACAAATTGCAAAAGAAGGAACGATGCAATCTCTTTGGAGATGAAAAGTCAAAAATTTACGGATATCTACTACGTACAGCCACCAGATACTAAAACGAGACTCAAAAAATTACACAGCCAAACACAAATTTAGCCGCAGACTATTTAACTTTCTAGTGAAAGTACACTGGTTTAGCTCTATATTTATAATATAAATCTATATATTTTGGCCAAGAAGATATTTTGCCTCTTCAAAAAATCAATTCTATTAGGATTGACTATTTCTGACTCATGGATGAGGCGGATTTGAGACAGAGGTTTACGTCAGATATGTTCACGAGTGTAAATTAGGTAGCATGGAAGATGTCAATGGTCAGCTAGTAATCGGCCTCTCGGCCAAAAATAAGTTAATGGCAGCCTCAAAGAGACATGAACCCTGATTAAAAGCATTTTCCCTGCAAAAAGCTTACAAATATCCAAATCATTATTTTCATATGACTAGATTTTCGAATTCATAAAAAATTTTAATGTAGACTTGTACAGATAGCACGGAACAAGTCACTCGAGTCTACAGATGAAAAGGTACTACATAAGGCCTGGGCTTAAACATTTTTATCTTTGAAACTAGTATAGAATCTTCCAATCAACTCAGGTGCACTGCACTGCAATGAACTTGTGCTACTTTGAATGACAAGAAACATTTGAATTCAAAAAGATAGCATCCACATTGCATACATCGGTACAAGATGTTGAAGCCAGCAAGATTTGCATCCTTCATATTATCAACAACATTTCCATTAAGATACCCACTTTTCTCCTTCTACAAAAGCAAAATTGCTTTTTATAAAAGATTGTTTTATATAATGAAGTGTTAGCTTAGTGGTGAGAATCTTGGTTTGGTATCCCTACATCATAGGTTCAATTCTGTAAAAGGGGTTCTGAAACTGGTCTGGTAGATCCAAGGTGAGAATCTTGGCTTGGGATCCCCACATCTTAGGTTCAATTCTGTAAAAGGGGTTCTGAAACTGGTCTGGTAGATCCAAGGCATCTTGGAAGACATAAGTAAAAAAAAAAATCAATTTCATTTAATTTCAAATATAATTTTGACAGGATAAAACTCATTACTGTGGACAAATAAAAGATTAAAAAATTTTCAAATAAAAAAGAGAAAAAACCAATGTTTCACAAGAACATGCTCCTACAGAAATTTCTTAATTCTGCAAACACCTTCCACATTGATAAGAAGCCACCTTTAGTTGTGAATCAATTCCATGAAACTGCAAACATTGGTTCACAAAGATAACCTTGCATATTCACACATTAATAAGCTAATGTCTTCAGCCGTACAATTCTTGATGTGGCTGTGTAAGATAGCAACAAACGACTGGAAAATGAAAATATTTTCATCAACCAACAATGCAAAAGCACTGTGGGTGCATGGCAATCACACATAATTCAAATGGGCAATGCAAAAAACAAAGTCCACAACACATACGCATAGTCCATAGTGATTCTTCAACCACATTATAGAAATAATTCAAGAATTCCCGTCACATAAATTCCATTAAGGGAAGTCCCATTCAAAAAAGAACTTGATACAATTGAATGTTGTTTTAAAAATCTCCAAAATGTTTATTAGGAAATACATATCCGTTAGGCAGAGATTATCTAAACTTCCAGGCATAAGGAAAAAATCAATATAAGCAATCTAAAAGGTGAGACTAGCCCACATAAATTTGCAGCAGCTTTTCTTTTCTGTTGCTAATTTAGTAAAATCATTATATTTCAGTACAGATTTCATTAAATAGTAATTGGAGGTTAGCTTATTTTTGCTTTCCAAGACAACTGTAACTGGTCATATCAAAGGATTTTTTTAATACTTTTAACAAATTTCTTATGCTTGCATTGCACATACACCTGGCCTCACTCGAACAAAACAACCCTCATTCCCAAGCTCGTTTGGGTACACACCCCCGTACTCCCCATTCTGTCTTTCCCAACCAACGTGAAAAATTGTTTAAAAAACACAGAAGATATGTATTATCAATTAGAGGTAATGCGAAACAAAGCAACATTTCGGTAATTTGGGTCTTTCTAGCACCACCGCACTGATGATCAGAGGCACCAAAAAAACGGTGTAACATCATACGTTATGAAAGTCCACCTAAAGCAACTCAATTGCTTTGGTAACAAAACACGTTTCATACAAGACAAGTCTAGTAACAAAGCTAGGGCGCTTAGATATAAAAGCTAATAACAGTGTTCATTTTAAGTTTTGAGATTTTTTTCTCATAGAAATATTTAAAACATCTAAATGACCAAAATCACTTTTTGAATAAATTAAAACCCTGACAGTTGAAATCAAGCAAAATAAACATAACATCAATATTTTGTATTAAAATTTTTCACCTAAATAAAACTTGGTATTAATGTGTATAAAATCTCGGCCTCCAAACCAGCAAACTTAATTAACATCGGGAAAAAAACGTAAATCCAAAACGTGGCATTGTCCACAGCATATTCCCAACAGGGAAACGAAAATCAAACGCATGCAATACTTAAAATAATAAAGGTTTTAGCCGAGAAATCACCAAAACACAGGCCAAAAAAATTCGAGCACGTTCGATGAACAGAAATTAAAAGCTCTAATAAAACCCTGAGAAAATACAACCAGCGACGAAATTTCCCAGAAAGATCGCAGAACATAAATAATACACATCACGTACGTCAACAAAAAGGGTAAAAAATCACAGTGATTTCCCGAGAGGCGGGTGGTCTGAAACCGAAATTGTTTTCACATAATGCCAACGAAAGAAGGGGAAAGAACGATCTCTAGGGCTACATATAGTGAGGGAAAAACAAAAAAACGAACCTTTTCTCGGCGGCTGCAGCTCCTCCTTTCTGTGAAAGGAAGGATCTGAAGAGAGGAGAGTTCACGTCGTAAATCATATTTCTTCTATTACGACTGCTGCTGCAACTCACAAAAAACACTGCAGATTCGACAGGGAAGAATAGGTTGGAAATGCACCTGTTGCAACGAAAGCTAGAAAAACCAAGTCTAGAGTTTTTACTCGGGCTTTCGGTTGCTTTTATCGCAGATTAAACCCTTGTGTCTCAATTCCTGTATTGGTTCCCGACCAGATATGTTACTAGATGAAATCGTCTATGGTTTCTTTTTTTAAAAATTACGCTACGATGTGGGTTACTTCAACCCTGCCTTTGCTGCGTGTGCAGGGCAATCTCCGAGTTTTAGTTTAGTTTCGTTGTTTTTGTGTTTTTTCTTTTTTCTTTTTTTTTTTGGTAAAATGCCTTAAAACTTAAAAGTAAATATAAAATTAAAGATACAAATATTTTTGGCTAAAGAATGGGCTTAAGAGTTTTTAAAATTTTAGGATTATCTGCCCCAAACAAAAGAAAAAACTTTCTTGAATTCATTTTAATTTCATTTAGTTTCAGGGATTTTAATTGGGAAAGCTAAATTTGTTTCTTATTTTAGATTAGTGTATTTATTTCTTTTTGAAGAGAGTTTTTTCCTTTCTCCTTCTAAGTAATCCATTAGTTAGGAGTGGAAACCTAAAAGAATGCTTCTAAACAAGGACAAGGCCTGAATCTTTTCTTACCCTAAAGGGAAGGTTTTTTAGAATTGGTGGTAAAGATGAGAACATGAAAAAAGACATCACAAAAATTATGGGGCTTTTCAAAATTTCTTAAATTACTAACAATGATGTGTTAGCTTAGCGGTAATACTCTTGAATTGGAAGGGCAATGTTGAGTTACAACCTTTCACCTTGATAGCTAACTTATTATATTTCATATTTATCTCATATGTATGTATGTTTCCCCTGGTAGCATGAAGGACCATTTTTGTCTACCTTCATTTTTTGTAGAGGAGTTCTAAAGGTATAGGAAACCATGACTTGTTGGTGGATCAAAGGTTGTTTCCCTCCAAACCAGGGGCTGAATGAGGGTGGAGATCCTTGTAGGTTCCATGCTATCTTAACTATCACCAAAGAACTATATGGCCCTAATTTCTTTGTGTATTACATCATAAGAATATGTAGGCTCATGGAAGAACTTTGGCTTCAATGCTTGGGTCATTGCCCTTCTCTACATAGCAAGGCTTAGGGCTAGATGCATTAGAGTAGAAATGTGTCTTGGCTCTCTTAAAGTAACAATGTCTTATCTGCATGCTAGTGCTATTGAATATCTTGTGTATGTTGCATTGGTTCATGGACTTATATGATTATAAAGGCATCCTTGCAACACTTCCAACCCTGGACTAATGTGTGGCATACAAGTTATGTACTTATGCTATGCTCATAGGTTCTTAAGGACACTGAGGAGTAGTCCACCTTGATTTTGTTGTAGAACTTTTGGCTACTTAAGGACTCTTGGGCCGTGCCTAACAATGCTTCCCAAAGTAGTGTCATTACAAAAGGAGCTAACATATGTTGTGTGGCGTTGATTTTCCTGGTAGCCCACGAGGGTTTGATGATGTGATGATTTACTGTATGAGAGACTTGCCCCCCTACTCAATCTTGCATTATTGTGCTACATCCATTATCTTAGTTTGCTTATTCTTCATCATATCCATCTTCCATCACTAAATTTGAATTCAACAATTCATCAATGGACCCTATGTCACTCTCTTCCTTCCTTTCCAATGAAGTTAATTGATCTATGATCTCTTTCTTTGATTTTTGCATTTTGTGGCTCTTTCTTGTTATGTTTAATGTTAGTTTTGTTTCTTAAATTATTGGTGACTACTAGTCCTATAGATAGGTTTCTTTTAGCTCCATTTTTGTTGTTGTTGTTGTTGTAATGCATTCGAGAAAATTTTTGCTCACACAATATAACTTTATTATTGTTATTTTCCTCAAAAAGTATTATATGTGAATGTTTTCCTCAATAGAACTAATAATTTCTTGTTCAACTTTCTTCAAAATGAATGCAAGATTAAATAGCTTGAGGAAACATGAAACTTTAGAATATTCTTCAAATTTGACATCAAGATTTGGAGTCCACTTATGAATGATTAACATTAAATGCTTATGTATAAATGACCCTATATCTAGGGCATATTACGCTATCAAAGCATTGCCTATCTTAATAAGTAGAAAAAATAAAAATAATGCCTAACATGAATGACTTTAATATCATGTCTTTGCATTACTTCATTTAACTACAATGCAAAACTTCGATTATGAGATAAGTACCTCAAGATTTAAATGAACACATATCATGATGTAAGATTAGCAATCAATGACTCATACATCATTAGGAAAAATAAAATTCAGTGTCTTATTTTCATTAGGTGAGCTTGAAACCCACATTTTGTTAAATAGTTGGTGAGTCTAAAATTCATAGATGAATGACTAATTAGTTTGAAACCCATATTTAGTCAAATAGTTAACCAAACTAGAATTATAGTCAAATGATTTGACACAAAAACCAACAAACAAACTAACAAATCATTGGGTGGTGGAGAGACAAACCTAACATTAGATCAAAACTAACAAAGGTCTAATATTAAGCTTTAGATTATCGAGAAAAAGGTTCTGATGAGCCATATTATGCTAAAACTAAGACATGAGTGTAGATAATGTTTGAAAATTATAAAATATTTGCCAAATGAGAATCTAGGATCAAAAGATTGGTGAGTCTAAAAGCCACATTTTGTTAAATAGTTGATAATAGAAAAAAATACCAAAAACTGCAAAAACCATAAATAAGAGATTATTTCCAAGGATAAAGATCAAAAACTATCAAAAGCTATTAAAGGCTTGAAATCAAATTACAAAAATGTAAAATGATAAAAAGAATATTATTATCAAAAATAAAGACCAAAGTGAAGTAAAACAAGTTTAAATAAACCTAAAAAATTTACAAAAGTGTAGAAAATACTGATAGAACAATTTGACAAATAGTTATTAAACAAATAAAAACGATAAAGACGTGTATCAAAGAGAAATTACCAAACCCTTTAACAGGGGCAAAACACTAAATTATCCTACCTAAAAATGAAAGCATTACATAAAGGGCCCTTGCATGACTTTGATCACTCAAACGAGTTCCAAATCCTAGGCAAAATCGTAGATTAATGATGAGATTTGAGCAAGATATGAAATAGATATGGAATTATGACTTGCCGTAGGTCCTGGTTGATAATGCAAATCTAGATTTAGTTCCTCTCCAAAGTGATAGAGTCTTCCTATTTGGCTATATCTCCCAAATGTTAGCTATGCAATTGGTTAATCTCTCATGAAATAGTTGCAAGGTATATATTCTTGCAAGAGTTTGGTAGCATTAGGCAAAGGGGAGCTCTCATGGGCAAAAACTAAATTAAAAAGAATTCCTAATTTAAAAAAATATATTTTAAAATCCTATTCTAACATGGGTTGGTGCCTAGCCTAAGGAGAATCTCCATGAGCAAGTTAATAGCTATGTTTAAGCCCAAGTTGATAGCTATTAATGCAATTTATTTACTTATGCACATGGCTTAATATTTAGTTTCCTTCACACTTGGAATAATAATTTACATTTTTCATGATGTTAGATACACCCAATGAACATGAATAACTTCAAATATAAATACATTATCATTTGATAATTCCAATAGTGTTACCACTTGGTACGCTTAGTAATGAAACACTTGGTAACCTAGTAATAGTAGCATATATTTAGGATGCATATAGCAAATTAGGAATGGATGGTCATTGCATAGGCTAGAGTAGAATTTAATTTTTTCACCTACATTAGATAAATTAAATTTCAATATTTTAATATGGCCAAACAACATTAAAGATCATATGCCTCAATTACACTTAACCATACAAACTAAGGCCAACACAAGCATAATTAAGAAAATGACTTGCAATCAATGATTAATGATCTAGGTGTATTGTTGGTCCAATCCATGGAATAGAATCAGGTCACAAGTGAACACTTATGATTTGTATGGTTGGGCATAAGGAACACTTTAGCACTCATCATTAAGTTTATAATCAATGCTAATAATGATAATCAACAATTGATGACAAAGAACTCAAATAAATGGTTACATTACTGATAGTTTTTTAATTGATGCAATTTTATGTTTGGATTATTTCTATTTTGCAATGTCAAATCTTTGTTTACTATATGTTAATGTATAGTGTAAAATAGTGTTGTAAGAATCAATGATGATCAATGATACATTAGAGATGTATTGTCCCTCGAGTCGATTGTTCATGGTTCTATTCACATATGACTTAATGCTTCAAGAAATTAACCCATGTTAATAGAACAGAAACATCTAAATGATTGTGAATGATGAGGACTATTGTATAGAAATTATAGTCAAACCATGAAGATTGCTAAACAAAAATCATAGTTAAATCCTTCATCTACATTAATGGATTAGCCTATGTTAGTAGGGTAAATGAAGAATTTAAATGGCCATGGATCTATGATCTAAGCTACAAGGAAAGTAAGAACTTAGTTAGAACAAACACACTCTTATGAGACTCTCTTAAATTCTTATATTACTTCTATGTTAGAAATGAATATCCACTACTACAATTATATAGGTCTTTGATCTCCCAAGAATAGATTTGGAAAGATAAGCATGAATGTAGGAAATTGATGAGATGCGATATCGCGGCCGTCACGATATCGCATCCCATGCGATATCACGGTCCGCTGTCAAATCTATAAATAAGAGGCGGCACTCCCCTCATTTCCCATCCTAGGCTTAAAGTAGGGAAACTCTGGCAGTTTGATCACTCCAGAGATAGAATACTTTCCATGTGCCTGCAGTAGGAGTCCCCAAGTGAACGGATCTTTATTCGAGCAGCTTTGTACCTGAACGCAAGTTGTGTACGGAAATAAAGACGAGCTTTGTGGATAAACCTTGTAGTGCATGGAATAGGATTTATTACATGTTATTTCTTACCTGTTATTTATTACCTGCATTAGCGCGGCATGAGTACGACTTGATTACGAGCATTGACGAATGTGTACAGCTAATCAAGGAATCGGCTACTCATCGCAATTAGTCTCTCTCACCCTCAACTCCTAGAACGCAGGATGAGTACGACTTGATTATGAGCATCTACGGGTGTGTATAGCTAGTTAAGGAATCGGCTACTCATCATGTTTAGGCTAGTTAAGTGCCTCAGTATGACCACTTCGAGCACGTGCGTTACATGTGGTGATCCTAGTAACAATTAGCATTTGGTAGCCACAGTTGCATAGTTTAGGGTATGGACGGTAAGTGGGAACGGATGCTGACGCTAGTTAATTTAGACTTAGGTCCTTAGTTAGAGTTAGTTAGTTCTCTCAACCCTTCATCCTTTAGCATAGGAGAAAAACCATAAAAGACCATAAAAATCATATACCTCGGACTTACTTAACCATACACCGTGACAACAACAAGTAAGTCTAGGAAGACAACGAATGATTAAACCCAAGTGTTCCATGGGGCGTTTAGGCATTTAGTCTGTGGAGTTTGACCGGATTGCGTGTGCTACGCTCGTTTCGTATGGTTGAGTGTAGGGGTACCTCGCCACTCATCATTGGCACCGTTGCTGGGGACTAAGTATCTGTGCACCAGATAGAATATAAGGGATATCACTCACATCGTTGTGAGCCTTAATGAACCTTTGGGTTAATCAAAAGATAAAAATTATATACGGTAAATTAGCACATCGATAAAAATGCCTTCTTCTCATAAGAGCAACTCACCACCTAAGGATCATACACGAGGCAGTCGGCAACATAAAAAACATAACCAAAATCAGCCAGTGCCTCAACAATATAAAATGACATATACTCATCCTGATGAGTATATCCCCAACTTTACTTTTATTCTCCATCAAGACGAACAGCTGTGATGGAGAGATTTGTAAGGTAACATCGTGTTACCCCCAGATCGATCAGTCCTTAACATGCTCTTCCGTGCCTTGGCACAGATTGGCATGAAAGAACTATTTGCGAAATACGTTATAGATGACTTTGACACAAGGGATTATCATCCCACAAATGCCCAATGTATTCGAGACTTAAGTCAGGAGAGTCAACATACTTTTCTGAAGGGCAAAGCCCTGCACGTCCTTAGCAAAATAGGAGATGAGGAACCCCTTATCATGGGTTCTTTAGCAAATGATGTTCCTCCTCCTAACGATGGTGAGGAGGAAGGATATCAGAATCTATGATCAACGATACATATCCTTGGTTTTGATACCCGTGAACACCAATTGTTCACAGAGGGAACAACCACTTATGCTAAGGACGGGCACTTAGATCGTCACCACGATTGGGGCCATAGCAGCCGAAGAGAAGGCAAGAAACATTGTCATGGCAATGGTTCCCCTTCTTCTTCCCCTTCTTCACATCACTCACCCTATCCTTCCACATCTGGGTGCAGCCACCATGAACATAAAGGTGAGGATAAAAGTAAGAAAGACAAAAGGCCTCGACAGGAAAGTCGAGAGAGAGGACAAGGGCAAGGACGTAGGGAGAGTAGGGAACAACGCAAACATCACAGGCATCATGAAAGAGATGATCATGACGAGCCACTACTCGCAACCCGAAGTATGCTTGACATAACGGAGGCAGTTAGGATTCTCACAAGGCATTTAAAGCATAGTTAGATCAAATGATTAGACATGAATAATATCCCACGATTTGAAGGGGGATACAATGCTAATCCGCAAAATCATTTACAGGCATTCCACGATGCTTGTGCCTTGCAGAATATAGACAGTGAGTGGCAAAAACTTAAGTTGTTCACAACGACACTCACTAAGGAAACAGAGAGTTGGTACCGGTCCTTAGAACTGGAAACCATCAGGAGGTGGAGTACAATGCTAGAACTGTTCAACAAAAAGTATCAAACGTACTCCAGAGTGTCCAATTTGCATAAGCAGATCCAAGGCTGGAAGCAAGGTCATCACAAACCCTTGGATGCTACCATGGCCTGCTATTACACATTGTTACATCGTTGCCCGGGCCATGGGTACACTTAGCGGGATCAACTTCACCACATCGTGGATGGGCTAAGGCATGAAACTAGAAGAACCCTTGGGACTTATGCCCAAGGGCGATTATCAAAACTTAGAGCCCATGAAGTACAAAGCTTGTTGGAGCAAGTAGCAAACGAAGAAGGTGAGCTATGTAAAAGGGAAAGTGTGGAAGAGTACAACCGCGATCCCTCCCTTCGAAAGAAGGGAGTGAAATCTTGTGATGAAGAGGATGAGTCACCACTCAAAGAGTTGGTGAAATGGAAAATCTTGCCGATCCAAAAATCAACAACAGAAATAGCGACTAAGGTAGATGACGTATGAAGTTCCTTAGACTCTAAAATAGAAACCGTCTTAAAAATTGTAGAAGAGTCTAAGGTAGAACAAAGTAGTGACAAAGGTAAGAAAAAGTGGAGAGATTTAAGCCCTGCAGATAACAAGGGTAAGGGGAAAATCACTAACTTTGATGTGGCTGTAGATTCTGACATAGACAATGACGGTGGATGTGAGATCTGCCACTATGACCATCCTAAGGGATGTTGCCTCATTATCTCACATCTATAGGAGTCTGGGGTGTATGCGCTTAACCCAAGACTCAACCAACAGCAAACACCCCGAAGGTTACCCCATCCACAAGGTAACCCAAGGCAATTTCACCAACCACTAACGTATTATCCACGTGGATTTCCACCACAGCCCATCGGATAGCATCAGCAGTGGCAATACCCACAGTCATGGGGGATGCCATCACCAAAATATCAGTACCCTTACCGGTAGCCTGACCCTTATGGATATTATGTGCAGCAGCCAATTTCTCCAAGTGACTTTATGAGTCACTCAACTCCCAACCGTCACTACGAAGTTCAGGAGTACTTCAGAAGGACTCCTTCTCCTCTGGGAGACACTCCATACCCACACCATCCTCCTAATCCACTCGCACCTCTTCCACCACAAGTAGTTCCCGTAACACCTCCTGCTCCAACAATGCAAGGGGAGCTTCCTCCTCAACCGTAGCAACGTCACGTTGCGAGAGTTGTAAATATCCAACCTGCTGCTGGTTCTAGCAACTATAAGAAAAGAAGACCTTACTTCAGAACCAAAAGCCCAGACAAACTCTCACAACAACAAGCGGTTGAAGCCATGTACACTCCTCCACCATCTAACGCTTCGATGCACCCTTCAGTCCAATAGAGCTTAACACATACGGTTATGTTAACGCATACCATAACTGACTAGATCAACGTAGGCCACCTTCCTAGGAAACTAACTGACCCTGGGAGTCCCTTAATCTATTTACTGATTGCCGAAAATGAACCACATAAGGCTCTTCTTGACTCAGGTTCTGGAGTTAACTTAATTTCACGAGAGATGTATCACGCCTGGAACCAACCCCAACTTAAGAAGAGCAACATTCAACTAGAGCTGGCAGACCAGTCCATCACCATTCCCTTGGGATTAGTGGAGGACATCATCACCACTGTGTGTGGTTGGTCTTACCCAGCTGATTTTCTGGTGATCGAAGTTAACAACAATGAAGGGGACTTCCCAATTATAATGGAAAGGGCATGGCTAAGTACAGTAGATGCATGCCTTAGGATCCGCGATCTTTCCTTAGAAATATCTAAGATAAACATATGTGGAAAGATCGAGAAGAGGAAAGTTCCATGCATCACATACAGTGATTCATCGGGTGATGACATGGAGGAAATGTCTCCATGTAACAGGTGTGCTCTTGAAACTTTGCAACAAAGATGCCTGTATGTAGCAACCACACAACTAGTAGTAGACACCCCGTGGTTGACAGCTACTAGAAGGAGCAACCAAATATGCATGGAACGAACTGAGGAAAACCATGCCAACAATAAAGGCATAGACACATTGAAATATGAGCATCGCCAACTTCCACCCCTTAATCTAAGATCATCAATTGGGAGAAGTTGGGCACTTCTTAGAAATTCAAACAGGCGCTCATCATTTCGAATCTTTCCCTTACAACTCAATCATGGGGGAGATGGCCACCTATGCTAATCATATGGGGCCCTCAGTTCTTTTAAGTTTTTGTTTTACAACATTTTTGTCTTACACATTTTTGTTTTACAAATTCCTTTAACTTTTCCAATTTTTGTTTTAGAAAGTTATTTAACTTTTCTAATTTTTGTTTTACAACATCGTTATACTTTTCCACTTTTTGTGTGTGTGTGATCCACCCTGTAAGTTTGTCCCATAATAAGTGTTTGAAATGATGGTATGAACTGTTTTCATATTAATTGCTAATGTTTGGTTTTTACCTTAAGTTACAATGTTGATACTAAGGTATGTTTCTTTTGATATAGCAGGCAATGAGATCACTTCACCCATCCTTTCATCAAATTCTATGGTTCCTCTCAGCTTGGAAATGTACAGTCCCCTTCCAATAAGAACTTTAACAAATCGGTGACTGGGTATTTCTCAAACTAAGGAAGGACTCAAGGATTGCAACAGGTGTGACTTCAAGGGAACTTGATGCTTTTTGTTGGCCGTCCTCTTAGGTGCTTGGATGTTTTCTTCTCGAGTTTTTCTTATTGTTTCGATGTTACCCCATCTATCGGAAGCTGAGACAATAAAAATAAGAAGTCTTTGCATGGTGTGGTTCTCATGCATAAAAACACCAAAAAAAAAAGAGAAGTGAGAATTCAAAGCACATCCCTCAAACGAAATAAAATTTGAGCTACAAGCACTGGTTATGGAACCAAAAGTATTCCCTCTAACTAAGGCCCTTCTTGCTTCCCATTCTCTCCTTTGTTTCGTTGAAATGGTGGTGGCTCTTTGGAGATGCATTCTTGTTATTCAAGAGGATGGTTCAGCGAACTGTATTGATGCGAAGTCACTAGAAGTGGTTGGTTTGAGGCCGGAGTTGGAATGAGACTTACCAAGTCACATTAATCATAAAACACATAAGGGGCTATACACCACCTTATCCTTAGGATTCCATTCCATTCTGTTCTCTCCATCCTTCTCTCCATTATTTACCTTGAAACACCGTGAAAAATTACGGGTCGGCCTCAGGCAAAGATTCGCAATTCAAGCGAGAGCGCGCTCCAGCTTGGTTCCAGGACAAGTTTACGCTCTATTACGCATGGCACCGTCATGAGTGTAATAAGCTCCAAAATAGTCAAAGAAGCGCAACAGTTTGACGCTTTTCCTCACGACGCATGAATAACTTATTTTTACGCTCATTACGCGGCGGTGCGTACCATTGCGTATGTTATCATTCAAGTTGCACATTGTTTTACACTTCATTACGCACAACTGCGTAGTGAGCGTAAGGCATACATTGTTTACGCTTCATTACGCGCAGCTGCGTAGTGAGCGTAACTTATACATTGCTTACGCTTCATCACGCGCGGCTGCGTAGTGAGCGTAAAGTTGTACATTGTTTACGCTTTGACATGCGCAACTGCGTAGTGAGCGTAAAGTTGTACATTGTTTACGCTTTGACACGTGCAACTGCGTAGTGAGCGTAAAGCAACTCTGAGCTTATTGTTTTTACACCAGATTACGCTCATACACGCAACGCAACGCGAATGAGTGTAATACAGCCTGAAAGCAATTAAAGCAC
>MNCI01011128.1:368410-381609 GCA_015680685.1 Gnetum montanum | reverse complement strand
CGAGCACCAACATGAAATTATGGCACAGTTGGTCATGGCCAGAGGCCAGACTTCACAACCTGTGGTGGAACCCCAGCGTGAGGAAGAGGCAGAGGACGAATTCGCGGCCCTGTCGGAACACTCGTTCCATACTCTGACACCCCACACAGATGTAAATCCATTGTTTCCTTTCAACAGAGAGGTAGCTTCTCTAGACTCAGCCGTGACCACGCAGATGCACATCCCTGGCTTTCCGCTGGCCAATGCGCAGCCGTCTGGGTTGCAAACGCAACTACCGCACCATAACGCGGAGGTGGGCCCGTCGCAGCAGGTACTTAGTATTCCGGCGGTGGTCCCGGCCACCGCCGCGCCCCATTTCATTCCGCAGATACAACCCCATAACGTATCTGTAACACGCCCCGCCCTGACCATCCCGTTTCTGCATCCGCAAGCTCAACAGATACCCGCGACCGCTCAGCCACAGACATACATTCTGCTACCTGCTGCAGGTCAGTGGGCCAACCCAGCGGTGCAACATGCTCAGTCTGTGGTGCACGGTATGCAACCCCCGGTTGCACCGGTAACGCAGGCTCCACAGAGGATCCCGTAGTATACCTATCCCTATTTTGTGCAGCAGGCAACTGCCAACCCCTCTGCTCAAACCAATAGGTGGTGGTCTTCACAGGCCCCTCCGCCTGTAGGAATCCCCACCCAGCCAGCAGCCAGCCAGCCTTTTCCGTTGTTTCCGTTTCCTGGCGCTGCCCTCCCGGTCCAACCTCCTGTGCCTGCTGCACAGACACCTCCGTTAACAGGTCTAGATCAAGCTTTTCAACTTATCCAAACGCTTACCGAAGAGGTTCGACGCCTCAAGACCGCTGGATCTGATACTATTCAGATCATGGACTTCTATCAGGATGATCCGATCAATCTAGCTGTCCCCATGCTGTCGTTGCCACCAGGGATGTCCCTCCCCCATTTTACCAAGTATAATGGATAGGGGGATCCCAACACCCATCTAGCCACCTTCAGGTCTAAATCTTTGTTGTTACAACAGTGGCCGCACACTTTAATCCGAGTCTTTGCGATGTCATTGACGGGGAAGGCTTTAGACTGGTATAGAGATCTCCCACGCTCTTCCATTTCAACCTTGGAAGAGCTGCTGACCCAATTTGTGACCCGATTCAAATACAACATGAAGCCGGAAGTCACGTTGGAACAGCTCATGGGGGTGAAACAAGACCCGCTCGAGCCAGTCCAAAAGTTTATACAGCGTTGGAATGCCACCTTGAATGAGATTCGTGACCCGATTGCGGACTCCCATCTAGTGGCTATATTCAAGGGAGCAGTCAACGACTTTATTAAGTCTAAGCTGTATTACCTTTCCCCCGACGATATACGTCAGGCCTTCGCACAGGTCCGAAGCATCCAAGATGCTGCGGAGGCCAGCAAAGACCCGGCATATGTCGCCTACAAAAATGCACACAACAAAGCCAAGGACAAAGGCAAGGCAGCGACAACGACAGTAGCTGCGTTGACTGAAAACATGAAAAACAAGAACAAGAAGGCGCCAACAACAGCACCCCCAGAGGCCACGACTGGCGCCGGCACCAGCCAAGCCACAGCTGCCCCTGAATAGACCCCCCAGCCAAAGCCAAATTTTGAGCATAAGGATCGTTCAAAATATGCGGCTTTACCTGTGAAGCATTCTGAATTGCTGAAACAACTGTTAGCGGCAGGACACATTCAACTTAAGAAGGTGTCCAAGGAGACCCTGAAACGTCATAGGCGTCACTGTGAACTGTTGAAGGACCCTTCTTTAGCTCTGCCTAACGAACCAGTAGTTCCGAGATCCTTCAGGCTGGACCGTTTCTGTGACTACCACCAGATGTGNGGAAGGTCAACGAGGTAGGCTTGGGTTGCTCAGCGTCAGAAGGAAACATGATAGCGTGTATTGCTTCCTCTTCCGCCAGCAGGCTGGCATCCACTAATATGAACGTCAACATGCGTACCATAGCCTCAAGGTGTTCTCGAGAAGTCATCAANCAAATTACGATCCTTATACAATCACTGTAGTGAGTACGGACAGTGAGCGTAAGGCATCGCCAAAACAACCTTTCGTTTTGCGCGTGCCCGCCAGCTCACCAAGGGGGCCAACTACTTCTTCGGCAGCCAGTGGGGTCTTATGACCACCTTTTATCATCTGGGCACCTTCCCAAGTGCGCCCTCAGTCACGCGACAGTACCCAAGCTGCGGGTCCATCCGCGCCCATGCCGAGAGCGCCCTTCATTATTAAGGCGCCACAACCATGGGCTGCCCCTCTNTAAGATGGTTTTTTGTTGCGTCAACTGCGGTGTTCTCCTCCTTTCGCTTGGGAGGCGATGGCTGGTGCNTGGGCCGAATGGAGGAGGACAAGGAGGATAAACAACCCTGCCAAGAGAAGGACCTCCTCGATGCGTTCACACAGGTCAAACAAGCGCTCAAGCAAAAGAACACGATGCTGAGCTTGTACGACCTGTTGATGACTTCTCGAGAACACCTTGAGGCTATGGTACGCATGTTGACGTTCATATTAGTGGATGCCAGCCTGCTGGCGGAAGAGGAAGCAATACACGCTATCATGTTTCCTTCTGACGCTGAGCAACCCAAGCCTACCTCGTTGACCTTCCTGGATGAGTCTGTCAAAGATGATCCAGAGAAAGGTCAAGTAACGACTGAGCCCATGTTCATTACCATTCGGGTCGGCCAGTACCGGATCCGGAGGGTGCACGTGGATGATGGTGCAGCTGCCAACGTCGTTCCCTATTCCATCGTGGATAGGTTGGGATTGGTCGACCAGATTACTCCCACGACAACAGCTTGCGTGAAATCGTTCAATGGAGCATGGGTTCAAGTCAAGGGGACGGTGCGTATTGAGTTTGTTGCGGGGAATCAATTCCCAACGGAAGCCACGTTCTTGGTCGTTGAGGAGATGCCCGGCTTCAACTTAATCTTAGGGAGGTCGTGGTTAGCCCAGTTGAGGGCGGTCTCGTCGCCAATACATCAAGAGATACACCTTCCCTACGCCGGAAGGGAGGTTGTCATACGCGGCGACGAGGTCACCCTTAGGACCGTTAACAACATCGAAGAAGAACGAGGTTTAGAGATCGAAACGACTGATGATCAGTCCCATCTCCAAGCCCCTGAACAAAATGACAACACGGACAATGGTCTAGTCTGGGTCGACCTGCCATTTCCGGATGACAACGTAGAGGAGTCAAACCCCAAACCTCCTCGCCCTTACGCAGCGCTCAACGTGAAGGCCATTAAGAAAAAATTGTGTATCGACGGCTGAACAATGGTCTTCTGCGTATAGCACTATTCACGTGTAAGTTAGCACAGTTCCCGTTTGGCAGCTTCTTTTGTTTGTTTCAATATACTTTTACGCTATATCTGCTTTCTGTGTTTACGCTTGACATTTTCTTGCGTGTTTTATCGTACTCGTGTTAGCTATGCTCATTCCTTTACGCATTTATCTAGGATTACATTACGCAAGTTCGCGCTGGCCCACAACGGCCTTAAACTAGTAGCTAATTTACGCAAGTTCGCAGTGGCCCGCAATGGCCTTAAACTAACTATACAAAGTTCACCACTCACATGATTTTACGCACTTACGCAGGATTATATTCTGTTATGTGAAAACTCGTATGTTGGCCCGCAACGACCTTAAACTAGTTATCCGGAGTTATCGACAAATACCATTTACGCTTTCTTTACTTTACGCTTCCGGCCTGCAATGGCCCTAAAACTAGGAATTACGCACTGTCATGATAGGTCAACTTTTCAACAGTTACACTCGTACTCCATAGACGAAATACAAAAAAAAAACATATGTTATTGAATATCCAACGCATCCACCAGGTTTTATAACATGTTTTTCTAGTCATTCGCATCATAACACTACACTCAACATTAACAAAATTTTGTGTAAATAATAATTACGCATTCCCCCTACTGCCACTATCACCGGTATCTTTTAACTCTGAATCCAGCCCCAAAAGGTCATCCTCCAGTAGCCCATCGTTTCTGGGAATTATCCCTCCATGAAAGATTGCCTCTTCATGAGGCTCTCGTTCCAGCATTGGCTCCACAGGAGGACGCCCTTCATCATTTCGTTCCACTTCTACTTCCACTGTTTCCTCTCCCAGCCCTTCAGCTGGCGTATCTTCTCTACCTCCTTCCGGTACCTAGGCCAAAGAACATAAAAACAATTAGAATAGACAACGCTCGTCAGAAAATCTGTCGGCTAAGTAATGCGTAAACTTACTCGCGACGGCCCTGCTTCCACAGCAAAGGGAAGCTTGTCCAAACCGGCCCACAAACGCCGCATGATCTCGTCCTCTGTTAGGTCTAGCCACACATCCTCACCCGAAGCTGCCCCAGCTTTCACCTTCCCTTTCTCCACGCTACTCCAGGAGGGTGGATCTGGGAAGAAAGTAAGGATCATAGTCTGATTCCCAGGGAAAACCATGGCTCTCTCTGGGGACGCAGTTACGGTCACCTGCTCTTCGAACTTTTTGAAAGCTTCGGACGCTCCGATGGTGTCCACGAAAACCTCTAGGGATCGAGCTTTGACGGCGGAGTCGCGGTAACGTTTTCTATAGCTGGCGCTTTCCCTTTTGTACACATACTTGTGGTCCTCCTTTTGCCCCCATTCTTGTACACTCGCGCAGTAGTCCCTCCAATCCTGGCTTTTCTGAGCTAGGAGCTCAATTTGCATCCTTTGCTCTATTAACGCCCGGCTAGTCTGTACGTTGTTCTTGATGGCTGTCCAATAACGGGAGTGATCAATAACAGCGGTACGCCAGTCTTCATCCCCCGTCATTCGAGCCTGAAGGAACTCGTACCACGCCCTTAGGTCCTTGACTTCCTTGGTCAAGGATTCAATCTTCCCCTCCTACCGTTGCAGCCTTTTCCATAGGCCTTCATTAACATTCCTGCTTTCCCATACGGAGCGTGTCGAGCGTAACGCACATTTACGCATTTCCTCATAAATGTGGCGTGGCATGATTGCCCCATCAGGTGGGGGCTTCGCTGTGTCCAGATCAACGGGTTCCGCGGGATCCCATTGGAGGTAAGCTCCTGACAGAAAAACAAGCATCAATACAGATGACACATTACCAAGACAGCATGTTGTAACTTCGTCAACTTACCAGCGCCAGGTTCAACGAGTTCCAGACACTCGATCATGTCGCTGACGACGCCTTCCATGAAGGAAAATTTATCGGGGAAGTCTCTCCACATTTTGCTAACAGCAGCAGACGTTGAAGCATCTTCTTTCCCTATAGCGAAACTTGGTTAGACATTGTCTCCATTAACAGATTTTTCAAAACACGCTAACGCACTCATTACCTTTGCCTGTGACAGTGGCGATTTCATCAGCATCTGCTGTATCGCTTTCCTTTTCACGCACCGGAGTCTGTGCGTTACTGGTTCCAGTAGCTGGGGCCTCTTCACGCACCCCAATCTGTACGCGGCTTCCGCTAACAGCTGGGGCCACCTCACGTACTGGAACTTGCACACGGCTCGTATTAATAGACGGGGCCTCTTCTTCCAAAATTGATGCCCCCTCCCCACGGCTTAGTACCAGCGCCCCTGTCGCAGGGGTCAATTGCCCTGACATTTTTGCTATTTACACCATACATTAGCGTATGATTCCGGATCATCTAAAATAAACATAGCGTATACAACCTTTCACACTTACCAGGCGGAGGTTTAGTCCGCTGCACCGTGAGCCCAACAGTGTGGCATCCATCGCCCCCAGGAGCCTCAGCTAGGCGGAGCTTCTTCCGCCGGGCTGCGGGTTCTACAATTTCCTCCACCAGACGTTTCCCTCGCGAGGCGTCGCCGGTGTAGGTAGGCATTATCCCGCCTATGCTGTCAAGACCTCACGCTCGGGGTGCCGTCAAGCCTTTAGTCGTTATAGACGACTCCCTGATCCCTTCCGGCGGATCCTGCCCACGGGTAGTGCTGAGAATGTGGGCGATCCAGGGTCTGGATAGCTGGTCTCCGTCTTGCTGTACCCAGACCCCATTCCTCTGAACGACCAGAAACTCAGCAAACTGCCGGAGGCAAGCTATGAAAAAGGCGTAATGCACATTGAAACGGGACTCAAGCTTCTTCCGAAGCTTGACCATTTCATTGCGCAGTCCCTTAGCAAGATGGCTTGCCCAATCAAACCGAGCTCCCTCCTCCAGGACCTCTCGCATGATACGGGTTTGTTCTACCGAAAAGAACTTTGCCTGTGAGAGGGTTTTGGGGAAGGTCCGGGCTCGAAAAAGGGGATAAAGTATCTTGGCGGTCCCCAGCTCAAATTTGTCACAAGGAAACCCCTTGGCCTCCTTAGGAATCCTCGCCCACTCCCTCAGAAATTCCTCGACTCTAGCGCTCCTCTTGGTCTTCACTTTTACGGGAAGGCCGTTCGAGGGGATGCCAAACAGGTCTGAGAAGAACTGAGCATCAATATTGAAGTTTACGTGCACGTTACGCACGCGCGTGCTAAAACGATCCGCCTTCTCACTTAAGGAGTTGACCAGGCCTATCATTTCGCTGGCGGGGACGTCAGGGATCGCAGCCAAAAATAGGTGCATTAGCCCTACAGCCTGGATCTTGCTGGTCATTGCGACTGGGGCCGCCGAATGGCCGAGCCAACGCTGCGCCTCCTTAATATCCCCGTAGCGAAAGAGGACGTCCCTCGCCTCGTGGCCGGAAATCGTAAGGTTAATCTCCCGGGATTCCCTGACTGAAGGGCATAAAACGCAAATTAACAGAAACACTATTATATAATGCCTGTGACTCACTACACGCATAACATTAGAACACGCAGCGGCCTTACCAGGGCCAAACAGCAATGGAAATGGCGGGAGTTTTCTCTCCACCTCCTTGACGGTGAGAGACGGATCCAAGGTCCAGTCCTCGTGTAGCCATCCGAGTTCCTGACAAGTCTTAAAAGGGCGCTCGTAACAGGTGTGATACTCACGCATCTCATGGCCAATTTGCCCGATAACACCGGCATGCACGTTGTTGGTTGCGGTAAACGCTGATATTGCCGTTTCGGCCCAGGCCAACGTATCATCATCGCCGAGTAACTGGTTGTCATGTATAAAAAAGCTGTACCATACAGCGTAAGCTTCTTTTACATTTTGCACATAGACTTATTCTGCATTGCTAAAAAAAGAAAAACAGAAACGTAGACATCAAACAGTTAACCAAATTCGCTTACCCGCCTGCATAGTACACCGTGCCTTGTGGGTTCTAGAAGTATGTCAACACATGACGAGCCACGAACAGCGTATTATACGCATGATAACAGTTGAAACGGGCCATGTCCCAGATCCAGCATAAGCTCCGTAGACCGCGGGCGCTGAGCACTTGGTCCTCGAGATGACCCGTTTTGATGGCTCCGTCTGTCAGGTAAGCCAGAATCCCTTGCGCCGACCCCACCAATAGGTGTTCCAAAATGGCACTGGCAACATCACCAGTTACATTAGACCAGATGATGATGCTGAAGTTGCGCAGTAAAAACTGCAGAAACTCCAGCGCCCCCTTTCGGAACTAGATGCCCTTCCCCTGCACTCGTGTGTGAGGGGGAGGGACATTGGGGACGATTGGGTTCAACCAGCACAAAACCCCAATGAGGTCTAGCATAATCTGTATAGGCTTCAGTGTGACGCTGTATAAAAAAAAGGCTAACGCGTATATCAACACCTACATTCGCATTTGCACGAGTAACACAGAAAACTCATAAAACGCACCCAGGTCGAAATCGCCCAAACCCTTGCGACAACGCAAGGTTTGTCCATGACAATGGCGATAAACGCAACCCTTTCAAACCCTCACATAGACCCGAGGTCCATAACTCAAAATCAACATGCACGTAAATGAAAATACACCACAAAAAGCAGCCATAGAAATGAAAGTATGTAAGGAACGACTAACCAGTTCAACGGCGCGGGCTCTCGAATATCGATCAACGCCTGCGAAACAAGGTCCAGAGTTGCTTGCATTTCGTCGATTTTGGCCAGTTTCGCGTTCTTCTTCTTCGTCTTTGGTGCCATTACGACGGTTTCAGAATTTCTTCACAGCCTAACGCTTTTGCAAGATCCCACGCCCTAACTCTCTGCTCTTCCTTTGCTCAGCAACAGTCACAAATTTGAATTCTCGATAGCCAACAGCCTGTTCTCATCGAAGAACCATCTACTTATACGCGAGGATCACCGACTTGATATCAGAATTAAGTGGAACTTTCCTGAAATGGAATCCACAAATCTAGATATTAATGCGGCCAATATCGCACGCGCCACTGTCCGGAATGACGTTAGACTACCACATCTTATCGCCTCGTAATCGGGTTACATTGATTACAGCTTTTATATAATATTCAAAATTCATTCAGCCTTCCACGTTCGGCGACATCACGTCACTTGTCTCCTAACCATTTACGCACTTGCCGATTTTGCAGGACAGACGGAGAATGGACGCCACAGTTTCAGCACCTTTAACTTTGACAGGCCCATACGACAAATTAATTAGACAGTTTGACCCCACGCTAGTAGACATTAATCTCCCTTTAGAAAGCGTAACCATAGCCGCATCGGAGATGTCCCCAGAATGGCCAGAATAGTCAACGCGCACGCTAGACTTGGAGGCTGGAGACATAACCGATGACCCCCTCAGTGAGGTCCCTATCGTTACGCACAGGGGTGAGACTAAAACACTCAAAGTCAGTTCTTTGTTAGACGAAAAAACGCACAACGCTATAAAATAGGTCATGCAAGACAACATTACTGTCTTTGCATGGTCATACGAGGATATGCCTGGATTAGATCCTAGATTGATCCAACATAACATCATCCTCGACCCACAGATTAAAGCGGTTAGACAAAAGGCGCACAAAATCAAACTAGAGATCACGCTAGCAGTGCGTGATGAAATCACCAAGCTATACCAGGCTAGTTTCATCCGCGCGGTCGATTACTCAGACTGGGTATCCAACATTGTGGTCGTGCCGAAGAAGACCGGGAACATACGCATATGCATAGACTTCCGGGATTTAAACAAGGCCACAATCAAGGATAACTTCTCCTTGCCGAGTATTGACCAGCTAGTGGATACAACAGCTGGACATGCGCTTCTGTCCTTCATGGATGGCTTTTCAGGCTATAACTAGATTCGCATTAACCCAGAACACCAACTGACCATGACGTTCATGACACCCTGGGGCACCTTTTGCTACACCATGATGCCTTTTGGTCTGAAGAATGCCGGAGCAACGTACCAACGGGCCATGACATACATCTTCAGTGATTACCTCCTAGGAAGGTTGAATGATTACGTAGACGACATAGCTGTGAAGTCTTTGACATCGGAAGACCATTCAGAGGACCTAGAGTTAGTCCTTAAAAGATGTTCCGCACACGAACTCCGACTTAACCCAAAGAAGTGTGTATTCGGAGTCAAAACCGGATGCATGCTGGGGTTTGTGATCTCGGAAACCGGCATACGAGTTGACCCTGATAAAGTCAAAGCCATTGTCGAGTTAACACCTTCCATAGACCTCAAGCAATTACGCGGGTTGCAGGGACGCTTACAGTTTATACGCCGGTTCATTTCGAGGTTAACCGACAAGTTACACCCTATGCAACACTTGCTGAAAAAGGGGGTTAATTTCGAATGGACCGACGATTGCCAGCGTGCGTTTGATAGTTTAAAACAAGAACTGCAACATTTGCCGACGGTTTTCCCGCCACAAAGGGATTCGCCTTTTTTCATCTATCTCGCTACTTCGGACATGGCAATAGCAGCGTTACTTTGTCAAAAAAGGGATGATGGGTCGGAAATGCCCATCTACTACTTGAGCCACGCTCTATGTGCGTACGAGACGAGATACAACGACGTCGAGCGTAATTGCTTAGCATTAGTTTTTACGCTTAAGAAATGTAGGCATTATCTTTTTCGTAGTCAAGTTAACGTCATCTGTAAAAACAACATCCTTAGAGCCATTACGCATAGCTTATATGAGAGTAGTAAAATAGCTCGCTGGAAGGCTATCACGGCAGAATTCGACCTGCATTATATTGGCCAATCATCCACGATGGGCCAAGCGATAGTTGACCAGTTAATAACTTCACCGATTAATAATCACGCAACCATAGAGCCAGAGTTCCCAGACGAACATGTACATAGTCTAAGCCTTGTCTCGACAGGCCTTGAAGCAACGTTATATTTTGACGGAGCTTCAACTGCCAGAGGCGGTAGTGCTACCACTGTCCTTACGCTATTGCCTGAGGATGTGCGTCTACACGCTTATCGATTGACCTTCCCTTGTACGAACAATGTGGCAGAGTACGAGGGGCTCCTCAGGGGATTACTAACTGCAGGTGAACTCGATGTTCAACACCTGGCGGTTAGGGGTGATTCGATGCTTGTCATAAATCAAATCACTGGAGTCTACGCCTGCAAGGCTGTACATTTGCAGCCCTACTTCGATCAGGCTAAAGATCTTCTGAGGCGATTTACGCCCTTCGACGCCCAACACGTCCCGAGGACTGACAACACGCTGGCCGACGCATTTGCCACCCTGGCTTTACACGTGCCTTCACACCTGCTTAACACCTGCCCTGCATTGATTACAGACTGCGCAGACCCTGTCATTCAGACGGCGCAAATCTCCTCTCTTATCGAGAAAAGCACACCTGAATGGTACGATAACATCAAAACGTATCTTTTGCAAGGTGAGCTGCCATTTACATTAACATGCGCACAGAAAGACGCAATCTGTAAGCGAGCTAGGCGATACGTCATCATCGGAGACAACATTCTCTGTAGACGTTCCTTTGATGGCGTGTTGCTTACCTGCGTTGACAAAGACCAGGCGCAGCACATAGTCGGCGACGTTCACGAGGGACTGTGTGGTGGCCATGTAGCACCAAGGGCTATGGTCCTAAAAATCTGACGTTTAGGATACTACTGGCCACACATGGAATGAGACTGCCTGACAAAGGTCAAAACCTGTGACACGTGTCAACGGCACGCAAACCTCATCCACGTGTCACCCACAGAATTGCATACGACACAGATAACATGGCCATTTCAGCGATGGGGACTGGACATCATAGGACCCATCACGCCAAAATCTTTTGCAGGGCATAGCTTCATTATTACCGCTACTGAATACTTTACAAAGTGGGTAGAAGCTGTCCCCCTGCGGAAAATCACATCCCAACAGGTTTGCCATTTTATCTTGGACAACATCGTAACTCGATTTGGCCTCCCGATGACCATTGTGATCGACAATGGGCCACAGTTTAGTAGCGTGGATACCAAATCCTTCTGTGACAACCTAGGCATTAGACAGTCTTTTTCCTCTCCTTATTACCCACAGGCGAATGGTCAAGCTGAAGCATCAAACAAAATAGTCATCAATTTGCTCAAGAAAATGCTCGACAACAACAAAAGGTGGTGGCACGAACAGCTCCTTTATGTGCTATGGGCGTATCGTACTACATGTAGGACAGCTACAGGTAGTACGCCCTATAGCCTAGTTTATGGATCTGAAGCAGTGCTACCTCTTGAATTGCAAATCCCTTCTCTGAGAATGGTCCTCTCCACCATTATAAATGAGGCTCAACACACCGAGGCTCGGGTAGTGGATTTGGATTCAGTGGAAGAGAAGCGGATTTAGGCTCTTGATATGATTGAAAAATATCAGGACAAACAGCGTCAGAAACATCGCCACAACCTTCAACAACGCTCGATCAAGAAAAGAGATCTTGTTCTCAAGGCTGTGCGTGAACCGGTGGGCAAGTTCTCTGCAAACTGGGAAGGCCCTTTCTTGGTGATCGACGCATATGGCAACGGAGCATTCAAATTAGCAGACGCCAACGGCAACGAATTAGCAAACCCTGTAAATCATGTATACTTGAAGCGGTATTTCATCTAGCAGCCTCTATGGTGTCGACAGCAGGTATGACAATAGTCGTCAGCTATGACGTAAAACTGGTAGTGACCATCCGCTACGATGTAAAACTGGCACTATTGTACAGGTCCGCCAAGACGAAAAATTAGCATCTCTTGCACGCGTCCGCCACGACGCTAAACTGGCACAGATAAATAGCCGTCTGCTGAGACGTAAAACTAGCACAGCTATGTCCCTGGGTCATGACGCGAAACTGAAATCCATAGCACGGTCTGCTGAGACTATAAACCAGCCTTACCACCGTCCGCTACGACGTAAAACTAGCGCTTCTCGGTCTGCCCAGACTTTAAACTAGGACCATGGTCTACTGAGACTTAAAACCAGTAACGGCAGTCTTCCAAGACTTAAAACTGGGATGTACAGATCGCCACCATGTTCAAGCGAGCGTGATCACTCTTGTACAGTTGCACAGCAGACGGGGTGGGATACTGAAAAAGTCCCAGTGTCGCCACCCCACCGACATCCTACTGATTCCTCGGATAAGCAAAGAGGCATCTTACTGATCCCTCGGAGATGCCGCCACCGCACCCGCCGCAGTGGTGGTACCTCTGGGAGTTTAGCCTCGCCAGTTGGAGCCCCGATGAAATCCTGGATGGTTACGGCCCTGGGAATCTCCGCCAATCATCGCTAGCGGACGTCGGCCTCACAGATTCATCTGGTCGATTTCCAGTGCAACCAGTTAGCTGCGCTGTGTCTGATGCCTTTTTGACGAAGATATGCAGCGCTGAATCATCAGGATTGGCGGCTCCGCCCGTGTGCTCTGGCTCCGTCTTTTCAGCCCATTGGCTCTATCTAACATCAGATAGCATTGGTTTCAAGAACCTCGCCTTTTGTTCATGAGCAATGGTGTCCTCTATTTTCTTTGGTGGTTGCAGGTTACCTGCCTTGGAGGATGTCGTCCAAAGGTGCGTTCCATCTGAGCGGTGAAGTACAACAGCGTGTTGAAATGGCTGCTCAGGTTTGCCCGACCACTTAGCTCTGCATGTCTACACCTCGCACAATCTTACCCTTAACTCTTGTTTTCCTCCATCCCCACCACCTAGTTCCCATACGCAAAACTTACATACGCACGTATTCATCTTGCCGCATTCACGCTAGCAGAGACATCGTAGAAAGTGATGCGCAACGCTCCTTTTGCACGTATTCCTGCTATAATCGGTAACAGAGAAACCTCAGGCTGATGCGCTACGCTCGTCTGAAAGCATTC
>MNCI01011128.1:145562-352251 GCA_015680685.1 Gnetum montanum | reverse complement strand
AGCATCTACGGGTGTGTATGGCTAGTCAAGGAATTGGCTGCTCATCACGTTTAGGCTAGTTAAGTGCCTCAGTATGACCACTTCAAGCACATGCATTACGTGTGATGATCCTAGTAACGATTAGCATTTGGTAGCCACAGTTGCATAGTTCAGGGTGTATACGGTAAGTGGGAATGTATGCTAACGCTAGTTAATTTAGACTTAGGTCCTTAGTTAGAGTTAGTTAGTTCTCTCAATCCTTCACCCTTTAGCATAGGAGAAAAACCATAAAAGACCATAAAAATCATATACCTCGGACTTACTTAACCATACACCATGACAACAACAAGTAAGTCTGGGGAGACAACAAATGATTAACCCCAAGTGTTCCATGGGGCGTTTAGGCATTTAGTCTGCGGAGTTTGACCGGATCGCGCGTGCTATGCTCGTTTTGTATGGTTGAGTGTAGGGGTACCACGCCACTTATCAAAAAGCATGGAGATAATCCTTATTATCTTGTTTAAGGATCTTCTTAATATGGGATGAACTAAACATGAGATTAATTAGGAATTATATAAACAGGATCTCATCTTATTTAATATAGATTTATGTATGAGATCTATCTAATTCTTTTGTAGAACATCTAGTCATCATATTTCATAGACCCCCCATGATGGTAAGAGGTTCCACTCTAAGGAAGTTCCAGAAAGTTTCAAACTTTCGATGGCTCAGAATCTTGGTAAATATATCTTTCATTTGTGCTTCAGTTGCATAATGTTCCATGTTGAGTATGTTATCTTGGATCAAGTTTCTAAGATGATGATGTTTGATGTCTATATGTTTGGAATGTCAATGATGAATAGGATTGTGTGTCATCGCAATAGCACTTGTGCCATTGCAGTATAAATAAATGGGAGAGTAAAGTGTATACCCCATTTCAGTGAAAATAGTGTGGATCCAAATGGCCTAAGTAGTAGCATTTGATGCAACTATGTATTCTGCTTCTGCTATTGAGAGGGTGACTATAGATTGCTTTTTTTATCCCCATGAGATATATGATGGACCAAAGAAAAAAAATTAGAAGTTGATTTACGATCTTCAAGGTCACCTCCCCAGTTCACATCAATGTATCCCTATATCTTGAAATTTTTATGTTGATAAAATGTGATCCCAAAATCTATTGTAGTTTTCAAGTATTGCAAAACCCACTTCGTAGTTTTCCAATGTGATTCATGCAGATCTTGCATGAATTGAGGGAGGTAATTTATAGCAAATTGGATATCTGGATGTGTATTGGAAAGATGCATGAGACTACTAATGAGTGGCAAGGTACCCCTACACTCAACCATATAAATACGAGTGTTACACGCGTGATCCAGTTGAACTCTGCAGACAGACTAGTTGTGGCATCTAGACAGTTAACCTTAGGTCGTAGTTTGCTGTCTTCCCACCTGGACTAGTATTAGCTTTGTCACGTATGGTTTAGTCCAAAGTGAGGTGTATGATGGGTTTCTAATCTAATGCTACTCCTGAAGGCAATGGAAAGTAATATTAACTAAGCTAGGAGAGAAGGGTGAGAGAATCTAAAATAGCCTAAGTGCGATGAACATCCATTCCTTGATTATCCGTACACACCTTGGACTTTGATGGGATGTGATATCGCATGGGCTGCATTATCGTAGCCATTGCGATATTGCATCCCTCTCGATATTGCGTACGCAATATCGTGGTCCGCTGCCAAGTCTATAAATAAGAGGTGGCTCTCCCTTTGTTTCTGGTCTAGATCTAGCCCTTAGGGAAACTCTGGCAGTTTTACCTCTTTAGAGATAGAATATTTTCCATGTGCCCGCAATAGGAGCTCCAAAGTGAACGAATCTTCATTCGAGCAAACATTGTACCTGAACACAAGTTTGTGTACAGAAATAAAGACGAACTTCTTAGATAAACCTTGCAGTGCATGGAATAGGCTAATTAGGACTTTTATTTATTGTTATTTACTATTTATCATTTAAATGATTTATTAGGAATTAAATCTTTCTCAACCCTTCTCTCCTAGTTAAGTGCCTCAATACTACCGCTTCGAGCACGTGCGTTACGCGTGGTGATCCCAGTAACGACTAGCGTTTGGTAACCACGGTTGCATTGGTTCAGGGTGTGAATGGTAAGTGGGAATGGATGCTGATGCTAGGTTAATTCAGACTTAGTTAGTTAGTTAAAGTTAGTTAATTAGTCTCTTCAACCCTTCACCTCAATAGCATAGGAGATAAAACAGAAAAGCTATAAAAATCATATACCTCGGACTTACTTAACCATACACCTTGACAAATACAAGTAAGTCTGGGAAGACAACGAATAATTAACCTTAAGTGTTCCATGAGGCGTGTAGGCACTTAGTCTGCGAAGTTTGACTAGATCGCGCGTGTTACGCTCGTATTCGTATGGTTGAGTGTAGGGGTACCTCGCCACTCATCATTGGCACCATTGCCGAGGACTAAGTGTTTGTGCGCTAAGTAGAACATAGGAGATCACTCACATCATTGGGAGCTTAAATGAACCCTTAGGGTTAATTAAACAAAAATTTATATAACGGTTAAATAGTGCACCGAGTAATAAACATGTCTTCTTCTTCGAACAAGAGCAATTCACCAACTAGGGATAATACAAGAAACAATTGGCAATCTAAAACACATAACCTAAATCAGGCAGTTCCTCAACAATATAGGGTGGAATATACTCATCCCAATGAGTATATACCCAATTTTACTTTTATTCTCCATCAGGATGAACAGATGTGCTAGAGAGACTTGCAAGGTAACATAGTGTTACCTCCAGATCGTGCAGTCCCCAACATGCTCCTCTGTGCTTTGGCACAGATCGGCATGACTCAGCTCTACGCTAAATACATTGCGACAAATTTTAACACAAGGGATTACCATCCCACAGCTGCACAACATTTAAGGGACTCAAGGTAGAAGAGCCAACATACACTGTTGAAGGGCAAAGAGGTCCTGCACGTCCTAAGTGAAATCGAAGATGGTGAACCACTTATAACAGGTTCTCCATCAAATGATGTTCCCCCTCCTAACGATAGTGAGGAGGTGGGGTATCAGAACCTACGATCCATGATACACAACCCTGGTTCTGATCCCCGTGAACACCAACTGTTCACTGAGGGAACAACAACACATGACAAGGACGGGCACTCAGATCATCATCACGATCGAGGCCGAAACCATAGAAGATAAGGTAAGAAACATCATCATGATGATGGTTCTCCTTCTTCTTCCCCTTCTTCACATCATTCACCCTTTCCTTCCACCTCTGGGCATAGTCATAGAGAGCATAACGATGAGGATAGAGGTAGAAAAAATGAGAGACCTTGACAAGAGAGTAGAGAGAGAGGACAAGGGCATGAATGAAGGGAAAGTAGGGAACAACGTAGACATCATAGACGTCATGAAAGAGATGATCATGGTGAGCCCCTACTTGCCACCTAAAGCATGTTGAATATAACAGAGGCAATGAGAATACCGACAAGGCATCTAAAAGATAGTCAGATCAAGCGCTTAGATATGAATAATATCCCACGCTTTGAAGGGGGATACAACGCAGATCCGAAAAATCATTTATAGGCATTACACAATGCCTACACCTTGCAAAACATAGAGAACAAGTGGCAGAAACTTAAGTTCTTTCCCAGGACACTCATAAAGGAAGCAGAGAGTTGGTACCAGTCCTTAGAGCTAGAAACCATTAGGAGGTGGAGTACGATGTTAGAACTCTTCAACGATAAATATCAGACGTACTCCAGAGTGTCTAACTTACGTAAGCAGATCCAAGGATGGAAGCAAGGTACTCATGAACCCTTGGATGTTGCCATGGGCTGCTACTACGCATTGTTACATCGTTGCTCAGGCCATGGTTATGCACAGTGGGATCAACTCCACCACATCGTAGATGGGCTAAGGTATGAAACTAGGAGAACCCTTGGGACTTATGCCCAAGGGGGACTATCAGAACTTAGATCCCATGAAATTCATCACTTGTTGGAACAAGTAGCAAAAGAAGAAGGTGAACTACGAAAAAGGGAAAGTGTAGAAGAATATAACCGTGATCCCTCTCTTCGAAAGAAGGGAGTGAAATTTTGTGATGAAGAGGATGAGTCACCACTCGAAGAGTTGGTGAACAAAAAAACCTTGCTAATTCAAAAGCTAACAATAAAAGTATCGACTAAGGTGGATGAAATATGGAGCTCCTTAGACAGTAAAATTGAAACTATCCTAAAGATTACAGAAGAGTCTAAGGAGGAATGAAGTAGTGACAAGAACAAGACAAAGCAAAGAGATTCAGGCCTTGCACATAACAAGGGTAAGGGAAAAATTACTAACTTTGATGAGGTTGTGGATTCTAACACGGACGATGATGGTGGATGTGAGATCTACCAATATGACCATCCTAAGGGATGTTGTGTAATCATATCACATCTACAAGAGTCTGGGGTGTATGCACTTAACCCAAGACTTAACCAACAGCAAGCACCCGGAAGGTTACCTTATCCCCAAGGTAACCCAAGACAGTTCCACCAACCGTTAACGTACTATCCAAGTGGAACTACACGACAACCCATCGGGTAGCATTAGCAGTGGCAATACCCACAGTCATGGGGGATGCCACCGTCGAAACAAAAGTACCCTTATCAGCAGCCAGACCCATATGGATATTATGTGCAGCAGCTGATTTCTCCAAGTGACTCCATGGGTCACACAACTCCCCAATGTCACTACCAAGTTCAGGAGTACTTTAGAAGGACTCCTTCTCCTCCAGGAGACACTCCATACACATACCATCCTCCAAATCCATCAACACCTCTTCCACCTGTAGTTCCCATACCTCCTACTCCAACAATGCAAGGGAAACTCCCCACTCAACTGCAGCAACGCAACGCTACGAGAGCTGTAAACATTCAACCCGCTGCTGGTTCTAAAAATCGCAAGAAAAAAAGACCTTTAGAACCAAAAGCCCAAACAAGCTGTCACAACAAGCGGTTGAGTCCATGCACATGCCTCCAACAAACAAAACTTCGAAGCTCCCTTCCGTCCAACAACAAAGCTTAACGAATACGGTTATGTTAACACATACCGTAACTGACTGGATCAAGGTAGGCCACCTTCCTAGGAAACTATCTGACCCTGGAAGTCCCTTAATCTACCTCCAAGTCACCGGGAATGAATCACATAAGGCTCTTCTTGGCTCAGGTTCTGGAGTCAACCTAATATCACAAGAGATGTATTAAGCCTGGAACTTGCCCCAACTAAAGAAGAGCAACATTCAACTAGAGCTGGTAGACCAATCCATCATCATTCCCTTAGGATTGGTGGAGGACATCGTTACCACTGTGTGTGGTTGGTCCTACCCAGCAGATTTCCTGGTGATAGAAGTTAACAACAACGAAGGGGACTTCCCAATTATAATGGGATGGCCATGGCTGAGTACAATAGATGCGTACCTAGGGATCCATGATCTTTCCTTGGAGATATCTAAGATAAATATTTATGGAAAGATCAAGAAGAAGAAAGTTCCATGCATCACATACAATGACTCAGAGGGTGATGACATGCAGTAATCATGGGTAATGCGAAATTTAACATCTCCTGCATGTAACCGGTGTGCACCAGAGGATAACATTCAAAGGTGCCTGTATGTAGCAACCACACAACAAGAGAACACCCAGTGGTTGACCGCTGATCAAGGAAGCAGCCCACCAACATGCATGGAACGAACTAGGGGAATAACTCATGCCAACAATGAAGGCATAGATACATTGGAGTATGAGCGTCGCCAACTTCCACCCCTTAATCTAAGAACATCAATTGGGAGAAGTTGGACACTTCTAAGAAATTCAAACAGGTGTTCATTATTTCAGATCTCTCCCTTTCCACTCAGTCATGGGGGAGATGGCCACCTATGCTGATCATTGGAGGCCCTTAGTTCTTTTTAGTTTTTTATTTTACACATTTTTGTTTTACACGTTCTTGTCTTACACATTGTTGTTTTCCACATTTTTGTTACATGTTTTTGTTTTATAATTTCTTTAAATTTTCTTGTTTTTGTTTTTCAACATCGTTATACTTTTTCATTGTGTGTGTGTGTGTGTGATCCACCTTGTAAGTTTGTCACCAATAAGTGTTCTTCATGATGGTATGAACTGTGTTTCTATTGATTGCTAATGTTTGCTTTTTTACCTTTAAGTGATGATTTTGATACTAAGGTATGTTTCTTTTGATATCACAGGTAATGAGTCCACTTCATCCACCCATCCACAAGTTCTATGGTCTCTCTTGGCTTGGAAATGTACAGTCTCTTTCTAATAAGAACTCTAACGAATCAGTGACTGGGTATCTCTCAAACTAAGGAAGGACTCAAGGTTTGAAAAGGGTGTGACTTCAAGGGAACTTGATGCTTTTGTGTTGGCCATTCTCTTGGGTGCTTAGATGTTTTTCTTCTCGATTTTTCTTACCGTTTTGACGTTACCCAATTCTCGAGAAGTTGAGCAAATGAAAATAACAAAGTCTTTGCATGGTGTGATTCTCACGCATAAACACATAAAACAAAAAAAAAACAAAAAAAACACAGAAAAAAAAGAAAAAAAAGTGAGAATTCAAAGCACAATAGAAGCTCTATAGAGTTTTACCTCTCTAGAGATAGAATATTTTCCATGTGCCTGCAGTAGGAGCTCTAAAGTGAACGAATTTTTATTTGAGCAAACATTGTACCTGAACACAAGTTTGTGTACGGAAATAAAGATGAACTTCTTGGATAAACCTTGCAGTGCATGGAATAGGCTAATTAGGACTTTTATTTATTGTTATTTACTGTTTATCATTTAAATGCTTTATTAGGAATTAAATCTTTCTTAACCCTTCTCTCCTAGTTAAGTGCCTTAGTACGACCGCTTCANAAAACAGAAAAGCTATAAAAATCATATACCTCGGACTTACTTAACCATACATTGTGACAAATACAAGTAAGTCTGGGAAGACAACAAATAATTAACCTTAAGTGTTCCATGAGGCGTGTAGGCACTTAGTCTACGAAGTTCAACCGGATCGCGCATGTTACGCTCGTATTCATATGGTTGAGTGTAGGGGTACCTCGCCACTCATCAGACTTCGTACACGAGTACCACTAGGATTACCAAGCGCAGATCCTAGGTACGCTACTAGGTTACCAAGTAGTCACACTTAAGTGCTTGTAATTAAGTCGTACTCATTCCGCATTTTAACGTGAGTTTAAGGGTGAGAAGAGATTAACTAGGAAAGTAGTAAATAACAATTAAGTAAATGATTAAACTAACTGAATGCTGCAATGATGAAGTAATCTCGATCTTTATTGCTGGTCATGTGCGTGTCCAAGTACGTCACACTCGAATAAAGGATGTTGTACAATTACAATCACCACACTGCAGGCATACACTGGGAGTAAAAGGGTTGAGAGAAAGAAATTAAAACACTTAAACTAAAATTGACTCTAAAATTGACTTATTTCCTAATCTGTTTGCCTCTTATTTATAGATGAGGAGACAGGTTGCAATATCGCAGCTGTCAGCAAATTCATGACTCATCAACTACCAACAAGGAAACGATACAATGGATGATTAAAGGATGGGGATGTGTCATCCTTGGTAAGTTTTGTACCAAGGGAGAGTGGTGTATCTGAGGGATTACAATTAATCATGCCAAATTTCTCAAGTAAGGATCGGGCAAATTTCATTTGGCATATGGAAATTGATTTTGATCTTTCGACAACTTGAAAATCCAAAAAATATGACATCCTCCCTAGATCAAACATTTCAAAATCTTTTTTCATGGAATTAAAAAAATTATTTCCTAATGCAACTATAGATAAAAAATATATTAAATCATCTACATATAAACAAACAAAAATGTAATCATCACCAGATACCTTTTTGTATATAGTTGTTTGAGATTAAAGATTGGTAAAGCCTTCTTGGATAAAAAATTTATGAATATGTGGGTACCATGCATGTGGAGCTTGCTTAAGCCCGTATAATGCTTTACAGAGCTTGTAAACATGATTTTTTTTCCTTTATCAATAAAACCAGGTGGTTCCTCCACATAAATTTCTCCATTAAGAAATCCATTGAGAAATGCAAAAGCCATATCTAGTTGATAAATTACATAGCGAGTTTGTGTAGCAATAGCAAGAAAGATTCTTATAGATTCCATTCATGAAGCACGAGCAAAGCTATCATCAAAATCTGCACCTTGCTGCTCAAGATATCTTTTGGCAACCATGTGAGCTTTGATGTTTTCTACTTCCCCATACTAATTTCTTTTAATTTTAAACACCCATTTTAATCCAATAATAGGCTTACTAGATGGAGGAGAAACAATAGCTTTATTTCCATGATATCAATCTAATGGGTATCCAAGGTAGCTTCGTCGATTGTGGATGGTTTCATCAAACCATCATTACTCCCTCCATCAACGTAAATAGCAAACAATTCATCATCCATGGCAGTGAAGAGAGCAACAAGTTCTACACCTTAGGTTGGCGAGCATCTTCTTAACTACGGGTCATGCATAGATTAAAATTCATATCCCACATTTGTGAAGTTGGGTGATAGGTAGCGAGTCGAGAAAAGGATAGAATTTGCGGTGAAGTAGAGACAGGAGACATCATGGAGGGAGCAACTAAATTGGAGGAAAGGATGGATGAGGAACGAAGGTTAGGATTAGGTTGAATAGCACCTAAAGAGGTTATATTCCAATTGAGAGCAATATTGGAAGGAGATGGCTCATTAGAATGATGAACATTAAATTTTGTCTTGTATGTGGTGGACCGTTGAAAAGTTGTTGGTAAGAAAATTTTGTGGTGGAGCGGGTTGAAATTGGGCAGTTGATAGAAAATGATTTGCCGAAAAAAAAACAAAGGTTGAATTTTGCTGCGGATGAAATGTGGGGGCAGGGCGTTGGTGTGTGGTTATTACCGCAGCGGATTCCTGTGAGGAGTCGTTGCTGTATTGCACGCAGGCAAGGTGGGCAGCAGCAGGCACGTCTCCTCCTCCGCTACTGCACAGTCCAGCGAAGGCATGCAGCACCCTCACTGGTTAACATAACAGGGCACAGCGTATCGATGCGTTGTTGGTTGATGCTAGGACCGGACTTGTGAATGCAAGCGCGGATCCTCTCAGGACTGCAGCCACGACGTACAGTTCCAGAAGTGGTTCTGCTGGACGCCATGATCCCTTGCAATTGCCGTGACGTTTTGTGATTCCTTGTGCCGCGGCTGCTGAGTCCTGGTAAAACTGCAGATGACGGCAATTTGGAATACTGCGTGACTGCCTTGTGCCGCTGCAGTTGAGGCTTGGTAACACTATAGATGACGGCAATTTGGAAGACTGCGTGATTCCATACAACGTATTTTACCTTCCACATGAAATATTAGTTTGCTGCCGTCCCACACTAAACTTACGTTTTCCTCCACATGGTTCAACATAGTGTAAATCACGTGAGTCCATCACCTTTTGTAACATTTGTAAGCTTTTTGACTTTGTGGCATAATCAAGCAAAAGACAAGGCGTTGCTCTCACATCTAATTTTTGTGCAAGGATTTGCACATAGCAAGGAGATCTAAAAGACTTCTAAATGAGAGATATTTGGTGGCTAAACATACCAAAATTCATAGGTTTTTTTTATTTTTAAAATTGATCTTGATGACACTTTATTTAAAAGATAAATTGATGTTGCACAAGCTTCTACTATGTTTTAAACCTAACATTTGAAAGATAAATTGATGTTGCACAAGCTTCTATTCTATTTTTCCTCTTAGCAATGCCATTTTATTTAGGTGTAAATGATGTGGTAGTTTGATGAATAATCCTATTTTTCTTGCAAAATTCATCAAATTCATTTGATAAAAATTCACCACCAAGATTTGTTCAGATTTTCTTAATTGTATTGCCACTTTGTTTTTCTACTTCCATCTTGAATTCTTTAAAAAATCCAAATGTTTGATCTTTTAATTTAACAAAATAGCCCTAAGCAAATCTTGAGAAATCATCCACAATGATTAACATATATTGGCTTTTACCTAGGCTCAATGTTTGCATGGGACCGCATAAATCCATATGACCTAGATCTAATTTTTCTTGAGATCTATGTTCTTTCCTAGGAAATGGCAATCTTGTAATTTTTCCTAGTTAACATATGCCATAATCATGATTATATGGCAAAGAAAAGTTTGGCATACCTCTTACAATTTCTCTTTTTTGCATGTGGTCCATTGAGCCAAAGTTGATATGTCTTAATCGAGCATGCCATAACCATGTTGTGTCTTTAGCGATAGTGAGACAATGAACATCCTTTTGCATCTGCAACTTGTACATTTGATTCTTGTTTATAAAGATAATGGCAATACCTTTATCATCATCAGCCTTAGAGATTTTACAAACATCTTTTTTAAATTCAACACGATACCCATTGCGATATAATTGTCCCACACTTCATAAATTTTTTGAAAGATTCAAAACAAAATAGATTTGGGAAATAATGTATTTGTTACCTTGAGTTTTTGTGAAGGTAAGCGATCCAATCCTAGTAATGGTTAGCTTCTTCCTATGACTGATAGTTACATTTCCATCATATTTTTCTAAACTTGAGAATAGTTTCTTATTCGCTGTCATGTGATTGCCACACCCACTATCAACATACCAAATATTGTTGTTGTTGCCAACATTTGGTACCTTTGTAGAAATTAGGAGTTGATCTTCCTCTTTTTTAGTATAAAACAATTGCTCACCTTTTTGTTGATATTCATGTTTTACAATTTTTGCTTTGCCATTCTTTTCATACTTCTTCCTTGACCAACATTCAAGAGTATTGTGGGTGTTGATACCATAGAAATCACAATGCTTACCTTCCTATGATTGATTTGATCTTTCACAACCACGACCTCTGGATTTGGCGCGATTGCGTCCACATCCTCTGAATGAGGATCCACCTGAGGATCTTTGATGCTGATTTTGATTTTGATTGGATGTCCTCTAAAATTGTGCTTGAAATGCATTTGCTATTGAATCCTCAAGATTTTCAATCCTTTGCTCGTATGTCCTTAAGCTTTCTATGAGCTCAACCATGGTTATCTTATCAAAATCTCTTGCTTCTTCAATAGCCATGATGACAGGATCATATCATGTGGTTACACTTTGAAGGATCTTTTTAATAGCACACCTTTCCTCAAGTGTTTCTCCACAAGATTCAAGTCCATTTCGAACTTGTTGAAATTGACTAATGTATTGATCAATATTTTTTGAATCTAACATGTGCAAAAATTAAAAATCTTTCCTTAATACTTGTAGCTTACCAACATGAACTTTTGATGATCCCTTATGCAATCTCTAATGCAACCCATGCAGCTTTGCTTGTTCGATGCATGACAATTTTGAGAAAGATTGTCGCATCTAACCTAGATTGAATGATGAATAATGCTTTTGCATCTTTCTTACAAAGCTCCTTGACTTCTTTCTTTTGTTCTTCCTTCAAGGCTTGAAATGTTTCTTGATCAACATCTTGAAATCCATTTTTAACAAGATCCTATAGATCTTGTGAGATCAAAAATGTATGCATCTTAATTGCCTAATATTCATAATTCTCTCCATTGAAGACAAGAACTTTGAGAGACATGGATTCGTGATTTTGGGCCATTTTGGAGAGATCTGTTGTCAAGAATCTAAACTAACTAGCTCCAATAGCAAATGAAGAATTTAAAGGGCCCTCCCAAAAATAGATTTGGAGAGATAAACATGAATGTAGGAAATCATAGGATAATCCTTATAATCTTATTTAAGGATTTTTTTAATATGGGATGAACTAAACATGAGATTAGATAAGAATTATATAAATAGAATCTTATCTTATTTAATATAAATTTATGGATAAGATCTATCTAATTCTTTTGTGAAACATTTAATCATCATATTCCACAGTAAAGGTGTCAAGATAATGATCCATGACAAAGATTATTACGCAAAGAAAAGAATCTTTGTATCAAGGCTCTTGAAATTGGCTTTTTATTTTGGAATGATGTTAGAGGATCCATGATAAGGTATAAGATGCTCACTCTTGTTGAACTTCCCATGTTTTTACCTTTTACGACAAAGATACATAATTTTTAAATTTAGTATTTTAAAGAACGACCATTGTCTTGAACATAGCAAAGCATATATACAGAAAAAGTATTAAAAAAAGAAAAACCTAAAATAATATTAAAAACCCTAATTTATCGTATTTTGTATACTAAGAGTCATTTTGAACAAAGTTTTTAGGAATTGACCCTTTTTTCACTGAATTCGTTAGAGCACCCTGTTCCCAAAATTAACTTCTAAATTTGCATTCTCAAATAGCAACTTGTTTTCTCAGTTACATTGTTCTCTCATTATCGTCTTGAAAGTAAAAGTCAAAAATGAATGTTGCTCAATTCTTCTTTTAATTTCTATTAACTTTACATAGTTATTCTTCAGCGTTTAAACATTTTGTTATAGAAATTCAGCAGCAATATTAGTTACCGTCAACGTAATGTTACCATCTACATCCCTTCCCTAATATTGCGTCTCACCTTTTTTACGCAGTTTTTTGGCATCGCATTATCTGTGGTTTTCAGTTTTTATGTTTCCATGCAGAAACAGTTGATTGACTGCTCAAAGATAAGCTTACAGAAGTCTTTAAATCTTATCATTAAAGATTGACGGCGATTGGATAAATCACGTGAGCGTGTAAAACACGACGACACGACACCACTAGTGAGAACAAAATCAAAGGCAACTTCTTTCTTGTTGCTGCTTGTAGAAATTGCTGCTCCGAAAGAGCTAAAGAGATATGAAAAGGCTCACGCTTCCAATTCAATTACACAAAGTGATGCAGAATCGAAACTATCATGTATAAACAAGAGTATATAATTTTCGTAATAACATTGATATCCTTGACACGACAACCCCCACCGACGGATGTGAAATCGTGTCTCCATCAGCTTCCAATGAAAAATCAATTTGAACACAAAATGTTTAATAATGATAGCTACAAGTTCTTCCAAAGTCAAAAACTAACCACTAACAACAATTTCTTCCTCCACGCCATCAGTTGAAGTGCACTATCCTCATTGCCAATAAAGTTTACAAATAATTTCAAGCTTTCAACTGCAGCAATTTTAACGCAACACGTTACAGACTTCCAGCAATCGTAAAACGTATCGCAAGGACTGCCAAAGCGTAGCTTTGATGCAAGCCATTTTTAGTTGAATCAAATAACCGGACATCAAATAATTCCGTGCAAGAGATGAATACAGTCTGCATCAAATGAACTCAAAATAACTGCACGCCAAGACATGAACACAGTATGTATAAAATGAAATCATTTGTGAATGCCAACAAAATAAACTTAGTTCACTCTTTCACAAGCGCAACGTGATTAACATCATAGACAACCAATCAATTTTTGTTTTCAGCGGAAGACTTTATCAAGTTCGCATATATGTATTAGAGAAAATAAATTTCATGCATTGCCTACACCAATTATAACATAGCACTTTACAGACTTACAGCGTTGGACGATAAACTTTGTTAGAAGCCATTTTTAAGGATAGTTGTTGAACCAAATATCCACTCATCAAATAATTCTTCTACACTCACAGATAGCTACAGTATGCATTAATTACAATCATTTGTGATTACCAACAAAGGAATCCTAGTTCACTCTTGAATCATAGACAAACAATTTTCATGTTTTCAGCGAACTATGTTAAGTTCGAATAGATGCATGGCAGAAGAACGAAAAGAAGGTCAATCTTTCTTACGAACGAACTTTGCTGCCTAAGTCCAGAAATGAAATCGAATGATCACGATGAGCAGCAGATAATTCCTCAGTCCTAACTTAGGAGAGCGGTAGCAAGGCATGGCAAAACTTCTTCACAAGCGGATTTAGGTACAAAGAAAGGAACAAATAGGCATAAACAAATATCTCCAAAATGAACAAAGAAGTCAAATACCAGAGCACGAAGCGTTCATGAACACGGATAACAGAATCGCAATCCACAACGAAATTCACAGAATCTCAATCATCGCTGGAACCGAAGACCTAAGCATGCATTCAGGAACACGAACAAGAGAGATTCACAGAGCGAGCTGAAACGTTTGGAATAATCAGGCGTAGGCGCGACGGCGGGGGAACCAAAGCGAGGATGCCGTGGCCGCGAAGCTTCGGCTGAACGCCGGCGACTGCCTTCTTACTTCGTAAACGGAATACTCCTCCTCCTCACTCCGGCGTCCGCGCTGGCGCCGGAACAGCCGCGCGAGAACACGCACAGGCCACACCTTTGCTAGCGAGAAACGGCCACCGCGGCGGCCGCGGCGATGATGATGCGACTGATGCGAAGGAAGAAGAAGTTCATCCATTGCGGACGGCATGTGGAAACGGCAGAGCGGACACGTATTACGCATAGCAAGCCAAGAGCGGATGCAGGCGCGGTGGAAGACATGGCCGCACGGCATCCCCGTGGCAACCTGAGGTGGAACGTACTCGTCCCTGCAAATTGCGCACTCGCCTGAAAGCGGCCGCTCCGGCGTCACCGTCCTCTGCGGCATCGCCTCCACCGAGCGCCAGGAAGCAGGGCACGCGCCGGCCACGGCGCCGCTCGATTCTTCCTCCTCCTCCACCAACGGCAATGGCGATTCCAACATATGCAGAAGATTTTCGCCTCCTCCTGCTCCTCCTCCTCCGTTTGTGCTTGAGAGAACGAAAAGGCGCGTATCCATGTCGAACAGAAACCCTACGTACTCCACGAAGCCGCCATAGCAGCGCGCGCACAGCAGCTCGCCGGCCTCGGATTCCACCGTCTCGCAGAAATCGGAGCAGCCGTGGCACCAGAAGGTCGTGATTGCGGAGCCGCCTCCGCCGCCGAGGTCCGCCATTGATGATGATACCGTAACTTCAAATTCAATTGCTCGAAATTTTCCTGTGGCATAGACCAGGCATTTGCTCTGGCTTGCAGCAGTCGGACAATTGCAATTTCTGTTATGCGAATTTTGTACCGGCCTCTCTCGCTGATTGGTCGGACGAGGCAGAATTGGAGATTCTGGAACACAGGTCAGAACTTAATGGGAATCCGTTGGCCCTTCCTCGCATTGCCACAGTGCGTAGGCGGATCGCATCTTGGCTGCGAATTTTGGCGATTTCATCGTTTCAAAGTCCTCACCGACGGCTCAGTGGTTTTGTCGTTTCTCTACGGGATGACTACGGGAAGGTTCACGGTAGATCAGCGAAAGGCTGGGCTAACTTCGTTTTCGTGTAATTGCAACTAAACTCAACCACTTTGGTTGCATTTTTGGGCTGGAAAATTACGGCTTCGGAAGATGCGCGAAAGGAGACAATCCCCATTCAGGGATAAGATTTGAAGCGGTCAATCCACTCAGATTAAATGAAAATAAAAAATCATTTTAAAATAAAAGGCATCTTTTCGTAAAAACCCTATAAAGCAACCACTCATCATGTTGCAGTAAAAAACGGTTCCGTCAATCCATATCCTTTGGTCCCCACGTTCTTGGACACAGTTTGGACGTTTGGTACGTTTCTTGGATATCACTGTAGCTATCAGACGTACCGTTGTTTCTTTTATTACCAAATCACTTGCATGAAAACAGATTTGGAGTTGTTAAACTGTTTTTTATTCTAAAATACTTTTAAAACGCGTTAATTTACACCCGGACAACGATTCCTTTGGCAAACGCTTTTAGAGCTCGAACTTAGAACACAAGCTCAACCTCTGCTGCATCTTACCACTTGAGAAAGCCACCAACAATGGGTAAATGATCAATCTTAAATATCAAATTACACCCCAGCAATTACCTCTGGTTACTGTATCTGCCAAACTTTCAAAATTGTGGGCATCAAATTGCAGCCATATGATTGGTGGGACAAAAACAGAACTGTTCAACCCTGGCTCCATCTTGTTCTCGTTTGTGCAAATATTTTAATTGGTCATTTTTGGACATGCCGTGTGATGCTTTCCATGTTCTTTTCATTTCTGGTTGGCTCAATCTTTTGCAAGAATTGTGGATTCATGCAATACTTCAGGATAAACTTATTAATTGAAATTCCCACTTGAACACGCCAGCATAAATAAAATGTATCTGCTCACTCTGCAACTCTGTATAAATTTTTACAGTTGAATCTTGGTGCAGGCGTAGGTGTTTGCCGGTTATCACCATCACCGACCTACTAAAACCTGTGCGTCCTGGAACCTGCAATTCCATGGGCAGCGTCATCTCTTGCGATTGCAGGTGTGGAATGGAAAACCCTTTTAAATTTCAGCCCCTGTGTTTTTGGTCAACTTCATGCGATTTTCCTTCGGTGAGAAGGTTCCAGACTATTTGAATTTATATTCTTTTCCGTTCCCTGTTTCTTTTCTATTGGTTGCTCTTTGCACCATACGTGTTAATGCCATGGACTGCATAATGCATATATGTAAAGTTGTCCATGTAAGAGTTGTGAAAGCATGCACAGATAACCAGTTCGTGCATGAATCTGGTTTCAGTTACAACTTACAACTTACAACCTAGGCAGAAAGAATTATGGTTGACTTTTCTGAGACTGGAAATCAAATTAACCGTTGTTGTTGTTCGGTTGAATAGAAATTTTTAGCTAAACTGAAAGGGATCGGTAACTTCAGCCTCGGTTGATTTTCTTATTTTATTTAATTTCTTCATTATTAAAGAACCAGTTGCATGTAAATCAAGAAAATGGAGAAAATATTGTCCTCCTATTTGTTTTGACATGAAAATAAATGTTAAAAATAGATAAATTTAAACAAGAAAACATGCCAAAGCATATACAGACCTTTACACACTAACATCTAAACATCTTATACTAACATGTTTACAAGTTTAGTATTATCATTCTAGTTTTATGTCAACAAAATAGAGTTGTTACATGACTTTTCTTTCACCATTCACTATTCACCTTTGGGAAAAGCTAGATCCTCATTTATTTGCAATTTCTTAATATTATTTTCAATCATTATTTTCATGTCTTTTTAAGCTTCTTTTTGGAGGCTTTCTTGAAATAGTGATGCAACAACCTTTTTCAATAGGTTCATTATTTGATCTTTTTTGCACGTGCTAAACCATTAAGGCATTAGCTTATCTCAATTAGAAGTTATTCCAAACCTTCTTTTAATGTTTATGTTGTGTACTTTATCTCTTCTTATAATATTCAACATCCATCTAATCATTTGCATTTTTGCCACACTCATTTATTGTTCAAGCCTCTGATACGCTAACAAATTGCTTTTCAAAATGTCTCTCGATCTCTTTATTCTCTTTTGAAAAAATACTTTTCACCTCTGTGTTGAAAAATTATACTTTTCAAACTTCAAAAATAGATTCATTGTTTTTCATTTTCTAAATCATACTTATCATTTTTCTATGCTAACATATTTAGTCATTTTTCTGTATCTCTTAATATATCACTTAAGAGTTACCTCGATCAATATTATTACGTAGGTGGAAATATTGATTGAGGCAACTCTTAAGCGATATATTAAGAAGATATAAAATAATGAAAACAAACCAAGATACACTTATTAGTGATATAATATTAAGTCTAATAAACATTATTTATTAGCAAATATTACTTATTTTAGGTATTGATCATAGCCCCAACTAGGACTTTGCAAATTACTTGGCAAAATAATGTGAAAGAAACAATGAGTATCTAAAACTTATTAAATATATTTCCCAAGGAAATCAAAGTACATGGAGAAAAACCTCCATCAATAGTTTTCGTTTTCATTGGCCATATATTGAGTAGCCAACCATACATCTCTGATTATACATTTGTAAAATTACTCTCTCTCTCTCTCTCTCTCTCTTAAGTAACAATTTTTTAAAACTTATACTAGAATTTTTTTTTGTTTTTTATTTTATTTTTAATTTTTATAGGAAATCATTCTCTCTCTAAGTATTGGTTCATGCCACCCTAGCTTCTAGCAGATTCTCCTATATAACAAGTAGGATACTAAAATTTTTGAAGGCACTCTATTCACGATGAGCTTTGATAAACTAGCTCAACTCATAAGTTATAATATTCTAAAAGTTTAAGAATGATTTTTTAGTTTACTACACTAACATATTAGGTGCCTCATTCCCTTCATCCTCCTTAAACTAGAAATAGGCTCCTAAGATTTTAAAGTTGATAATAAGGAATGAGACATAATAGAATGGATAAAGAAATAATTAACTAATTGAAACATCCCAAAGAAATCCATATTATAACCCATGGCCAATAGTCTTTGTAATTGGATGGAAAAAATAAAGGCAGATACAATTGTCTTCTTTTCCTAAAGATGCTAGCATCATGACTTTATGGTATTGACGTTGATGCTAGTGTCATGACTTTATGGTATTGAGGCTATGCTAGCGTCATGGCTCTATGGTATTAACGTTGATGCTCACGTCATGATTTTATGGTATTGACGATGATGCTGCATGCAAAGGTGTTCTAGGTACGATGGAAGGTGCTAGAAATCTGTCAATCATCATGACAGAATTAATTGATACCTAGATAGAGACCCAAGGCTTATTTAAGCAACAATCTACTTTGTCATAAGGACTTTTGGCATTTTGCATCATCATTGAACTTGAGAACTTTAGACGCCTAGGAGTCCATGATGACCATTATCACCTTTCTATACTAGAGACACCAAGAACCAGTTTGTAGTGAGACTAAGTGACACTAGATCTATGAGAGGATACTACAAAACACATTTTTCCTCGTACATCAGGATCCAAATTCGTTGTTGCAATTGTAGGTTGTTGATGAGTGGCAAGGTACCCCTACACTCAACCATACGAATACGAGCGTTTCACGCACAATCCGGTTGAACTTTGTAGACGAGCTAGTTGTGGTATCTAGATAGTTACTCACTGATTGTAGTTCACTGTCTTTCCACCTGGACTAGTATTTGCTTTGTCACGTATGGTTTAGTCCAGGGTGAGGTGTATGATGTCTTCCTAAACTAATGCTACTCCTGAAGGCAATGGAAGATAATCTTAGCTAAGCTAGGAGGAAAAGGGAGAGAGAGTTAAGCTAAGAGGAGATAGGGGAAGAGAATCTAAGCTAGCCTAAGTGTGATGAGCATCCGTTCCTTAATCATCCGTACACATCTTAGGCCTCGTGCACGACTACCACTGGGATTACCAAGTGCATGGCCCAAGTACACTCCTAGGATACCAAGTAGTCACACGTAGATGCTCGCGATCAAGTCGTACTCATTTCGTATTTAATGAACTAACTTCTATCTACTGACTAAAGAACTAACTAATTCCAAACTGACTCCTTTCATGCGCCTACATGTGTATTTATAGGCTCACACAGGAGTCATGATATCATGTATTCGATATCGTTATTTGGGTTGCGATATCGCATACTCGATATTGTGGATCCGATATCGAGGGTCTGATATCGTAGCCTGATGAATCACGATTCATCATACCCCCATGACTGAATGAAAACTCATCATTGAGTCAAATGAGAACAAGCCCCATTGATTACACAATGGATAGGTATGGGATTATTAATTGATAGATAATTTATTCATGCCGTAGTGGAGAACTCAATGGAACAAAATTAGGACACAACACAAAAAATGCAAAATCACAAAATTACAAAATTTTGTGAAACTCATGTGGTTCCAGGTGGCGGTGGCTCCTCCATGGGTTGCTTCCCCTTGTCTTGTGCTCCAGGTTTTGGAATTTGATGATGTTGAAGTAGTGCCTGGAGCTTTTCCTCTTCCGTTCAATGATCCTGTGTCGTCCATGCTGATGCTCCAATGTTTGCCAGAGTCGGCACCTCCCATGGGCATGGTAGTTGCGGGAACATCTTATTTGCTTTGACATACCAGGCCACAAACAACCATCGTTCCACCTTGTAGGCTCTGACTTTGTCCCTGTACTCTTGAAAATTTGTAAGCCATCGAGCTAAGTCCGCTATGACATATTTTTGTCCTTAGTAGCTTGCTTTAACCACCTTTAGTTTAGAATTTGCAACTTCCAGCTTCTACAACATTTTCTTGTGCTATGCAAATTTTGCTTCATATTTGGTGTAGGTGGTAGCTACCTACCCCTCGAGCTCTGTCCTCAGGTGCCTTGCTGTCAATATGGCTAGATTGGGATAACATAGGTGTGCCAATTCCATGTACTCTGTGAGGTCTTGAATCTGCAGGTCCTGGCTTTTAAGTTCCGCCTAGTGGGAAAACGCATATGTGTCCAATATGGCCCACCAATCAGTGTGTTGAACACTGAAAATGTTGATGTGGGCCTTGGCCATATGGATCTCCTTCTCAATGATTTTCTTATACATCCACACTTGGTGTTAGAAATGCTCCTTTAACTTTTCGTACTACTTGGCCTCGTTTTGCCACACGCTTATTTTGATGGCCATCTTTTGACGGATTGCACGTATCTCCTCCATTGAGAGGGTTCGATTTTCTCTGGCCAAACGGTTCATATCTTGATTGACCTTGATCAATTGTTCTCATAGCTGTTGAAAGTTTTCTTTTAGAACATTCTTCTGTTTCTCCACAGTAGTCAATTGAAGATTGTTAGTAGCGAGCTATTTATTCTCCTCTTGTAAGGCTCTGAGTGCCTTGGCATGCATGTAGGTTTGAGCTTGTGCCTTGGAGGCATCTCACTCGGCCTTCTCTTTCTCCTCCACCACTTTTTTATTGTCCACTAACAATTTTTTGAGTTGCTCGGTCTTGAAGGTGTCTAGCTGGTTTGTGGGAACAAATTGAGAGGGGTCTCACTGTGTAGCTTGTAGGGTTACAAGCCTTTCTTGGAGTCTTGCTAACTTCGCTTCTGCATGCTCAGCCCTGATCTCTGCCATGACCAACTTTTCCTTGGTAGAGATGAGGTCTAATTGTGCTATCGTGACATCTTGTGGGATGTCAAACAAGGACGTCATTATTTGTCCTATTTGCAGCAACCGATCAAGTACATACTCATGCTCTATAGGAGTCATCAAGGGATCGGCCAATGTTTGAGCATCACATGCTCTTGTGAAGTCTATTGGTGGCACAACAGGGACGTTGAAGGATTCTTTGATGTGGTTTGTGACCACTTCTACAGCTCCTGCTGCATCCTAGTGCTGCATGACCACCATTGTGGCCCCTTCACAAGTCTTGAGTTTCACTTGAAAGGATGCAGTGTTCCCTGAAATTTGTTGTGACCAATCAGTCTCTCCTCCTCCTATCTGAATGGACACCTCACCCCGTGCATGATCTATAGAGACAGTGGGACATACAGTATCGTTGATGACACAGAAGAGATTAGCATCATCATGACTCCCCCAACTAACCGTCTCAGCGATGGCCCTGAGATGGCTCATCGACGGTTGATAATCTTGCAGTGGTAGTGGTTACTCTTACTGGCTTATGTTGGGCCCCACTTCTTGTTGTTGAATGGGCCTTAAGCTTGGGAGTTGGCTAGGCCCTGTAGTTTGAGTTGTAGTGGGTCCCACCATTTGTTCTTGCTCTTCCTTTGGCTCTAGCTCCGGTGTCTCACTAGCATTTTTCCTTGGAGCTAGTGGCTTTAGTAGTTCAATGAATGAAGCATTTTGGGGTCTTCTAGGGATGTCATTGGTGTACCCCAGAATTCTAGCATGCTTGCACAACTTTCTGATGAGACAAGGAAGGGCAACATGAACTTCCCTATCTTGTGTTCTTTGAATCGCCTTAAGATCTCCATGAGATATAGATGAGGTAGGTTAGCATTAACCTTTCCCATCAATATTGCACTTCCTCTTGCTACATATGTTGAAATCCTGTTTAATCCTTTTGTGGGGAAGATGTGATAAGTACCAATCTTGAATTAGATTCTCTCTTCCAACGTTAATTCTCCATATATCTTATCTTCCTTACCATATGTCTTGTCCAACCAAACCTTTCATGCATCCGTGTCAGAGCAAGTGGATAGGTGAGCAACTTTCAGCCCTATATTTGGAAGGTTTAACACTTTCAAGATGGCCTTGATGGAAAAATCAATAGACACACCACCAATGTCAACCATGGTGCCTTCTTCTTTATTATGCTAAAATTGGTACATTTCTCCTAAGTACTAGGCACCGCTTTTAGAGAGGATAGGCCATAATGGGGACCCTTTGTGCTGGTCCCTAAGGGCCTTAAGAGAAAAATTCCATGAAGGGTTCAAAGTTCAATTCCACAATCACTATAGCTAATATGGACCTATCACAGATGGCCTGAACACACTCTGGGGACAATGTGAGGTGTTGTCCTTATTTAGGAACTGCAGTAGCTCCACCTTCTACTTGTTCCGATTGTACAACAACAGGAGTCTCTTGATGGATACTGAAGGATTGTGCCTCCTACTCTGTATGTTGTTCAGTAGATGCCTGTCCTCTACCTCTCCTGGGTCACTTGGACACACCTCGAGAGGGACCTTCTTATTGTCCATACTTTTGGGCCATCTGCAATCACACGGGGCCAATCATTAGTAAGGTTGCTTACCAAAGTTAAGTTATACCTTACTCCTTGCCTTAATGAATTTGTTTTTATTCTGTGTGATTTAAAGTTAGAAATTTTTATGGAAATATCCCCAAAATTTTTTAATATTTGGCCCACTTTGCTTAGGTGGTTTCAAAGTTCAATTTCCCAGTATAGATAAGGAGATGAAATTATTTTTGGCACATGTTTATTATTTTTATAACTAATTACCCTTGATTGGGTCCTTTGGGCGATGACGAATTTCGAAAAATTTATACACAATTCAGCATGTACCCTTCCCCCATGACTAAGCTGAACACTCCGGGTTCAAGTAGGTTTAGATGGAATGAAAATCAGAGCACTAATGAGCGAGTTATGGTTATTGGAACAAGAGATGCGTAATCGCAAGTTGTAGAAGAAATTTTGAAAAACTCCCTTGCGTGAACAGTTGCAAATGATGTTGACATTCGTGGAGGGGAGGGTTGAGGGTTCATATATATAGATTCTAAGAACGCGATATTGCGTACCCGCTAGCGAGGACCCGATATCATGGCCGACTTGATATTAGGGAAGAGATATTGCGACCTATTGAAAATAGGGTACTTGGAAAAAATTAATAAAATTTGGAAATTTCAAGGTATAAACTAAGGACTTTAGGTCAATGTAAAGGGTCTAAGGTAAGAATGATCAGGCTGAAACGCATAAAAAGGATAGTGATGTAAAATTTGGCAATGAAAATCATGAAGAGTATGAGGAAAAAAGACATGTGTTGGCTCATAGGAACGTTTGAACTGAAAGGATGATAAGGGAAAGACGAACGTTGGTAATACTTGGAGGGTATAAGATGATGTGTAGGAGATGCGTTATGAGTGCAAATTACAAGGGTTACGCAAGTGGGTCCTCCCCAAAGCAGGTTCCAACCTCTAATGCCCTTGCGTAACCACACCTTAAAATGTCCATAGGCACTAGAAGGGTTAAATGTAATCCACACCAATTTCACAAAACACACACATGTAGATAGTACCGCGATGAGATATGAATCCCATGCTACCCAAGTCACGAGTCATAACTATACGAACAACAAGGTGAGGTGAATCATAGAAGGGATTGCAGAGATTGGGACATGAGGTAACTAACTTAGGGCATAATGAATTCTATGTGTAAGGCATGATTAGTGTGTCATTAGCCTATCCCATCACTCCAAAATCAGGACCAGGTCCATTCCTCTGATTAGTGAAATCACATTGCTTCATCCAATGATGGACAACCATAAGAGCACCATGACAACAAGGTGTACGATCACTTGGCATTTCGTTCAAGGGAGGAGTGATTTTGCTTTGTGGCACTCTTCTCTTTTTTTTTCTCTCTCTCTTTTTTGAAGTATTTTTTAATCTAGAGAAGCTGCCTACCTTCAGGCATGGATGCATGTCTTTCCAGTGGGACCCCCTAGAATAGCATTATTTTTTTCTGGTTGGGTGCCTTTTGATTACTCTTACTTCCCTTTTTCATTAGATCTACAAGGATCTTAGTACAACCAAGCTACATGATAACTCCTACAAATGTCACCAAAGAGAATCCACAAGTCCCCTTGACGTCACACCCTGGTCATTCTCTCTTGGTCCATCCTTCTTCGCTCTGGGTATAATGAGTAGAAGGTTACTTTAAGTTTTAGTGATTAGGAATATCATTGTACCCAGGGTAGAACCTCTTATTAATAGAATGGGTCGATGGATGTTGTGGGCTCGTTGTTCAAATAATTAGTCACCTGAGACTTGATAGCATAGAACAACACCTCAACCAATGAGTCACATGAGTGTTTTATTTCTAGATGAGATTACTTCATAAAAAGGTAAAAAGATAAAAAGACAAAAAGGCAAAAAGATCAAACAATAAGTTGAAAAGTGAAAAAATTGAAAAACAAAAATTTCAAAATTAAAGAAAATGAAAAATATTTATTAATCCTTCTTGTTATTAGAATGGGGGGTATCCCCCATAATTAAATTGTTGAGCATGGCTAGGATTAATAAATGAAGAATTAGGATCCTTCCATGTTGAAAATATTTGGACTTGGTCATAGTTACCCCATTGGGGTTCACAAACTTGATTAGAGTTGACATAGTGGGGCAAGTTATAAGATGTGGTTAATTTATAAGGAGTTGACCCACTATGGTACTTGTGACTGTATGATGATATGCAAGGATCAACATGTCTCCCCATGTGGCTATATTCATTGGGCTATATGGTTGTTGGAGTATTGAGTGGTGGCCCTAATAAGGTAGCATGAAGCATTGGGTTCAAAGAGGAAGATGCACCATAGTGTTGGATTTATGTTAAGTTGGCAGATGTAGTGGTTTCTAAACTATGGTGTCCCTTTCTATGGTCATGTCTAAAGAAGGGATGCCTTTGGTGTGGTGGGTTTCCACTACTGTTATTAGTAGTAGCACAAGTAACGTTCGTGGGTTGATGTTGTAGTGCAAACCCTTCAGGTATAATTGGTGGAGATGTAGAAGGAGGTGAAGGATGAGAATTTGGAAATTGAGGAGAAGTGTAAGGTACCCAAGGTGGTGGTCCTGTTGGTGAGGATACAGGTTGATAGTATTAAGGAGAATAATAATAATGTGGTGAGATAGAGGATGTTGACCCAGTTGGGGAAATAGGATGTTGAACTTGATAAGCACTTAGGTTCGGATGGTATGAAGGGTGTAACCATTTTGGGGATGGCCTCCCCCACGACTGGGATTTTTGCCACTGTGATTGAACATAGTAATTTTATATGAACTCTAGATGTAACATTCTTCCCCAATGCTCATGTAAATGTGACAAGATTGGGAATTGGCCCTTGGGGTGATCGTACAGGCAAATGTTACATTGATACATATGATTGGCAGTTAAGTTCTTATTCTCTTCAACCCTTCTTTCCAATTGTCTAAGGGTGTTTTGTTCTGTTTCTCAGGTTGTCATAACTCTATCTCCAATAATGTTGGCATAGTCTTCACATTTTTCATGTATCCATTCCATCATCCTATTGATCTTTGCCTCAACTTCATCCAATGATTGTAGTATTGGAAAAGATGGTTCCACCTTGATGAGCCGCGATATCGCATTCACCACACGATATCACATCCTGCCTCATCTTCTATAAATAAGAGGCGACACCCTTTGTTCCAGATAGTTAGACTTAGACCCTTAGCCAAACTCTTGTAGTTTTACCATTCCAGAGTTAGAATAATTTCTGTGTGCCTGCAGTAGGAGTCATAGAGTGAACGAATCTTTATTCGAGCAAATTGTACTTGAGCACACATTTGTGTACGACAATAAAGATGAACTTTATGATAAACCTTGCAGCATATAGATTAAGCTAATTAGTAATTAATTATCATTGAATTTTTAATGCTTTCATAGTTAATTAATCTCTCTCTCAACCTTTGAGTCTCTTAGTTAAGTACACTCAGTACGATCACTTTGAGCATGCGTGTAGTGCTTGGTAACCCAGTAACGACTAGCGTTTGGTAATCCCAGTAGCGTTGCACTAGTTTATGATGTGTATGGCAAGTGGAAACGGATACTAGTGTTAGGGACAATTAGAACTTAGTTAGCAAATAGTTAATGTAAGTTAGTCACTTAGTTCTCTTTACCTTCCCTTATTAGCATAAGACACCAAAAAGATAAAAGTTATAAAAATCATATACCTTAAGCTTACTTAACCATACAATCGTGACAATACAAGTAAGTTTGGGAAGACAACGATTGATTAACCCTAAGTGTTCCATTAAGGCATGTAAGCACTCAGTCCTTGGAGTTCGACCAGATCATGCATGAGACGCTCGTATTCGTATGGTTGAGTGTAGGGGTACCTTGCCACTCATCATTGGCATCGTTTTCGGGGACTTAGTTGTTTGTGCACTGCATTGAACATAGGAAATCATCCATATTGTTGGAACGCTAGAACAAACCCTTAGGGTTAATCAAAGAAAGATAAGCCAACGGTACATCGCACACCGAATAAGACAAACATGTCTTCTTCTTCGCATAAGAGCATTTCACCACCTAGGACTAACACAAGAGACAATTGGCAGCATAATACACGTAACCAAGATCCTCCAGTTCCTTAATAGTTTTGGGTAGTATATACTCATCATGATGAGTATGTACCCAATTTCACCTTTATTCTCCACCAAGATGAATGGCTGCATTGGAGAGACTTGGAGGGTAACATAGTATTGCCTCTAGACCAATCAGTCCCCAACATGCTCCTTCGTGCTCTCACATGAATAGGCATGCCACTTTTATACACAGAATACATTGCATGTGATCATGACACAAGGGACTACCATCCCATAGAAGCTCAAGGTCAACGAGACTTGCAACAGGAGAGTTACCACACATCCTTGAAGGATAAATGACCCCATAATGCCCCACATGTCTTAAGCGAAATTGAGGGTGGTGAACCTACTTCAATAGGTTCCCTACCAAATGATGTTCCCCCTCCTAACGATGGTCAGGAGGTGGTGTATCGGAACCTTCACTCCACAATTCACAACCCTGGTTCTGATCCCCACGAACATGAAGTGTTCAATGAGGGAACACAAACATACGATAAGGGTAGACGTTCTGATCGTAATCATGATCAAGGCCAAGACCATCAAAGAGAAGGTAGAAAACACTATCATAGTGATGGTTCTCCTTCTTCTTCACCTTCATCATCACATTCACCCTCTCCTTTAGTGTTTGGACGTAGTCATAAGGAAACCAACCATGAGGATAAAGGAAAGCAGAGTGAAAAACATCAATGAGACAGTTGAGAACGAGGATGAGGGTACTCTAAGGAATCAAGGCATAGAAGAAGGGAGAGTAGGGAACTGCGTAGACACCATAGATGCTATGAACGAGATGACTACCAAGAACCCCTACTTGCAACTAGAAGCATGCCAGATATAACGGAGGCCGTAAGAGTTCCCACAAGGCACCAAAAGGATAGTAGGATCAAGAGGTTAGACATGAACAATATCCCATGATTTGAAGGGGGATACAATGTTGATCCTTAAATTTATTTACAATCATTTCACGATGCATGTGCCTTGCAAAACATAGAGAACGAATGGCAAAAACTGAAGTTGTTCCCAAGGACACTAGTGAAAGATGCTGAAAGCTGGTACCGGTCCTTAGAATCGGAATCCATTCAGAGGTGGAGTACAATGTTAGAACTGTTCAATGATAAGTACCAAATGTACTCCCAAGTGTCTAACCTGCGAAACCAAATCCAAGGATGGAAGCAAGGAAATCATGAACCCTTGGATGCTGCCATGGGCCGCTATTACGCACTGTTGCATCATTTCCTTGGCCATGGCTATTCGCAGTAGGATCAACTACGCCATCTCATGGATGGACCTAGGCATGAAACAAGAAGAACCCTTGGAACATATGCCCAAGGAAGATTATCAGAGCTTAGGTCTCATCAAATTCATAGATCGCTAGAGTACGTAGCCAAAGAAGAAGGTGAGCTACGAAAGAGAGAAAGTGCGGAAGAGTACAACCAAGATCCTTCCCTTCAAAAAAGGGGAGTGAGATTATATGAGGAGGAAGAAGAGTTATTACTTGAAGACATGGTGAATAGGAAAACTTTACCGCTTCAAAAGTTAACAATAGAGGTATCGGCAAAGGTAGACCAAATGTGGGACTCCATGGATAGTAGGTTTGAAACTATTCTTAAAATTGTAGAGGAGTCTAGGGAGCGAGGTAGTGACTATGACAAAAAGAAAAAGAGAGAGGTGGACAATGCACGTAACAAGGGTAAGGAAAAAATGGCCATCACCGAAGAGGTTATGGATTCAAACACGAACAATGACGGTGGATGTGTGATATGCCAATATGACCATCCTAAGGGATGTTGCCTAGTGATCTCAAATCTACAAGAGTTTGGGGTGTATGCACTCAACCCATGACTTAATAAATGGTAAGCACCCCGATGGTTACCTTATCCCCAAGGTAACCCAAGGAAGTTCCACCAACCTTTAACATATTATCCAAGTGGAACTCCACCACAACCTGTTGAGCAACATCAATAGTGGCAATACCCACAGTCATGGGAGATGCCACCACCAAGGTAACAATACCCCTACCGGCAACCAGATCCATATGGCTACTACGTGTAGCATCCAATCTCTCCACGTGACTCTGTTTGTCACGTGACACCACAACATGACTACCAAGCTCAAGAGTATTATAGGACTCTTTCTCTTAGAGGAGATAACCCACAAACATACCATCCTCCAAATCCATCTGCAACACTCACACTGATAAGTCCATTACCATCCGCTCCAGCAATGTAGGGGGAACTCCCCACTCAACAGTAGCAATGTAATGCCACGAGGGCTATGAAATCTCAACCCCCAGTTGGTTCTGAAAACCTTATAAAGAAAAGATATTTCTTCAAAACCAACATGCCAACCAAGCCCTCACAACCACAAGTGGTTGAACCTCTGAACGCCTCTCCATCACATAAGGCTTTAGAGCTCCCTTCAAACCAAACGCTGAGCTCAACGCATACGGTTATGTTAACACATGCTGTTATTGACTAGATTAAGGTGGGCCACCTTCCCAGGAAATTCTCTGATCCTGGAAGCCCTCTAATCTATCTCCAAGTCGCTGGGAATGAACCATGTAAAGCTCTTCTAGACTCAGGTTCCAGAGTCAACTTAATATCACAAGAGATGTACAAAGCCTGGAACCTACCTCCATTAAGGAAGAGCAATATTCGCCTAGAGCTGGTTGACCAGTCCATCACTATTCCCTTGGGACTAGTGGAGGACATCATTACCACTATGTGTGGGTGGTCGTACCCAGCTGATTTCCTAGTGATCCAAGTAAATAATGGTAAAGGGGACTTCCCAATAATAATGGGAAGGGCATGGCTAAGTACTATAGATGCATGCCTAGGAATCTGTGATCTTTCTCTGGAAATATTCAAGAAGAACACTTTTGGAAAGATCGAGAAGAAGAAGGTTCCATGCATCGCATACAGTGATACAGGGTGCAATTACATGCAGAGATCATGGGTTATGCAAAGTTTAGCATTGTCTGCATGCAACCGGTGTGCACAAGACATTAATATACAAAAGTGCCTGTATGCAGCAGCCACATGACAGGAAGACACCCAGTGGCTGATGGCTGATCAAGAGAGCATCTCACTAATGTGCATGGAACTAACTGAGGGAATAAATTGTGCTTACATTGAAAGCATAGATACACTGGAGCAAGTCCGCTACCAACTTCCAAGCCTTAACCTTGAAAACATCAATTGGAGGAAGTTGGAAATTCCTAAAAAATTTAAACAAGAGCCCCTAGATTTGAAACCGTTGCCCACTGGTCTAGAATATATGACCCTCGAAAATGAAAAACCAGTAATCATTAATGCAAGACTTCCAAACAAAAAGAAAGCCTGCTGAAATTGATAAACAAGTGGTCAAAAGCCTTTACTTGGTCATACCCTGAATTAACTGGAATAGATCCTAGGATATGCTAGCATAGGATTTACACTGACCCCTCCATGAAACCTCAAAAACAACCACAGAGGCGATTGAACCCAAAATTGAAGCAAGTAGTAAAAGAAGAAATAGAACAGCTTCTTAAGGCTGGGTTCATATATCCCATTGTTGATAGCAAATGGGTTAGCCCTCTAGTGATCATGTTGAAAAAGGGAGGCAAATGGAGGGTGTGCATAGATTTTAGGCTGCTAAACATGGAAAAATTTAGGGATCACTTTCCATTGCCATTCGTTGACCAAGTCTTAGACACCATAGCAGGGCATCACTATTATAGTTTTTTGGATGGCTATAGTGGATACAACCAAATACAGATAGCCTTAGAAGATCAAGCCAAGATAACATTCACCAGTCCTTAGGGGACGTTTGCATATAAACAAATGTTTTTTGGCTTGTGCAATGGCCCTGCCACATTTTAATGTATAGTTCTAAGCATATTCCAACAGCAGATAGGAAATGGAGTGGAAGTCTTTATGGACAATTTCTCCACTTATGGAACAAGTTTTGATCAAGCCTTGGACTAATTAGAGCAAGTGCTGAAAAGATGCATAGAAACCAACTTAAGGCTCAATTGGTAGAAAAGCCATTTAATGGTCTAAGAAGGCGTAGTACTTGGGCATAAGGTTTCACATTCAGGAATAGGTGTAGACCCAGATAAAGTTAGATTCATCCAAGGAATCACCCATCAATCGGAAACTGTCAAAGACATTTGGTCATTCCTTGGACACACTGGCTACTATAGGAGATTCATTGAGAACTTCTCTAAGATTGTGAAACCATTGGTAGAGCTAATAAAGAAGGATGTACTATTCGAATAGAGTAGGGAATGTGAATGAGCATTCCAAACTCTGAAACAAAAGCTTGTAGAAACTCCCATTCTACAAGCTCCTGACTTGTCCAGACCATTCCATATAATGATTGATGCATGTAATTATGCCTTAGGAGTCGTACTTACATAGTTAGATGACCAAAAAAGTCCTTGCTACATCCATTATGCAAATAGGAGTATCGTCGGTGCACAACTTAACTACAAAACTACAGAAAAAGAACTAATGGCTATAGTGTTTGCACTGAATAAATTTAGGCACTATGTGTTAGGTTACAAAGTGTTCATCCATACAGATCATAGTGCAATCTGGTTCCTCATGAACAAGCCAATGGTTAGCCCTCGTATTATATGGTGGCTGGTAATCCTATAGGAGTTTGATCTAACGATGATCGATCGAAAGGGCATCGAGAACGTAGTTGTAGATCATTTATCTTGGTTGCATTGGGACAACAAAGAGGATGAATATGTAATGTCTGATCATTTTTCTGATGAAGCCCTCTTTTCCGTTGTAGTGAATAACCAACCCACGGAGACGAATTGGTATAATAGCATTATCTCCTATCTCCTTACCCAATAAACACCACATGAGCTGGACTTTAGGAAGAAACAATAGTTTCTTCATAGAGCCAAGTACTTCATGGAGATCAATGGACAACTTTACAAAGTGTGTCCTGATGGCTTGGTTCGATGGTGTGTGCCCGAGGTGGACCAACTAAGAGTTCTCCAAGATGCTCATGAGGGCCCTTGTGGGGGTCAATATGCGGGGAGAAAAACGACCCTTAAGATCCTTCTTGTAGGATACTATTGGCCAACATTATTTTGGGATGCCCATCAATTTGTCTAATCTTGCAAGTGTTGTCAACGTGATGGGGGAATGAATGCTAGAATGGAGGGTCCGCAACAATGGATTCAACCTTTAGAACCCTTCTACATTTGGGGGATAGACTTTATGGGGCCCATTACACTAATGTCCAATGGAAAAGCTTACAGTATAGTTGCCATAGACTATCTAATGAAATGGGCTGAAGCAGCTGCTGTTACAGACTGCACATAATCTACAGCTGCATGATTTGTGCAACAACAAATCGTAAATAGGTTTGGTGTGCCATGTGCACTTTTTTCAGATAACGGAACACATTTCACAGGTGCAACTTTTTAGAAGTTAATGCAACGTTTAGGGGTTGAACATAAATTGACTACACTTTATCACCCCCAAGCTAATGGACAAGCTGAGGTCACCAATAGGGAGATCACTAAAATATTGACAAGGACAATTAGCAAGTATAGGCGAGATTGGAGCACTAAACTGAATGATGCTCTTTGGGCATACCGCTCCACCTAGAAGCTTCCTATAGGCTACTCTCCCTATGAGTTAGTTTACGGAAAGCTTCCAACATTTCCAGTTCAAACCGAGCTCCGTATACTATCAATGGATTATGACCTCCACCTCGATCTTGATCTAGCACAAAAACAAAGGTTGGCAAATTTAAACATGCTAGAAGAAAATCGATTAGCAGCCTTGTCGTCAAATGAGTTGCACAAGGCATATAAAAAGCAACTTCATGATTGAAAATTGGAAAGGTTAAGTATCAATCGGGAGATAAGGTTCTCTATTGGAATCCCACACATGTGCCACAATGTACAAAATTTCAAACAGTGTGGGAAGGACCTTACATTATTCATACAACCTTTCCTTTAGGGGCCATGACCATATATAAACCCAAGAGCCCTGATAAGAGATTACTAGTCAATGTGCAACAAACCAACCCCTTCCATGAACTTAGAACAGCCAGTGCACATAATACCTCTAAGAAGGGACGATCCTGCTCATTATTTCGGATCTCCTCCTTCCAACTCAGTCATGGGGGAGATGGCCACTGTACCGTCCGAAATCGTTGGTCTCCGGCTGGAATGAAACAGAAACCTGGAGATCTCTGGACATGCACAGAAGACCCTACCTTCGCTTGAGGGCAAGCTGGAATTAACGAAGGCAGAGTACCTTGAGTGGTCTGCACGCGGATCAGGCAAGGATTTCCCCTAACATACACCGATATATTGTACGCTAGGTTATATGTAAATGATGTAACGAATGTAAAATGGAGCGTAAACGTACAAGAGCGTAAACAGTAATCATACAACAATGAATGAAAAACTGCAATGGATTTTAGCAAAGAAATGTAGCAATATTATTGTGAAATGAAAGTTACAATGCACCAATCTAACACAGTTGTAACTCTGACACAAGGCGGACGAATAGCCTCGGTGGATGCAGGGGTGATTGTGTGCTGGGTTGAACTATAGGCACAGCGTAAAGGCTGTATGCTCAGCGTGCAGGGTCGAGGTCCAGCGTACAGGGTTTTTGCTATGGTTTTCTTAGCGTCTCTGGTTCTTTTTTTTGTCTCTGGTTTGCTCAAAATTGCCAACCCTGGTCTAGTAAAAAATTGGGATTTTTATACAAGTTTAAACATGGGACTCGGGTTTTGAGAGGGGATGATTGGCTGTGGAGTGCTGGACTCTCGGGTCGGGTGACATGTGGTGCGTTGACCGGGTGCGAAACAATGAAATTTTACAAGTATACAGTGTGCTGCACGCCAGCGTATACCACTGTACACTAGCGTATATTACTGTACGCCAGCGTATACCACTGCATGCCAACGTATACCGTTGTACGCCAACGTATACGCTGTATGTATGACCTCGGCGTACAGACTTGATCAAAGCAAAAGACGTCTTTCAGCCTTCAGATTTGAATTTGGATGCCATGAAGATGCTGCCTGTAGATGTTCAGCTCGGTTGACCTTGATCTGATACTAGTTGTACACTTTGTGCATGCTGGGTGTATACGCTGGGCGTATACACTGGGAATGCATGCTAGGCATATACACTGGGCATATATGCTGGGCGTGCAGGATGCACATGCTCAGCGTATGGACTCCAGAATGCATGATGTCAACATATGATGATTGCTCTGTTCGTGTGAGTTGATGCTTTATACAAAGTCTTGCTCTGCAGTGCTGTTTCCATGCCATCTTCGGGGGTTACATACCGGGCTTACATGCCATTCATACATGCTGAGTGTACATGTGAGGTGTGTACGTTGGGCATATACACTAGACGTGTACGTTGGGCGTATACTTGGGCGTGTACGCTGGGCATATATGCTGAGAATGCATACTTAATGAAGACTGAGTATCTTGAGCTCCAGAGTTGGCATTTTTTGATAGCAGATGTCACCGTGGTCGTCTGCGGGTCCTAGGAAACTGTTGAGTCCACCTTTGCTTGAAGTTGTCTGTGGGGCCCTCAAGCTTTAGTCATGCTGGGGAACGTCATGACTTAGCTCGATTCTTGTTGAAGAAGTACTAAGCTTAGAATTTTGTGGTGTTTCATTGGCCCCTCTTTGTTGACGCTTGGAGGAATCGACCCGAAAAGTGTCGACAAAGAAGTGCAAAACACCACAAGCAACTTGATAGAGACATTGTCCTTTGCCATCTGGCTAGACGTCATCGTACCATGTTCAGTAGTACATAGGATTAGGGAAATGAAATTTGTATTTGGTAGGGAAATGGAAACTGTAGGGATTGGTAACCAATGAAGGGCTCGTGTGCAGTGGAGAGGGTGTCCGGGTATGTGTGCAGGTCATGCTTATGTTCTTAGGATCAAAGCATGATGTGTATGTCCTTTGGCGGCACAAGACTCTTGCTTGGTATTCAAGAGATCTTGTTGGCATAACCAAAGCTACATGATGATGTGTTACGTTCTTTGGAAGAACAAGGCCCTTGTTTAGTGTTTAGGGGAAACTTGTTGGTGGAGAGCCAAAGCCATGCAACGGGATGTTTCTTGATTGTAGATGCCATGAAGATGCAGGCACAGTGTAAAGGCTATATGCTCAGCGTGCAGGGTCGAGGTCCAGCGTACAAGGTTTTTGCTCTGGTTTTCTTAGTGTCTCTGGTTTGCTCAAAATTGCCAACCCCGGTCTAGTGAAAAATTGGGATTTTTATACAAGTTTAAACGTGGGACTCGGGTTATAAGAGGGAATGATTTGCTGTGGAGTGCTGGACGCTCGAGTCGGGTGACATGTGGTGCATTGACCGGGTGCGAAACAATGAAATTTTACAAGTATATAGCGTGCTGCACGCCAGTGTATATCATTGTACACCACCATATACGCTGTATGTATGACCTCAGCGTACAGACTTGATCAAAGCAAAAGACGTCCTTTGGCCTTCAGATTTGAATTCGGATGTTATGAAGATGTTGCCTGTAGATGTTCAGCTCGGTTGACCTTGATCTAATACTAGTTGTACACTTTGTACATGCTGGGCGTATACGCTGTGAATGCATGCTAGGCGTATACGCTGGGCGTATATGCTGTATCTGCTGGGCATATACGCTAGGCGTGCAGGATGCACATGCTCAGCGTATAGACTCTAGAATGCATGATGTCAACATATGATGATTGCTCTGTTCATGTGAGTTGATGCTTTGTACAAAGTCTTGCTCTATAGTGCTATTTCCATGCCGTCTTCGGGGGTTGCATACCGGGCGTACATGCCAGTCATACATGCTGAGTGTACATGTGAGGCATGTACGTTGGGTGTATACACTGGACGTGTACGTTGGGCGTATACTTGGGCGTGTACGCTGGGCGTATACGTTGAGAATGCATACTTAATGAAGACTAAGTATTTTGAGCTCTGGAGTTACCATTTTTTGATAGCAGATGTCGCCGTGGTTGTTTGTGGGTCCCAGGGAACTATTGAGTCCACCTTTGCTTGAACCTGTCTGTGGGGCCCTCAAGCTTTAGTCATGCTGGGGAACGTCATGACTTAGCTCGATTCTTGTTGGAGAAGTACTAAGCTCAGAATTTTGTGGTGTTTCATTGGCCCCTCTTTGTTGATGCTTGGAGGAATCGACCCGAGAAGTGTCGACAAAGAAGTGCAAAACACCACAAGCAACTTGATAGAGACATTTTCCTTTGCCACCTGGCTAGATGTCATCGTACCATGTTCAGTAATACATAGGATTAGGGAAATGAAATTTGTATTTGGTAGGGAAATGGAAATTGTAGGGATTGGTAACCAATGAAGGGCTCGTGTGCGGTGGAGAGGGTGTTCGGGTATGTGTGCGGGTCATGCTTATCTTCTTGGGATCAAAGCATGATGTGTACGTCCTTTGGCGGTACAAGACTCTTGCTTGGTGTTCAAGAGATCTTGTTGGCATAACCAAGGCTACGTGATGATGTGTTGCGTTCTTTGGAGGAACAGGGCCCTTGTTTAGTGTTTAGGGGAAACATGTTAGCGGAGAGCCAAAGCCATGCAACGGGATGTTTCTTGATTGTTTTAGACATGAGCTTTTGCTTTCAAGGCAACTGAATGATTTTTTTGATGTTCTTATGGTCATGCTCAAATGCCATGTCGTGGGTTGCAATCGCCTAAAGGTGGTGTAGTATGCAACGGTATGTTCAATGTGTTGGGCTGTACTGGGTGTGCCTAGGATGTAACCAAGTAGAAGATGTTGAGGGATAGGTGGGACATGTAACGGGAGATGTACTAGTGAATGGCTTGATTTAGTCTTGCCACGTATGTTGTGAACAACGTCTCACTTTGCTCCTTATGACGAAGTGCATTTTTGTACAAACACCTCTGAGTGTCATCCTGCAAGCACAACTCTAAGAAGACAAGAAAACCATGAGTGAGTAAGCAAGCTTAGACTTAAACAACTACTGATGAAACGAAGGCACCAGATGAGATTTCAGGCATTGTATATGAATGGTAGCAATGTTGGTAGGATCGGTTGATGGCGAGCGATGCAGCGACTCTGATGAAGTTGGGATGCACCCACAGATCGAGGTACCAGAGAGAAAATTACCAGTTTATAGTCATAGCTAGCCATCATGGGTTAGTTTTATATCATGACCCGTTGGACATTTCCTATTTAGCATCGTGGCGGACGGTACATTACCAGTTTCTAGTCTTGGTGGACCGTGAAGAGGCAAACCAGTTTATAGTCTTAGCGGACTCTGGTGAATGTGACTATGGCAGTTTACTGTCATATTGGATGGGTGCTAGTTTATTGTCTTTGCAGACATTCTATGATATTAGTTTACCGTCATGATGCCAGGACGAGCTGTGGTATCAGTTTACCGTCGTGATTCCAAGACGAGCTGTGGTATCAGTTTACCGTCGTGATGCCAGGACGAGTTGTGGTATCAGTTTACCATCATGATGCCAGGACGAGCTGTGGTATCAGTTTACCGTCGTGATGCCAGGACGAGCATGTACTTGAGCCTATACTCAAATGTGGAACAATTTCAAGAACAAGTGATTGGTCGGATTTGCAAGCTCATTCCCTTCCATATCAGCCAACTTGAATGCTTTGTTGTCGTATGCTTTGGTGACCAAGTAGGGCCCTTCCCAGTTGGCTGAGAATTTGTCTGGGTGTTCCCGAATGGCCTTAAGTACAAGGTTGCCTTCCTTGATAGGGCGCTTATGAACATCGTGCTGATGGTGTTGTCTTTGTCGTTTTTGGTACCATTCAATCTGATCGAGGGCATGTATGCATTCCTTCTCCACCGAGTCCAAGTCAACAATGCGTAGATCATTGTTTTACCCATCGTCGAGGAGTCTGGAGAGAGTGATCCTTAAAGACGGTACCTGTAATTCTAATGGTAAAACAGCTTCAGAACCATAAACAAGACTATATGGCGTTTTACCTATGGAAGTTGGATGCGTAGTACGATAAGCCCATAGTGCGTATACCAGCTGCTCGTGCCATTTTTTCTTGCTTTGGGTAAGCATCTTTTTAAGTACTGTGATGATGGTTTTATTTGTGGCTTCTGCTTGCCCATTGCTCTGAGGGTAGTAAGGGGATGAAAATGAGTTCTTGATCCCCAGGCTTTCACAGAAAGTTTTGGTTTCGGCGCTACTGAGTTGTGGCCCGTTATCGGTGATGATGGTCATGGGGATGCCAAAACAGGTTATAATGTTTTCAAGAATGAAGTTGCATATGTGTTTAGATGTGGTTTTTTGAAGGGGCACAGCTTCTACCCACTTCGTGAAATACTTTGTCGCAGTTATGATGAAGTTATGCCCTGCAGAAGATGAGGGTGTTATTGGTCCGATAAGGTCCAACTCCCACTTTTGAAAGGGCCATGTGATTTGTGTTGTATGCAACTCATTTGGTGGGACATGGATCAGATTACTATGTCTTTGATAGGTACTGCATGTTTTAGCCTTGGAGAGATAGTCATACTCCATATGTGGCCAATAATAGCCTAAGCGTCTTATTTTTGTTGCCATTGCTTTAGGTGCTATGTGTCCTCTGCATAGTCCATCATGTACTTGCTTGACGATGGTTTGGGAATCAGCACTACTAATGCATGTTAGGAGTATGCCTTCGTAGGATTGATGGCACAATGTGTCCCCTACCAGTGTATATTGTCGAGAACGCTTTCGTACCACGTCTTTTTGTGCATTCGTTAGATGTCGCGGTGTTTCACCATGTAGAAGGTACTCTTTTATGTCATCATACCATTCTACTGCGTGTGTTGTACTAACGGATGCAATTGGTAATATATCGAGAGTATCGGTTACAGGTTTAGCACAACTGATTATGGAGCTTGGCAACATATGGAACATGTCAGGTGATATGTTTAGCGCTAGCATGGCCAGTGCGTCTGCAATGGTATTGTCGTTTCTGGAGACATGTTGCACGTCCATGTTTTCAAATTGCCTCATTAAGTGTTTGGCTAAGTCACAGTATGGTTGTAAATGTTGCGCTTTGCATGTATAAATATCCGTGACTTGGTTTAAAACCAGTTGTGAGTCTCCTCTGACCACTAGTCGTGTGATGTTTGAGGCTTGTGCTGCCATGAGACCTCTAAGGAGACCTTCGTATTCTGCTATGTTGTTGGTACAGTGAAAGTCGAAACAATAAGCAAAGGGTCGAATCTCCCCAAAGGGATAGGTGATGACGGCGGCAGCACTTCCCCCTCGAGAGGTGGATGCTCCATCAAAGTTCAAAATGGCATCGTATTCATCGGGTACTATGTCTATTACACTCACATTTTCATCAGGGAACTCTGGCTCTATCGTTGCTTGATCATGTGTTGGTGATGCAGTCATTTGATTCACTATGGCTTGGCCCTTAACTGATGATTGCGCTATGTAGTGTAGGTCAAACTCAGCTATTATGGCTTTCCAACGGGCTATTCTACTTGACTCATAAATGTTTCCTGTGATGGCTCTGAGCACATTATCCTTGCAAATTATATTAACTTGGTTATGGAAGAGGTAATGTCGCCATTTTTTTAGGGAAAAGACTAGGGCTAGACATGACCTCTCCACCTCGTTATACTTCTTCTCATGGGCTACTAATGCATGGCTTAAGTAATAGACAGGAACTTCGGTTCCATCATCTTGTTTTTGGCAAAGCATGGATGCGATTGACGAGTTCGAAGTGGCAAGGTAGATGTAAAACGATTTATCATTTTGTGGTGGATAAATTGTGGGTAGTTGAAAAAGTGCTGTTTTAATATTGTCAAATGCTTCCTGGCACTGTGGAGTCCATTCAAAATGGGCGTTCTTGCGTAGCAAGTGGTTCATAGGTTTCAACTTGTCCGTTAGTTTTTCTATGAAACGCCTGATAAACTGTAATCTACCTTGTAGACCTCGGTGTTCGGTAAGGTTGCTAGGTGGTTTTAAGTTTGTTATGGTCTTAACTTTATCGGGGTCTACTTGTATCCCTACTTCTAAGGCTATGAATCCAAGCATTTTGCCTGTTTTGACTCTGAAGACACATTTCTTTGGATTAAGTCTCAATTCATATTTTAAACAATGCTTTAGTACCAAGTTAAGATCTTGTACGTGTTGTTCTGATGTCTTTGATTTAACAACAATATCATCCACATAGTCATTGAGCGAGTGCAGCATGTAATCGCTAAAAATAAATGTCATTACCCTTTGATATGTGGCCCAAATGTTCTTGAGACCAAAGGGCTTCATTGTGTAACAAAAGGTACCCCATGATGTCATAAAGGTAGTCCAGAGCTGATGCTCCGGATTAATTCATATCTGGTTGTATCTTGAGAAGCCATCCATAAAAGATAATAGGGCGTGCCCAGCGGTTGAGTCAACAAGTTGATTGATGCTGGGTAGGGGAAAATCATCTTTTATGGTTGCAATGTTGAGATCCCAGAAGTCAATGCATAAGCGAATGCTTTCGTTCTTTTTTGGGACAATGACCATGTTGGATACCCAATCGGCGTAATCGACAGCCCGAACGAAACCTGCCTGATAAAGTTTGGTGATCTCATTGCAAACTACCAATGCTACCTTAGGTTTAACCTTTCGTGCCTTTTGTTTTACTGGTCTCAATTTTGGATCAAGGATAATATTGTGCTGGATGATTTGAGGATCTAACCCGGGCATGTCAGTGTAAGACTAAGCGAATGCTTTTATGTTGTCTCGAAGCACATCTTCTATGTCTTTGGCCAGTTGAGGTTGCAATAGTGTACTTAATTTCAATATTTTAATTTCACCATCAGGCATAGCGATGGGGGTTTCAGTCAACGGGTTTTCAGTGATGCTATCAGCTTCTATGTCAAGAGATTTTGTCATACCTTTATAGCTATCTAGCGTTTGTTGTGTTGAGGCTATGATTGTGTCATCAATTGATGTACCTAAGCTGATGGAATTTATGTTGATTTCTCTTGTGATCGTTCCATATGGTCCATCGATGATCAATGGTGTGGATAAACGCTGACAATCCATCGAGCTTGTTCTTGCCAATAAACAGAGGGTAGAATGAGCTAATAGGTGTTGTTCCGTGTTCCTCGGCAATGTAAATCATGTGTACATGTACGATGGTGGTTTATCGTCGCATCGGGATGCATGGCAGTTTAAGGCCTTACCGGGCTGAATATGAGCCGAATATGGCAGTTTAAGGCCTTACCGGGCCGTGTGTGGTAGTTTAAGGCCATAGTGGGTCTTCATGGCAGTTTAAGGCCATACCGGGCCGAATGTGAGCCGAATAGGGCAGTTTAAGGCCTTATCGGGTCGTGTGTGGCAGTTTAAGGCCATAGCAGGCCGAATGTGTGATTTGACGATGTCTAGTCACCATATAATTTGCATCAGAGAGTTTGGACCAAAATGTTCAGTGTGGACATCCGAAGTTGGTTTACGAGGGAATTAACATGTGGTAGTGTTCATTTTGTTATATATATATTTTTTTGTATTTTGTATTTTAGACAATTTTTAAATAAAATTAATAAAATATTAATTGAAATCAAAGGCGGCGACAGTAGCGACGAGGTCGGTGCGGTGCTATATGTAGTGTAAGGCTGTTAGTTGTTGGAGACACCATGAGCTTGAAGCAAAATGGAGCGTGAGCGTAAACCTCAGCGTACGCGTAGAAGCTCAAACCCCAGCATAAGCGTAGAGACTCAAACCCTAGTGTAAACGTAGAGCGTAGAGGCTCAAACTTTGGCGTGAGCGTAGAGGCTCCAACTTCAGCGTAAGAGTGAGCGTAGAGGCTCAGACCTTAGCATACAGGATTCAGCTCGGCGTGCAGGTTCAAACCTCAGCGTAAACCCTGTTAGTTTCAGCGTAGAGGATGCTAGAATGGGCAAGGGCAAGGAGGTAGAAGGCCAGGGGAGGAAGGGGCCTAGGCCAAGGGTTCCATCGTGGCCTGGATCGGCACACATGTAGGCTCTAATCCTGCCTCTGTTAACTATTTTTCATCTGTGCTTGTTATCTGGCATAGACAGTCTTGGCAGTGTAGACAGTTTTGGTAGCGTAAAGGGCCTATACGCTGAGCGTAGGTCCGCAGCGTAGAGGGTCTCTACAGCGTAGATGATTTTAACAGTATATAGTGTAGACGATTTTAACAGTATGTAGTGTAGACGGTTTCAATAGTATGTAGCGTAGACGATTTTAACAGTATGTAGCGTAGATGGTTTCAACAGTATGTAGCATAGACAGTTTTATCAGTATGTAGCATAGACGGTTTTAACAGTATAGAGCGTAGACGGTTTTAACAGCGTAAACGCTGAGCGTAAACGCTGAGCGTAAACGTTTTTTTTCTTTTCATGGCAGCATATACGCCGAGTGTTTTCACAGCGTATACGCTGAGCATAAATGGTTTTTTCTTTTCATGGCAGCATATACGCCGAGTGTTTTCGCAGCGTATACGCTAAGCGTAAACGATTTTTTTTCTTTTCATGGCAGCGTATATGCGGAGCGTAAACGGTTTTTTTCTTTTAATGGCAACGTATACGCCGAGTGTAAACAATTTTTTGATTTTTCGAAGTATTGGCCTACAACATGGAATTTCGTTTTTCCATCTCATTTTCATGTATAGCTGGTTTATCGCAGCATTCTGGTTACTTGCAGGGATCTTGAGCCTTTCCTCTTGGTAGTTGAGCTGGTTGGAGTACTGGCATGGTTTGGGCCACTCAAGACCGATGAACCTACCCCTGATCTGACTATCGACAACAATGGGGTATGGTTCAGGGAAGGGGCCTGTGAATTCCTCGCTTTCATCCTAGACAGATTTAAGGTGGTGGTTTGGTCACACCTGAGCGAACAAGTGGCACGGAGCATGCTTGAAGCTATGTTGTCGGGATCTTCGGATGGCGTCGTGGTTTTCATGGTGGATATTGATGAGGAGCCGCTTATGATCAAGGACGGTCCCTCTAGCAGGCCCAAATCTACTCGCCCGTTAGTGCACGTGTGGGACCTATTGCCACGAGGGCTTGACTATCTCAATAACACCTTGTTTCTGGCTACGCATGTGCACACGTTATTTCAGAACCCTCCTGGCACGGTGTACCGGGTAGAGAGGTAAGATCGTTTAGTTTGTTGTTTCTATTTTTTTATTATATTTTTTTTGTCGTTTAGTGTTTGCCCCTGTTCTGACGACCATTCTTTTGCAGGCCCCAAGTTAACCAAGATGGGACATGCGTCAATGATGATGTGCTTTCCCTGGCTCATACTGCTTTAGAGACCTTTATGGCGGGTCCTACCCTTCGCGGAGTTGTATTAGCTCAAACGAAGGGTGACATTGTTCATTTCCATAAACGATTTTCCAGGGCATTTGCACAATGCACGGCTCATGGGTGGTTGCATGGAGATTGGTCACGTAATGGACCAGTTTTCCCTCGTGATGCTGACTTGGGTTCTAGCACCTCGAAGTCCACAACTGAAGGTCAGTGACGATATTTCCTAGATGCCTTAGTGTGTTTGTTCGACTGCTGGTGGTCATATTGATGTGATGGTTTCAAATTCTATTTACAGTTGATGTTCCTCTTGGCGGAGACCCTGTTACGATAGGATGAGCTGAGAGTACCCTGTCGATGAAGTTTGGGGAGATCAACAAGGCACAGAAATGGTTGCGCACCAATGCCCCGCTGTCTATTGTCCGTTGTTTGGATGATGCTGGCCTCATGGAGTTATTTACAACCCCAAGCCCTGATGTGTCCATAGTTAAAATGATCGGGATTGTTGATTCATTCGACAAGTCCATCTCCTACTACAGCACCCATATTAAGGGTGTCAAAATAGTTTTCCATCTGTCAGCTGAGTTCTTTTTAGACCTATTCGGTGTACTGGTAGATGGCATAAATGTAGTTTTGGACAGGGCACAGAAAGAGCTTCATATGGTGCATGAGCTAGAAGACTGGTTGGGTATTGTCAAAGGCTCCAAGGGATTCCCTATGCAGGGGACGTCAAAGGTGGAGGAAGTTAATGAATTGTATCCCCTGTTTCAGGCATGGGTGTTTCCTAAATCCTTGTCCTAGGTGAGGAGTCTTGGGGTGGAAGCTGTGTGCATCATGCGAACCGTTTTAGAAACTGGGATGTGTTATAATTGGGCTGAATTTTTGTTGTCGGGCCTTCATAAGGAGATAGTGCGATTGCGTTCAAACGTTGAGGCGCAGTCCCATTTCACATTTGCATTCTTCGCTGGCTATTTACGTTGCTTGGCTGAGTTTCTAGTGGTTTGTGCAGATAATAAATATGTTCTACGGGATCGTACTCAATTATCTCGCCCATGGATTAATCATTTGTTTGAGATAGCTGAGTCCCAAGATGCACTTGAGGGGATTGATGAATCTATGTCCATCACGACAGGAGGGTCATCTGGTACTTCAATTCATACATGTGATAGTGTGGGGTTGGAACCAGACGATGTGCCCTATACTGCAAAGAGAGCTGAATGTGTCATCAAGAAGACCATCGGGAAAGCCAAGTCGAAGCTCTTGAAGCGTGAACACTCAACAGAGGTGGCCTCAAATGTGGAAGAGCTAAGGGTGAAGCGAATACAATTCAAAATGCCTATTTGAGGTAAGTAAGCTTGGTGCACTTATTGCATTGTCCTTTTCGTCTTATTCATATTTTTCGTTTTGACCGCTTACATGCAACTAATGCCTTCAGAATTGACTCGAGAAGTGAGGAGATAGGAGTTAGAGACCATCATCGAGGAGGAGGAAGCTACGATGGAGTTAATTATTGAGGAGGAAGAGGTCAACAAGGATCAGGCGGAAGGGACGGAGGAGCTAGCAGAAGACACCACGGAGACAGAACTGGTCGATGACTAGGGTGGTGTTGATGAAATGTTTAGTAGCTTCCTTAAGGGAAGATTGGACCTTGGCGACCCTCCAAACCTGGAAGGGGTTAGAGAAGACGGTATGTCTCCTTTGTTTTATTGTGTTGCTTGGTGAATTGTTGTTTCTATGGTGTATGACTTTTATGTTTTTATCCCTTTCAAACGAAGGTAGGATAATTCCTACGATGCGGTTGGAAGTGCCTATGAAGGTGGTTCCCCCTGAAATGTCCCTTGAGGCTAGTCCACCTCGTACTCGTAGACCATTTTCTTGGACCGAGATGCCAAGTAAAATGGATTTCGTGACCAGTATCGTCGACGAGGTTGTTGAACGTATTCAGGAAGCCCACCCTGAGATAGGTACAAATGTTTCGAGTATTTTGCAGCTTTCGAGTTTCACACCCCTTTTTGTCATCTAATGTTTAATGCCCATTCTTTTTGTGTGGGTAGGTGCCAAGCTAAAGTGGGATCCATCTGAGACCATTAGCATTAAAAGTTTGTCTACACTACCCCCAGAAGTTGAATAGATACCCAGGACGGTCTATGAGGAGGTGGCGGAAGGTCTTGTACATAACACCAAATCGCTGTGGACCTATAGGCGTTCCATCGAACAGTTATTGTTGCAAATCCAAGCAAAGGAAAAAGAAGTTTTTGAGTTGTCAGTTGAACGTGATGATCTCAAGGCTCGGTATGAGTTCGCCTCAGCCAGACTGACAGGTGATTGTTCTTGGCGAACCTCTGAGATCACTTATACTAGATATTGGAACCTGCTCAATTGCCACGCGTCACTGACCCGGAAACTAGCAGAGCATAAGGCCCAAGTAGATCTACTGAACCTCAAATGCCAAGATTGGAAGGCTTTCTCTTCTAAGGTGCGTAAGTGGGGTCAAGATGAGAAGAAGCACAAGCACCATTACAAGAAATCATTGAAGGTAGTATCCATAGAAAAGCGTCAGCTTGAAATGTTTGTAGAGGGTCTGGGTCTACGCTCTGCGTTTGATACCTTTGCTCAGAATACAACTGTTGAGATGGAATTGCCTACTAGGGTAATCACGACCACTTCTGGGGAGGTCTCTATAGGTGAATTCCCCTTGAAACATCCTACATGGTCAGCTGTTGATAAGGGGAAGGCCTTGGCAAATGTCGATCTAGGCCTTGATGGGACTGATTGGGCTAGCGTCTCAGAAGAGGAAATTCTCCGTCGACTGGAATTCGGTTTAGGGGGATCCCCTTCGGTAAGCATTTTGTTGCCATGAAATTTGTTCGTTGAGTAGTGTTTGGGAGTTTTCTCTTTTGTTCTTGTGTTGATTGTCTCTTTTGTCTTTTATAGGGTCAAGGCGACAATGATGTTCAAGAAGCTGGCCCCAGTGGAGTAGGGACCCATGATGCTAGTAGATCTAAAGGGGACGACCCTTCCGTCCTTGATGTTTAATTTTTGCTTTGAGATTATTCTGGCTCACATTTTTATGTGAGTCATAAATTGAATGTTTTGAGTTGTATTGAACAGATCAATAAAATTAGTTAACTTTTGTACTTGTATATCATTACATGTATATATATATTTCTACATATATTTTTTTATTGTGGATTTTGAGTTTAAATGTAAACACAACACGGCAATGTAAAATGTTTTGGTGTGTTTTTGTAGTTTAAGTGTAGTGCACGAATGTAATTATAAGTAGGAATGTAATTATAAGTGAAGGATAATTGCGAAAATTGTTATTGGTAACACGACAATGCAAGCGTAAATTCAAACAATGAACTAGAATTCGGGAGAAAAACAAAATGTAGGGAGATGATCTAGTTTAAGGCCATTTCGGGCCACATGCACTAGTTTAAGGCCATTTCGGGCCATGCGTAAGCGAGGGAAGTTTCAAGTGACAAGGGTTGATTTCTTGGTAGACCGACCATCTCTGATCGTGGCTAGTTTTATGTCGTTGCAGACATGATAGTTTAATGTCATTCCGAACTTCAATGTTGTTTATTGGTTTAGTAATTTTTTGATTTTTCTCATTTTAACGTTAGGAGTAGCGTTAACGGGCATGATTCTATATTTAGTGTCTCCTTCGCTGATCACGTTGAATGGTAATTCAGCCCAAGGGACGTCTGATGGGATAGTTCCTGCATTGGTGCTTTCCGGTGCTTGTTCATGTATTGTGGTTTCTGTGTCAGTTGTAGTTTCTAAGTGAGGCTGTGTATGTACAATTTCAAGCCTGGGTATTTCTGTTTTGGGTGAATTTTCCTTTGTATCTAAGAGATTATTGCCTACTAGTTGTTGTTCACTTGTATCATCTTGTTTAGGCTCTTCGAGTTTAACCTCTGAGCCTTGATTTGTGTCTGTATACGATGAGATGGTAGATGTAGTAGCCTCCCCGTGTATAATGATTTCGCCGCCTTCGTAAGGCAGGTGAATTTCTTGATGTATGGGGGAAGAGACTACTTTCAGTTGGGCTAACCAGGGCCTTCCCAATATTAGGTTGAACCCCAACATTTCATCAATTATCACAAAGTCAGCAGATGTGGGGAATTGATCCCCTGCTATAAAGTCTAAAGTCACGGTGCCTTTGACTATCACGCGCGATCCGCTGAACGATTTTAAACACATGGTGGCGGTTGGTCTAATTAGCTCCATAAACCCCAATTGTTTGATGATGGGATAGGGTACTACATTTTTAGTGGCTCCATCATCAACATGGACCCTATGTATCTTGAATTGATTTATTTGTATTGTTATGAACATAGGTGCGGTTGTTACCTCTCCTATTTTCTCATTCACTTTGATGTTGTCATTGTGAAAACTTAATGGCTTAGGAGTTGACCCTCAAGGCGAGTACATTACCGCATGAATTGAAGGTTCATTTGGAGGCAAGTCTTCGCTTACTGGGATGGATGTCAACATGCGCCCTAGAGCTTCGCGATGGGTTTGAGATGTTAACACTAGGTCGTATAAGCTTAGTGAAGTATTTTTTTGTTTAAGCACCTGCGTGACCTATGTTAGAGCTGTTGCTAGATCTCTACTGTTGGGTGTATGTTTGTCAACAGTGATTTGGTCCATTGAGCCCAACAGTTTTATTTCATGCATAGTTGGTTTGTCATTTTTACTTGGAATCGTTGATTTGGGCGTATCATGTTTTCCAGATGATTCACCCTCATAACCTATGTTCGATTTATTGTTAGGTGGTGTCGTGGGTATTGCATTTAGCGGGGTAGGTTTGGGACATCCTAAGGCTAGTCGTTGGCGCTCCTTCTCCAAGCGTTCACGTGTAAGCTTGTCTGCTAGGCGTTCTCGTGTGTGGCGTGGGGGTGCAGTTGGTTTCGGGACCTCAGGTTGCTTTGGAACTTGTACTGCGTATGGAGTAGGGCAGGGTTGCGGTTGGACGGTTGCATGCGGTTGAGTGCTAGGCTGGCTGGGCACCTTGATGACATAGGGACTCAGTTTATTCTGTGTTTGTGAAGTGGAGGACTGGTGGTCACTAGGACGTTCGGGTGTCTTAATGACGTATAGAGTTGGCCTAGCTGGAGGTTGTACCTTCACTATTGCGACCGTAGGTGGTACTCGGACTACGTAAGGGGTGGGTCGAATAGGAGGTGTTTGTGTGTTTGTGGTATTAGTAGCGGGAGGTACGTGTACCACGTATGGTTTTTCGCATGTTGGTGTGATGGAAGTTGCTACGGTGGGGGGAATTCGGATGACATAAGGTTTTTGTGGGGAATATGATGGTTAAGGCACAGATTTTGTACAGTGGGAGGAATGTGCACTACAAATGGTTTCTTAGGTACTCGCTACTCATGATCGGAGAGGATGGTGTTAATCCTAGGTGTTTCTGGTTCGTTATCGAAGTAGATGGTATTAATTACATATGACGCTTATTTAGTATTTAGAGGATCTTTATAAACGCCCATGGCCTGGTTTTGTGGTTGGACTGGGTTGGCTTCATCAAAAGTGATTTGACCTCCATCTATCATCCGTTGGATGTCTTGTTTTAGGGTGAAACAATAATCAGTGCCACGCCCATTACGTTGATGATAATCACAAAAACGATCCATCCTAAAGCCTTTTGGAACCAGGGGCTCATCGGGCGTTGCCAGGCTTAGGTTCTGAACTAGTTGACAGAACCGGTCATGCCTTTGGATCGTTGTAGGGGACAACTGCTTATGTTTCATCAGTCCTATTTTCAAGAGTTGGTCGAATAGTTGCGATGGCTTCATGGGTAGTGACATGTATTGGGAGGGGTCCTTCCTCTCGAAGTTTCTCGTACGACCCAACGTTGGGTTTTGTGATGCTGATGATTTAGGTGCCATCGCAGGAGTGGGTTTGGCGTAATTAGAAGGGGCAGCAGGCGGTTTGCTTTGTTGTCCCACATTGGCTTGTTGTGTTTCCGCTACTGCCGCTATAGTTGTTTTAACCTTTTCTTTATCTTTCTTACTATGTTGATTCTTAAAGGCTGAATATGCAGGATCGTGGCTGTTTTGGGTTGCCTCCTCTATGTTCTTGATCTGTACAAATGCTTGACTCAGAGTGCGTGCATTGAGATAATATAGTTTGGATTTGAAAAAATCGTTGACGACCCTTTTTAGGATGGTGATGAGATACGTCTCTGGGATCGGCTCGTGGAGCTCATTGAGAGCAGCACTCCACCGTTGGATGAATTTTTGGATAGGTTCAAGGGGTGCTTGCTTGACCTGTATGAGGCTGTCAAGTGTTGCTTTAGGCTTCAAGTTGTACTTGAACCTGGTGATGAACTGGTGTAACAAATCTTCCAAAGAAGATATTGAGTTACGTGGCAAGGCCCGATACCAATCAAGTGCTCTCCTAGTGAGGGACATGGGGAACACTCGTAGAATGGCATGTGGCCATGCCTGAAGTAGAGTGCACTCTAGTCTAAATGTTATGAGGTGAGCATTAGGGTCTGTCTCCCCGTTGTATTTAGTCAGTGTGGGTAAAGATACACCCTTGGGTAATGTTAGAGGTGGAACTGAAGAGCTGATGGGGTCATTGTGATAGAAGTCCACTACCTTGAGCTCTCCATCGACGGCTGTCTTGAGGCGCTTGACCTCGCCGGTTAGCTCTTGCATTAGCTTTTTAGCGTCAGCCCAGTCTTGGGCACTAGGGGAGATAGTAGGTTGTGGATGTTGTACCGTATATAGGTTAGATTGTTGGACAGTGGGCTGGAAGGAAGAAAGTTGTGTATTGGAGGCTGCGTTTGCGGAATATTTGTGGTGGGTGGTACTAGGGACGGCACATTGTAGGCAAGGGGTTGTTGTTGTGGTTGTCCTTGAGGGATGTTAGTTGGTAGAATTTTTTGAGACGGTATGTTATAGTGAGGGAATTGATGCAGTTGAGCACCAATTGCTGCCCATTGGCCAGTCACACTTTGCATAGGGGCACTCTGAATTGGTTGATTTATAGCGGTGAAATGGGCTCCTTGGGTTTGGACCCGAGGGATATAATGAGTGGACGTAGAAGTTGGTATCACATGTGGCATCCCGATCACTCGGGGCGGGAAGGTTACTCCTACATTATTTTGAGGAGGTTGTATTTGCAAGAATGGGGCTACTGTTGAAACAGACGGAATAGTAAGGGGAAATGTGTTGAGTTGCAGATCGATTGCAGGAGGAATACGAACAAGTGTGGATGATTCTTTTTGAGGTATTTGTGCTTGGGTAAATTTAAATGGTTGAAGGGACGTAGTTTCCCATGTGGCTGGATGAAACAAAGGGTTTGCATAGGTTTGCGGACTAAGAGTATGGTACGAATCTTCATGCTCGGATTGGGCTACGAAATCATCCTCCTCTTCTAATTGAAGATTTACCACAGGCTGATCTAAAGGCTGACTCCTTTGTAGGAGGAGTTGTGTGATGAGCTCAGAGTAATGCTCTGGGAGTGGGATGATATCATACGGGGAAGGAATGAACTCATGTCCTCCCCTATGGAAGAGTTCGTATTGTCTCTTAACCTCGATTTCGGTTTGGTCCACGGTTAGGCCGGCTTGCATTTTCACGCATATGAAATTGTATTGCTCCTGAGTTATAATGTTAAATAATGGGTTTCTCCCTTGCAATCTGAGAGACCGGTGAGGCCCCACAGTAGGTTATACCATGGGTTGTTGAACGACCATGGTGCCTACGATGTCTGTGACTGGCTTGGTTATAGCGTTGGGGTTTGTAGTGTTCATGATGAATAGTTATGAATACGACACAGTGAAGGGATATGAAACTGGTATATTTAGTATGACGTAAACCTACGTTCGCGGGGTACAGTATATAGATTGGAATTCAGCGTATAGGTTTCAATGACCAGCGTATAGTGGCAGCGTATAGGTATATGTTAAAACGTGTAGGCAGAGCAGCGTACAGCGTAAACTAAGCAGCATAGACGGAGTCTACAACATAGAGCGTATAGCGTAAACTAAGCAGCGTAGACGGGGTCTACAACATATGCTAAGCAGCGTAGATGGAGTCTACAGCGTAGAGCGTACATTGTATGCTAAGCGGCGTAGACAGTCTACAGCGTAGAGCGTACAGCATATGCTAAGCAGCGTAGACGGAGTCTACAGCATAAAGTGTACAACATATGCTAAGCGGTATAGACAGTCTACAACGTAGAGCGTACAGCGTATGCTATGCAGCATAGATGGAGTCTATAGTGTAGAGCATATAGCGTATGCTAAGCGGCGTAGATAGTCTACAACGTAGAGCGTACGACGTATACTAAGCAGCATAGACGGAGTCTACAGCATAGAGCGTACAGCGTATGCTAAGTAGCGTAGATAGTCTACAGCGTAGAGCATACGACGTATACTCAGCAGCGTAGACAGATTCTACAGTGTAGAGCGTGCAGCGTATACTCAGCGGTGTAGATGCTGGGAATTCTGTAGAATGGGATGTCGATCCGGGAATTTCAGAACTGGATTTAGTGTCGATGCGGTGTAAGTCTGGGAAGATCGGGGTATGAGAGCACAGTAAGTCTTAAGCAGTTTCAGGCCCTCTTTCTAGCGCCATTTTCTGTATCGTCCGAAATCGTTGGTCTCCAGCTGGAATGAAACAGAAACCTGGAGATCTCTGGACATGCATAGAAGACCCTACCTTCACTTGAGGGCAAGCTGGAATTAACAAAGGTAGAGTACCTTGAGTGGTCTGCACACGGATTAGGCAAGGATTTCCCCTAACATACACTGATATACTGTACGCTAGGTTATATGTAAATGACGTAACGAATGTAAAATGGAGCATAAACGTACAAGAGCGTAAACAGTAACCATACAACAATGAATGAAAAACTGTAACGGATTTTAGCAAAGAAATGTAGCAATATTATTGTAAAATGAAAGTTACAATGCACCGGTCTAACGCAGTTGTGACGCTGACACAAGGCGGATGAATAGCCCCGGTGGATGTAGGGGTGATTGTGTGCTGGGTTGAACTATAGGCACAGCGTAAAGGCTGTATGCTCAGCGTGCAGGGTCGAGGTCCAGCGTACAGGGTTTTTGCTATGGTTTTCTTAGCGTCTCTGGTTCTTTTTTTTGTCTCTGGTTTGCTCAAAATTGCCAACCCTGGTCTAGTGAAAAATTGGGATTTTTATACAAGTTTAAACATGGGACTCGGGTTTTGAGAGGGGATGATTGGCTGTGGAGTGCTGGACTCTCGGGTCGGGTGACATGTGGCATGTTGACCGGGTGCGAAACAATGAAATTTTACAAGTATACAACGTGCTGCACGCTAGCGTATACTATTGTACGTCAGCGTATATTGTTGTACGCTAGCGTATACCGTTGCACGCCAGTGTATACGTTGTATGTATGACCTTGACGTATAGACTTGATCAAGGCAAAAGACGTCCTTTGACCTTTAGATTTGAATTCGGATGCCATGAAGATGCTGCTTGTAGATGTTTAGCTCGGTTGACCTTGATCTGATACTGGTTGTACACTTTGTGCATGTTGGGTGTATACGTTGTGAATGCATGCTGGGCGTATACGCTGTATCTGCTGGGCATATACGCTAGGCGTGTAGGATGCACATGCTTAGCGTATGGACTCCAGAATGCATGATGTCAACATCTGATGATTGCTCTATTCGTGTGAGTTGATGCTTTGTATAAAGTCTTGCTCTGCAGTGCTATTTCAATGCCGTCTTCGAGGGTTGCATACCGGGCGTACATGCTAGTCATACATGCTAAGTGTACATGTGAGGCGTGTACACTAGGCGTATATACTGGACGTGTACGCTGGGCATATACTTGGGCATATACGTTGAGAGTGCATACTTAATGAAGACTAAGTATCTTGAGCTCCGGAGTTGGCATTTTTTAATAGCAGATGTCGCCGTGGTCGTCTGTGGGTCCTAGGGAACTGTTGAGTCCGCCTTTGCTTGAAGTTGTCTGTGGGGCCCTCAAGCTTTAGTCATGCTGGGGAACGTCATGACTTAGCTCGATTCTTGTTGAAAAAGTACTAAGCTTAGAATTTTGTGGTGTTGCAGCCATCTTTACTGATCATGTAAGGCCCTCAGTTCCTTTTTTTTAAAATTTTTGTTTTACAAATTTCTTTATCTTTTCTTTGTGTGTTTGTTTGTTTTGTTAGGTTTGTCACCTAATAAGTGCTCCTGATGGTGGTATGAACTATATTTTATTGATTGCTAATGTTTGGTTTTTACCTTGGAGTTATAATGTTGATACTAAGGTATGGCTCTTTTGATATAGTAGGCAATGTGTTCACGTCATCCATGCATTCATAAATTTCTATGGTCTCTCTTGGCTTGGAATTGTATGGTCCCTTTCTTAATAATAAAACTATTAATGAATTGGTGATTGGCCATTTCGTAAATTGAGGAAGGACTTAAGGACTGAAAAGGGTGTGACTTCAAGGGGCCATTCTCTTGGGTGCTTGGATGTTTTCTTCTTGATTTTTCCTTACCATTTTGACATTGCTCCATTATCGGGAAGTTGAGCTAATAAAAATAATAAGTCTTTGCATGGTGTGGTTCTCACGCAAAAAAAAAAAAGATGAAACATAAGAATTCAAAGCACGTCCCTTAGAAAAAATAATCATCTAGGCTACAAGCACTGGTTATGGAACTAAAAAAACATGTTTCCTCTAACTAAGGCCCTTTCTCACTTCCTACTTTTTTCTTTTTCGTTTCCTCGGAATGGTGGTGACTCTTTGGTAGAAGCATTCTTGTTACTTCAAGTGGATAGATTGGCCAAGTGTATTAATGTGAAGTCACTGGATGTGGATTATTTGAGGCTAGATTTGGAATGGGATCTACTCAGTCACATTAACCATAAATACACAAGGGGCTGTACACCACCTTGTTTTTGGGACTCCATTCCATTCTCTTCTTTCCATCATTCTTTCTCTATTTTCCACCTCATTGCTAGTTGTATGAGTAGTCTATATTTTGATTAATACATTGTTTTCTTTTTGGTAAATTCTTGTGGTTAAGACTTTAACTCTTGCTTCCGAGTGACATTTCCAGAGCCTATGGACTCTTTGAATGTGGGTTTGTCAGGGCATAACGGGCATGAGCTTGCTTTGGGGAGGACCCACTGGAATTCCTATTTGGTGCATCAGTTAACTTATTTTCCTTAAACATTTGTTTTGTTCAATCCCACTTTTGACATCCATTTAATGGCGTTGACGTTATTTCTTTTTCTCCATCTTTCTTATTCCTTATCTTTTTCCATTCTATCACTACCGGAGGATTTCTCTTAGTCATGGGGGTCCTGGTCCAATTTTTTTAATTTTATCCTAACCTGTACACCTTGGTTAGTCACCAGTGTTATATCTCCAGAATCCATATTAGCCATATCACAGCTCAGCCAATGGACCTTACACTGAGGCAAGGTATCAACTACATTGTGATATATTTATCCTTGCTAATATGAGATTGTGTTGTATGTGCAGATGTCAATCTTACAACAATGGACTGGATCTAGAGGAAACACTAAGGATGGACTGGTGCTGGAACAGTTATGCAAGGAACAAGATTGATGGCGCAGTTATGGATGGACAATGGAAGGCATAATCCTGGCATCGGCAGCAACACACCTTCTTCTTTTCTTCTCTCTCAGTTGCCAAATAAGGTTGGATGTCAAATGTGTATAGTGTTCACTGTTGTGGTCATGAACACTAATATTGCCATGTATTGTAATGATGATTCGTTCACGTGTCACCCCATTCACCAATAGTGTCATTCAAGTCAATAATCCCATACCTTCCCAATATTTTTTAAGGAACTCGAGGATAAGTTTTCATTCAGTCATGAGGGTATGATGAGCCGCGATATCGCGTACATGATATCACATCTTCCACGCGATATCACGTGCATGATATCGTGTCTTGCCTCGTCTTCTATAAATTATAGGCAATGCCCTTTGTTCTAGATGAAACACCGTGAAAATTGCGAGTCGGCCTCAGGCGAAGATTCGCGATTCAGAAAAAAGTACATGACAGAATTCCAGAAAGGAAAACAAGGCAAGGCAAGGCAAAGAGGTGCATGGCATCAAGACTTTAGTTTCCTTTTGCAGATTTCCTATCTTACTATGCTTTCCATCTTTACGTTATAGTACGCAACATAGCGTAATGACGCTTAGCGTAACATAGTCTGATATTAGAAGGTGGTTTACTTCAGTAGATTTGGCGAAGCTTAAAGGCCTAAGTAGCGTAATATGCAATTTCTTGTGTATTCCGCTAAGTCTTTTGTCCAAGAGCAGATTTACGCTCTGTTACGCAAGGCAGTGTAATGAGCTTCGAAAATGTCAAAGAGAATCCAAAGGAAGCGCAACAGATTAACTCTTTTCTCTTTTGTGCAGATTGATCACCTTACGCTCGTTACGCAACGCAGCGGATGTCAGCATAATCCATCGTCAAGTTAATCATTGTTTACGCTTTACTACGCTTGGCAGCGTGAACGAGCGTAAAGCAACTTGAGTCCATTACTTTTGTGCTTTATTACACTCTTGCACGCGATGCAATGCGTACAAGCGTAATGTAGCCCAAAATCAACTGAGACATGCTCGATCCATATTTGTTATTCATACGCACAATACACAGATGCGCGTATTGTGTGTAGTCACAAATTTCAACACAAGGATGGTCAAGTCAACGATCTTCCGAAAGGTTTGAAACACGCGTCATCACAGCCATGCCTTCTCCACATGTTGTCAAACTTATAAATACCTCAGTTCCGAGTAGAGACTACCCAAGGCAAAAGGAGTAGATTAGAGATCGAGAGATCATCTGGTGTGGCTTGCGAGCTTTATTGATCAAAAGCAGTTGATCGATAGACGTCAGAACTTGACCTTCCTTGCATCCCATCTCTGGCCTACGAGGTAGATCGGACTCCATTCTGTACTTCTGCTTAGACAGTTTCCTTGTTATTTTGTGTTTGTTTCACACAAGATAGTCGGGGTCTCCCCAGTGTAACTTGGTATACACAATACTCATTTTTTCAGGTCAAAGCATAGATCTTGAAATCACGCGTTTCTCTGGTGTCTGATTCCTTTTATCGTGTTAACGTTATCATTATTACAATTTATCTACATCGTTTTTCTCTCATTTCACGACTCGTCGAATCAAATTGTTCCACGAAATATTCATAATCTCCATCGGTTTAATGATTTAGTAAGTCCCTGTCTGATCGACAAGACCGTTCAGGGCATTGCGAATTCGTTTTCTCCAGCATAGCCCTCACATGGATCCATGGTTAAGACTGTATATACGGATTTTGTTTGGTATTCCAGCTACCGACATTTTCTGTCGTTACAGTTTTCTGGTGCTAGAAGGAGGGCCTTGGCTTCGATTCATATTTTTATGGGTAGCCCTGTAAGTGATTTGTACCCGTGTCTCCGAAACGTAAACGTAATACCTCTAGGGAAGTTTACGAAAACTTGTGTGGTGTAGATTGGTTACTTTAACAATTCCTTTGGGATCCTACAGGGTAGAAAGCCTAATCGCGATCTTCTTTGTTCATTGTTTTTTCTTTCAGATCTATTCGTTTATTGTCGATTAACCTACTTGACCAATGGATTCATTTTACACAACCACAACCACCATGGTCGCCGCTGATTTGGGTGCCACATCTGTGAAACATATCGCTGTCACTAGACTAGCTTCTGGTGCAGCAGGGCCTCAGGGACCATCGCGTCGGTCATTGAGATTGCAGGGCAAAGACCCAGTATTTACTGTTGTGACCCCTGAGGAATACAACTTCATTTGCGTCAAGATCCAGGCGAAGCTTGCTCTTAGCCGAGCCGAGATCGAAGCAAAGCGAAATTTTGAGATGATCCACCGAGGGGATCAAGATTTTACCCCAACAGCCTATGATATCATTCCTTTAACAGAACATTATCATGAAATTATAACGCAGTTGGTCATGGCTAAGAGCCAGGCTACACGGGCTATGCTGGAGCCCCAAAACGGGGAGGAAGAGGATGATGAATTTGCGGCCCAGTCTGAACATTCATACCATACTCTGAGCCCCCATACGTACATAAATCCTCTTTTTCCTTACAACGGAGAAGCCGCCCCTCTTCATCCAGCCATGACCACACAAACCCACATTCTCGTTGTCCCACAAGCCACTGCGCAGCCATCTGGGCTGGAAGTGCAAATACCCCACAATAACATGGGGGCGGTTTCATCACTGCGTGTGCTTAGCATTCCGTCGGTGGTTCCAGCATCCACCGCGCCCTATTTCATCCCTCAGATCGAACCCCATCCCATATCTACAACTTGCCCAGTGCAGACTTTATCGCTTCCGCCCCCCCAACCCAGCAAATCACCATCATCGTACAACCACAGACATCCATCCAACAGCCTGCCACGAGTCAGTGGACCATCCCCGTGGGACAACATAACCAGTCTGCGGTATATGGTGTGCAACCCTCGGTTGCACCCGCAATGCATATTCTGCAGATGGTCCCGCAATATCCCTATCCTTATCCTGCGCAGCAGGCGGTGGCTAACCTCTCTTCCCAAACCGGTGGGTGGTGGTCCTCATAGGCCCCCCTGCCTGCAGGGATCCCTGCCCCACCATCTACCAGCCAAACCATCCCACCATTTCCACTGCATGGCACAGCTTTTCCAGGTCAGCCCCCTGCTCCTCCTGCACAGACACCTCCATCAACAGGTCTGGATCAAGCCTTTTTACTTATTCAAACCCTCACTGAGGAGGTTAGGTGTCTTAAGGCCGTTGGCTCAGACACTATACAGATCATGGACTTCTACCAATATGATCCTATTAGTCCAGCGGTCCCCATGCTGCCGTTGCCACCAGGGATGTCCTTACCTCATTTTACCAAGTATAATGGGGAGGGGGATCCTAACTCTTACTTGGTCACCTTCAGATCCGAATCCTTGTTGTTGCAGCAGTGGTCTCACACGATTATCCACATCTTTGCTATGTCTTTGACAGGGAAAGCTCTAGATTGGTATCGAGCCCTCCCACGCTCTTCCATTTCAACCTTGGAAGAGCTTCTGACACAATTCATGACTTGCTTTAAATACAACTTAAAGTTGGAAGTCATGTTAGATCAACTCATGGGAGTGAAACAAGACCCCCTCGAACCAGTCCAAAAGTTCATACAGCGCTGGAGTGCCACTTTGAATGAAATCCGTGAGCCAATCGCGGAGCCACACTTACTGGCCATCTTCAAAGGAGCATTCAATGAATTTATCAAGTCAAAGCTATATTATCTTTCCCCTAACTCCTTACATCAGGCCTTCGCCCAAACTAAAAGCATCCAAGATGCTGCAGAGGCCAGCAAAGACCCGATGTATGTCGCCTACAAGAACGCTCACAACAAAGGCAAGGACAAAGGTAAAGCGAAGACAACGACAGTAGCTGCATTGGCTGAGGGCATAAAAAACAAGATCAAGAAGGCACCTACAACGCCTCTTGAGACCACGGCTAGTGCAGGCAGCACCAGCCAAGACACAGCTGCCCCTGAAGGGCCCCCCAGCCAAAACCAAACTTTGAGCGTAAAGATCGCTCAAAGTATACAGCCCTGCCTGTAAAACACTCAGAACTATTGAAACAATTGTTAGGGGAAGGATACATTCAACCCAAAAGGGTATCCGAAGAAGCTCTGAAGCATCACAGACGTCATTGTGAACTGCTGAAGAATCTTTCTTTAGCCCTACCTAATGAACCACCAGTTCCGAAATCTTTCAGGCTGGACCGTTTCTGTGACTACCATTAGTTGTGTGGTCACGACACAGACTACTGCTGGGCATTGAAGGACGACATTCAACGCATGATCGATGACCGTTATCTGAAAGTAGACGACATTAGTCCAACGCGTCCGAAAAACCAAGCATTGCACGTGTATAAGGATCCGTTGAACGCAAACAATGCACCCTATATAATCAATGTGGTGAGTACGGACAGTGAGAGGAAGGTACCACCCAAACAACCTTTTGTTTTGCATGTACCTACCAACTCACCAAGGGGTGCAAACCTTTCATCGACAGCTAGTGGTGTCTCAAGGCCACCCTTCATCATTCGGGTACCTTCTCAGAATGCCACTCAGCCACGTAGTAACAGTAAAGTCGCGGCCTCGTCCGCGCCCACGCCTAGGGCGCCTTTCATTCTCAGGGCACCAAAACCACTGACTACTCCTCTCACGTAGGGGCAGGCCTCTAACCAAAACCGCCAACCATCACCTGACAAACAAAAGGGAGAGGACACATCTGTTAACACTACAAAAGACCACTTTATGCTCGGCTTCCCTAAGCCTAGGCCCCTGGCCTCTGTGCCTTCGCCTGTACCTCAGAGGCAGGATAAAGGTGTAGAAATGCAACCACCTCCTCTCAGCAAGAAAAAGAACAACCGCCCGACTGACATCATTCGACCTCGGGAGATTCGTCTCTTGGGACCAATGGAAGAAGACAAGGGGAATAAAAAACCTAGCCGAGAGAGGAATCTCCTCGACGTGTTTACGCAGGTCAAACGGGCTCTGAAACAAAAAAATACAACGCTGGGCCTCTATGACCTGCTTATGACATCCTAAGAACACCATGAGGCTATGGTCCACATGCTGACATCCATACCTATGGATGAAAGCTTACCAGCGGAGGAGGAAGCGATACACGCTATCATGTTTCCTTCCGAAGCTGAGCAACCTAAGCCCACCTCGCTGACCTTTCATGATGAGTCCATCAAAGATGATCCTGAGAAAGGTCAGGTGACAACTGAACCCATGTTCATCACCATTCAGGTTGGTCAATACCGAATTCGGAGGGTGCACGTGGACAATGGCATAGCTGCAAATGTCATTCCTTACCCCATCGTGGATAGGTTGGGTCTGGTCGACTAGATCAGTCCCACAACGACAACATGCATAAAGTCGTTCAATGGAGCAAGGGTTCAGGTCAAGGGGACAGTGTGTATCGAGTTTGTAGCAGGGAATCAATTCCCAACGGATGCCACATTCCTAGTCATCGAGGAGATGCCTGGGTTCAACTTGATCTTAGGGAGGTCCTGGTTAGCCCAGCTGAGGGCGGTTTCATCACTGATACATCAGAAAATACACCTACCCTATGCAGGATGGGAGGTCGTAATACGCGGTGATGAAATCACCCCCAGGACTGTCAACAATATTGAAGAAGTGCAGGGTTCGGAGATAGAAACATCGGATGATCAGACCCATCTCCAAATCCCTCAACAAACCGAAACCAACGATGAAAGTCTAGCCTGGGCCAACCTGCCATTTCAGGATGGCGGCATGGAGGATGCAGACTGTAAATCCCTCCACCCTTATGCAACAATGAACGTAAAGGCCATTAAGAAACAATTGCGAATTAGCGGTTGAACTGAATGGCATTTACGCGCATTATTATGTTTTTACCAATTATCACTGTTTACACTTAGCAGTCCACTTTCATCCAATACATATTTACGCTACAGAAATTTTCAATGTTTATGCTTGCCATTCCTTACGCTATTCCATTTCCCTTATGTACGCTATTTACGTCTTTTGATCACTTTAGTCCAATTACACAAAAATGCACATTACCATCGCTTACGCTCTCTATATTACGCAAAGTGGCCCGCAATGGCCTAAAACTAGCCATGGCCCGCAATGGCCTAAAACTAGTTTCCAGATTACACAAACTCCCATGATGGCCCGCAATGGCCTAAAACTAGTGACGGCCCACTATGGCCTTAAACTAGCAATTCCATTCTGTCGCAACATAACTTAAGCAAAATCATTAACAACTACGCTTACGCTTTGCAGATAAAAACACAAAAGACAAAAAATAAATAACATTTAAAATCGTCACAAGATCTTATAGCTAGTCTTTCAGTCATTCACATAACCATTGTTGACTCCAATTAATAAAACCATGCGTAAACCACAATTATGCATCTCCTCTGATGCCACTGTCACCAGTATCTCTCAAGTCCGGCTCTAGACCTAATAAATCATCCTCTAGCGAGCCTGCTCTTCTGGGAAGTATTCCTTCATGAGGAATTTCCTCTTCATAAGGTTATTGCTCTAGCACCGGCTCCATAGGAGGACGCTCTTCATCACTACGCCCCTCTTCTTGTACTTGCTCCTCAGCTGGCTCGCCTTCTCTATCCTCTTCCGGTACCTAGATACAAAGAACATATTAGCAAAACAAAAGTTGACAACACAATCAGAAAAATTTAGACTTAGTCATGATTAAACTTACTCGCGATGGCCCTACTTCCGCAGCAAAGGGAAGCTTTTCCAAGCCGGCCCATAGGCGCTCCATGATTTCATCCTTAGTCAGGTCAGACCACACTCCATCTCCTAGAGCAGCTCCAACCTTCACCTTCCCTTTCTCCATGCTAGTCCAACGAGGTGGGTCAGGGAAGAAAGTAGGCATAGTAGTCTCGCCCCCGGGGAGATTCACCTCCCTTTCCGGGGACGCACTTACAGTCACCTACTCTTGCAACTTCTTAAAGGCTTTGGATGCCCCAATGACGTCAAAGAAGACTTGCAAGCTTTGAGCTTTGACAGCAGGATCACAGTAATGCTGATGGTAAGCGATACTTTCTTGCTTATACAAATGTTTGTGGTCCTTTTCCTTCTGCCCCCATTCTTGCACGCTTGCGCAGAAATCCCTCCAGTCTTGGCTTTTCTGAGCTAACAGCTCTATCTGCATCCGCTGCTCCACCAACGGCCGACTGGTTTACACGCTGTTCTTGATTGTGGTCCAATAACGGGAGTAGTCAATAACAGCAGTACGCCAGTCCTCATCACCCATGTCCCGCGCCTGTAGGAACTCGCATCGCGACTTTAGGTCCCCGACCTCTTTGGTCAGAGACTCATTCTTCTTCTCTAATCTCTGCACCCTTTTCCAGAGATTTTCATTTACACCCTTACTCTCCCATAAGGAGCGAGTCAAGCGTAACGCACATTTACACATATCTTCATAAATGTGGCATGGCACGACTGCCCCATCAGATGGAGGCTCCACTGTGTCCAAATCAATGGGCTCCATTGGGTCCCATCGAAGGCGAGCTCATAACAACAAACATTATCAATATATATGAAACATTACCACTGTATAATAAGAAAAACCTATTATAGCTACAACGTACCAGCTTCAGGATGGACGCGCTCGAGGCGCTCGATCATATCGCTGACAACGCCTTTCATGAAGGCGAACTTGTCAGGAAAGTCTCTCTATGCTCTGCTCATGGTGGCGGACGTGGACATATCTTCCTCTCCTGTAGCATAGTCAAGTTAGAAACTCTAATTATTAATAGAACTCTTCAAAGTTTCCAACATGCTCATTACCTCTACCAGTAACAGTGGGGAGCCCACCAACATCTTCTACCTCCTCCCTCTCCTCACGCACAAGAGTCTGTGCGTCGCTTGTCCCAACAGCTGGGGCCTCCTCACACACAAGAATCTGTGCGTGGCTCACCCTAACAGTTGGGGCCACTTCTTCTAAAACTGGGGTCCCTTCCCCATGACTTAATATCATTGCCCTTGTTTCAGGGGTTAGCTACTCCGTAACTTTCTCTGGCCATATAACATAATACACTTAATACAATTCAAAATATCCTAAATAAACATTGCGTAATACAACTTTCAATACATTTCTTCCACGCTTACCAGGCGGAGGTTTACTCCGCTGAACTCTGACTTCCACGGTTCGACCTGTGCCACTCCCTGGCTTCACAGAGGCCTCAGTCAAATGAAGCCTTTTACACCAAGCTGAAGGTTCTATAATTTCTGTCACCAAACGTTTCCCTCGTGAGGCATCACCAGTGTAAGTGGGCATCAGCCCGCCTACGTTGTCAGGGCCTCGCATTCGAGACGCCGCCAAATCTCTGGTCGTTATAGACAGAGATTCGCCAATCCCTTCCGGGGGATCCTGTCCACGGGTAGTGCTAAAAATATGGGTAATCCAAGGTCTGGATAGCTGGTCTTGGTCTTGCTGCACCCAGACCCCATTCCTTTGGATGATCAAGAATTCAGCAAAACGCCAAAGGCAGGCTATGAAGAAGACGTAATGCACGTTGAAACGAGACTTGAGCTTCTTGCGAAGCCTGATCATCTCAGTGTGTAACCCTTCAACAAAATAGCCTGCCCAGTTGAACTATGTCCCTTCTTCGATAACCTCTCGCATAATACAGGTCTGCTCTATGGAAAAGAATCTCCCCTGCGAGAGTGTTTTGGGGAAAGCTCGAGCCCGGAAAAGGGGATAAATCGTCTTGGCAATTTCTAGTTGGATTCTTTCACAAGGGATCCTTTTAGGCTCCTTCTTGATCCCTACCCACTCCTCCAGCCACTCTTGACAAGAGAGACTCCTCTTCGCCTTTTCCTCTATGGGAAGGCCGTCAGAGGGGACGCCGAAAAGGTCTGTAAAGAGCTAAGCATCAATGTCAAAATTTACACGCACGTGATGCACGCACGTGCAAAAATGCTCTGCCCTTTCGTTGAAGGAGTTGACCAGCGTTAACATTTCACTGGCAGGGATGTCAGGGGTCACGGCTAAAAATAAATGCATTAGCCTCGCTTCTCGTATCTTGGTAACCACCGCAACTGGGGCCGCCGCGTGGCCGAGCCAGCGTTGTGCATCCTTGATGTCGCCGTAGCAGAAGAGGAGGGTATTCGCCTCGCGGCCGAAAATTGTAAGGGTAATCTCCCAGGATTCCCTGACTGAACAATGTAAAACACATGTCAAACAAAAACACTATTACGCGACATTCACAATTCACAATTACACCACTCAACAATAGAATACGCAGCAGTTTTACCAGGTCCAAATGGCAAAGGAAATGGAGGAAGTTTCCTCTGCACGTGTGCAATGGTAAGGGGCAGATCCAAGGTCCAATCGTCATGTAGCCACCCAAGATTCTGGCAATTCTCGAAAGCATCAGCGTAACGGGTGGGGTACTCATGTATGTCGAAGCTGATTTGCCCCATCACACTAGCGCGTACGTTGCTAGTTGAGGTAAACACCTTTATCGCCGTTTCGGTCCATGACAGAGTATCACCATCCCCTACTAACTTGTTCTCATGGATAAAAAACCTGTACCATACCACATAAGCTTATCTTACGCTTTACAAAACCCAGATAATAGACATATAATGACAATATAGCCAACAAAACCGCTTACCCGCCTAAATAGTACATTGTGCCTGGTGGGTTCTTGAAGTAGGTCAAGACATGACGGGCCACGAAAAAAGTGTTGTATGCGTGGTAGCAACTAAACTGGGCCATCTCCCAGATCTAACTTAAGCACCTCAAACCTCAAGCGCTAAGTTCTCGGTCCTGGGGATGACCAGTATCGATGGCTTCGTTTGTTAAGAAAGCCAGAATTCCTTGTGCGGAACCCATTAACAGGTGCTCCAAAATGGCACCAGCAATATCTCCTGACAAATTAGACCATATAATAATGCTGTAGTTACGCAGTAAAAATTGTAGAAACTCCAGCGTGCCCTTTCGAAACCATATAGTCCTCCCATGCAACCAAGTTTGCAGGGGAGGGACATTAGGCATGATTGGGTTTATGCAGCATAAAACCCCAACGAGATCTAAGATGATTAAAACAGGTCTTAGCATTACACTGTACAGAAAACGTAATAAACAGATCAATGTCTAGATTTACATTTGCATGTTTAAATACAGAAAACCTACAAATTACGCTTAGCTATTCATGCCGAAATCGCCCAAACCCTTGCAACAACGCAAGGTTTGTCTCAGACAACGGCGATAGATGCACCCCATTAAACCCACATCTTAACGCGAGGTCCATAGTCTAAAACCCTCATCTACGCGAACAACGCTACAAGAATAAACACTGCTAAAACAACACAAGTATACAAGGAATGACCTACCGGTTCAAAGGCGTAGGGTCCCTCACTTTGACCACCGCCTACGAAGCGCGCTGCAGATTCTCTTGCACCTCGTCGATTTTAGCCAATTTCGCGTTCTTCCTTTTCACTTTAGGCGCCATTGTCACAGTTTCAAAACCTTCACAGTTTCGCACTTTCGCGTCTTTGCAAACTACGCACTCCAATCTTCTGCTCCTCTTCCTCTTGCTTTGTAACAGTTAGAAATTCGAATTCGCGACAGCCAACAGCCCGTTCTTACTGAAAACTGCTTACTTATATGCAAAATTTAACCGACTTGATACCTGATTTCAATGAGACTTGCCCAAATGTTGGTGTTAGTATGAGTTGGAACCCGAAGATCAAGACATTAATTGCGTCAGATATCGCACGCATTACGGTCTGAAACGACCCTAAACTACTGTATCTTATCTCCTCGTAATCAGGTCTCATTAATGGCAGGCTGTTCGCAAACTTTGAAATTTAGTTACCTTTACGCAGCAACGTCACGTCACGTCCTGTACACTAAACTAAGCGTTATTCATTAAACACTTATCGCATCAAACTTAGCATCTTCCTAATTACTCTCGTATTTGACGATTTTGCAAGATAATTGACAGATGGACGAAATTTTGTCTGCACTTATTAGACAGCTTGATCCCGCACTAATAGAAACTAACCTAGCCCTTAATGACGCAATCATAGCCACGTCGGAAACATCTCTAGACTGGCCAAAGCAATCGATGCGCACGCTAGATCTGGAAGCTGGGGATGTAACCGAAGATCCACTCAACGAGGTCTCTGTGGTTACGCATAGGGGTGAGACTAAAACTCTCAAGGTCAGTTCTCTATTAGACCAAAAGGCACATGACGACATAAAACAGGTTCTTCAGAATAACATTACGGTGTTTGCATGGTTATACGAGGATATGCCGGGGCTAGACCCGAGATTAATTCAACACAACATCATCCTAGATCCCCATATCAAAGCCGTTAGACAGAAAGCATGAAAGATCAAGCCAAAAGTCGCATTAGCAGTACATGATAAAATCACTAAGCTGTACCAGGTTGGTTTTATTCGCGCAGTTGATTACTCAGAATGGGTATCTAACATTGTAGTGGTTCCTAAAAAGACCAGAGGAATACGCATCTGCATAGACTTCCGGGACTTGAACAAGGCTACAATCAAAGATAACTTCCCATTGCCGAGTATTGATCAATTGGTGGATACGACCGCTGGGCATGCTCTTTTGTCCTTCATGGATGGCTTCTTGGGCTACAATCAAATACGCATTAACTCAGAGCACCAGCTAATAATGACATTTATGATGCCCTAGAGAACCTTTTGTTACACCATGATGCCTTTTGGTTTAAAGAACGCCGGAGCGACATACCAGTGAGCCATGACGTACATCTTTAGCGATTACCTCCTAGGGAGACTGAATGATTATGTCGATGATATAGTTGTTAAGTCTATAAAGTCAGAGGAGCATTCAGAGGATCTGGAGTTAGTCCTCAAAAGATGTTCTAACTATGATCTCCGACTCAACCCGAAAAAGTGTGTGTTCGGAGTCAAAATCAGATACATGTTGGGTTTTGTGGTATCGGAAACTGGCATACGCGTAGACCCTGACAAAGTCAAAGCCATTGTTGAATTGGCACCCCCTACAAGTCTTAAGCAATTACGCGGACTACAGGGGAGGTTACAGTTTATTAGGCGGTTCATCTCGAGATTAATCGACAAATTACACCCTATGCAACATTTGCTTAAAAAGGGGGTTAATTTCGAATGGATGGACGATTGTTAGCGTGTGTTCGACAGCTTGAAGCAGGAGCTTCAACGCTTGCCAACAGTTTTCCCGCCACAAAGGGATCAACCATTCTATATCTATCTCGCAACTTCAGACATAGTCTTAGCAACGTTACTCTATCAAAGGAGGGATGATGGGTCGGAAGTACCCATCTACTACTTGAGTCACGCTCTATGTGCGTATGAAACGAGGTACAACGAAGTAGAGCGTAACTGCTTAGCATTAGTATTTACGCTCAAGAAGTGCAGACATTATCTTTTCCGTAGCCAAGTTAACATCATCTGTAAAAACAACACCCTTAGGGCCATTACGCATAACTTATACGAAAGTAGCAAAATAGCTCGTTGGAAGGCTATCACAGCAGAATTTGATCTACATTATATTGGCCAGTTGTCTACGAAAGGCCAAGCGATAGCCGACCAATTAGGCAACCATAGAGCCTGAATTTCCAAATGAATATGTACATAGTGTAAGCCCTGTCTTAACAGGCCCCGAAGCGACATTGTATTTCGACGGAGCTTCAACCACTAGAGGTGGCAGTGCTACCACTATTATTATGCTATCACCTGAGGATGTGTGTCTTCACGCTTATCGCTTGACGTTCCCCTGTACAAACAATGTGGCAGAGTACGAGGGGCTCCTCAGGGGATTACTAACTGCCAGCAAACTCGATATCCGACACTTGGCAATTAGGGGTGATTCGATGCTTGTCACCAATCAGATCATAGGAGTCTACGCCTGCAAAGCTGTACATTTACAACCCTACTACGATATGGCTAAAGATCTTCTGAAGCAGTTCACGACCATCGATGCCCAACACGTGCCACGAAATGATAACACACTGGTCGATGCACTGGCTACGCTGGCCTTAAATGTGCCATCACATCTATTCGACATTTGTCCTGCTTTAATAACAGATTGTACAGGTCCTATCGTTCAGGCGGCGCAAATATCTTCTCTTCTTGAAGAAAGCATGCCAGAATGGTATGACAACATTAAAACTTACCTCTTGCAAAGCGAGTTACCGCATGAATTGACACGCGCGCAGAAAGATGCAATTCGCAAGCGAGCTAGGCAGTACGTAATCATAGGAGACAGTACTCTCTGTAGACGCTCTTTTGATGGTGTGCTGCTTACTTGCGTTAACAAAGACCAAGCACAACGTATCGTTGGTGAGGTTCACGAGGGATTATACGGAGGACATGTAGCACCAAGGGCTATGGCTTCAAAAATTCACCGCTTAGGGTACTACTGGCCACGCATGGAAAAAGATTGCCTGAAAAAGGTTAAAACTTGTGACACATGTTAGCGTCACACAAATCTTATACACATGTCGCCGACAGAGTTACATACGACTCAAATAACATGGCCGTTTCAACGATGGGGATTAGACATTATAGGTCCCATCACGCCGAAATCTTCCGCAGGTCATAGCTTCATAATTACTGCTACTAAGTACTTCACAAAGTGGGTAGAGGCTATTCCTTTAAGGAAGATCACATCTCAACAGATTTACCATTTTATCTTAGACAACATTGCAACCAGATTTGGTCTCCCGATGACTATCGTGATCGACAATGGGCCGCAGTTTAGTAGTACGGAAACCAAATCCTTTTGTGATAGCCTTGACATTAAACAATCTTTTTACTCGTCCTACTACCTGTAAGCGAATGGTCAAGCTGAAGTAACAAACAAGGTCATCATCAATCTGCTCAAGAAAATGCTCGACAGCAACAAGAGACGGTGGCATGAAAAAATCCTCTATGTGCTATGGGCATACCGCACTACATGTAGGACAGCTATAGACAGTACGCCCTATAGCCTAGTCTACGGATCCGAGTCGGTGCTACCCCTCGAATTGCAAATTCCTTCTCTGAGGATGGTCCTCTCCACAATTATGAATGAGGCTCAACACACCGAGTCTCGGATCATGGATCTGGATTTAGTAGAGGAGAAGCGAATACAGACGCTTGATACAATTGAAAAGTATCAAGACAAGCAGAGGCAAAAGCATCATCAAAATCTTCAGCAGTGTCTGATCAAGAAAGGAGATTTAGTTTTCAAGGCCGTTCGTGAACCAGTAGGCAAATTCTTTGCAAACTGGGAGGGCCCTTTCTTGGTGATTGATGCATATAGCAATGGAGCATTGAAGTTAGTGGATGTTGATGGCAATGAGTTACCAAACCCAGTCAATCATATATATCTGAAGCGGTACTACATATAGTTGCATCTCCAGTGTGAATATCAGGTATGGCCACAATCGTCCGCTATGACATTAAACTGGCAACAAACGTCCGCTATGACGTAAAAATGGCATGCCCTTCATGCGTTTGCCACGATGCTAAACTGGTACTGATCGTCCACCACGACGTAAAACTGGCAAGCCGCCACCGTCCGCTACGACGTAAAACTGGCAGCGTTGTACAAGTCCACCAAGATGAAAAACTGGCATCTTTTGCACACGTCCGCCACGACGCTAAACTGGCACTGGTTGTCTGCCAGGACACAAAAATGGCGCAGGTAAGTAGTCATCTGCTGAGACGTAAAACCAGCGCAGATTTGTCCCTGGGTCATGACACAAAACTAACACCCACAGCACGGTCTGCTGAGACCATAAATCAGCTTCGCCACCGTCTGCTACGACCTAAAACTAGCATTTTTCGGTCCGCCCGGACTCTAAACTGGGACCATGGTTTGCTGAGACTTAAAACCAGCAACGACAGTCTACCAGGACTTAAAACTGGGACGCATAAGCTGCCATCATGCAAGTCAAGCAAACGTGATCCTCTCTGTGTAGCCGCAAGACAAACGGGGTGGGACGCTGAGACAGCCCCAGCATCACTACCTGACTGGCATTCTGCTGATCTCTCGGATGTGCTGAAGGGCATACTACTGACCCCTTGGAGATACCGTCACCGCACCCATTCCAGCAGTGGTACCTCTGAGAGGTTAGTTCTACCGCCCAGAGCCCCAAAGGCGTTCTCATCAATTACGACTTTGGGGATATCTGCTCATCATCGTTATCAGGCCCTGGCTTCACAGATTCATCTGGCTGGTCCTTTCCATAACCAGTCAGGTGCGCCGAGTCTGATGTTCTTTGGTGGTGCTATGCTGGGTTGAGTGTCAAGATTGGAGACTCTGGCCTTGTGCTACAGTTGCTCCTTCATGGCCCAATCACTTCATCTCACCTCTAATGGTACTTGTTTCAACAGCCTCGCCCGCGATTCGCATGAGCAATGGTATCCTTTGTTTTCTTCTTTGGTTGCAGGTTACTTGCTTCGAGGATGCCGTTCAAAGGTGCATTCATCTGAGCGGTGAAGTACAAACAGCATTTTGAAATGGCTACTCAGGTTAGCTTGTCCACTTAGAAGTGCATCCTTGTTCCCCTTATAATCCTACCTTAAGCTCTTACTGTACTTCATCTCTACTATCTGCTTCCCGTTTGCAAAATCTACACACGCAACACCTGTTTTCCGCATTCGCATTACAATCAAGTCCATAAACTGGCATAACGCAATTCGCCTAATAGACACTCAAAAAAAAAGGGGGGGGGGATGGCAAAATGGGTGAAACATATCTCATCCAGGCTATGCAGACGCAACACAATTCGTCTATGTAGCCCCTTCATCTACAAAATGACGGCATAACTCCATGCTAACGCACCTATAGGAGAAAGCCTAACTACTTATGCGTGAAAAAGTCATTCTTACTCATTTGCGTCTTCCCCGAACCTATTTCCTACTATACCATCCTATCTCCCATTTCCTCCAATCTTTGCTCTTCTATGTTGACAGGGCGACACTTGAGTAACCATTGATGAACGCTGTTGGTGCTTTTACCTATCCGGTGTTTCGTATTCTTTGTCGACGTCTTTCAGGTAAGCCCTCTAACCATAAAAAAAGAGGAGCCATTGAAACACCGTGAAAATTGCGAGTCGGCCTCAGGCAAAGATTCGCGATTCAGACAAAAGTACATGACAAAATTCTAGAAAGGAAAACAAGGCAAGGCAAGGTAAAGAGGCGCACGACATCAAGACTTCAGTTTCCTTTTGTAGATTTCCTATCTTACTATGTTTTTCGTCTTTACGCTATAGTACGCAACATAGCGTAATGACGCTTAGGATAACATAGTCTGATATTAGAAGGTGGTTTACTTCAGTAGATTTGGCGAAGCTTAAAGGCCTAAGCAGCGTAATATGCGATCTCTCATGTATTCCGCTAAGTCTTTTGTCCAAGAGCAGATTTACGCTCTGTTACGCAAGGCAGCGTAATGAGCTTCGAAAATGTCAAAGAGAATCCAAAGGAAGCGCAATAGATCAACTCTTTTCTCTTTTGTGCAGATTGATCACCTTACTCTCATTAGGCAACGTAGTGTATGTTAGCATAATCCATCGTCAAGTTAATCATTGTTTACGCTTTACTATGCTTGGCAGCGTGAACGAGCATAAAGAAACTTGAGTTCATTACTTTTGTGCTTTATTATGCTCTTGCATGCGACGCAATGCGTATGAGCGTAATGTTGCCCAAAATCAACTGAGACATGCCCAATCCACATTTGTTATTCATACGCACAATACGCAGATGCGTGTATTGTGCGTAGTCATGAATTTCAACACAAGGATGGCCAAGTCAACGATCTTTCGAAAGGTTTGAAACATGCGTCATCATAGCCATGCCTTCTCCACATGTTGTCAAACTTATAAATACCTCAGTTGACAGAGGAAGGAAAAGAGGATAGACAGAGAGAGAGAGAGAGCAGCATTTTTTGGCAATCTTTTGGTAGCACCATCTTTTAACAGAGACAGGAGACATTTTGCTTGAGCATTAGCAGCAGAAGCAATTGGCCCTTTGGCGAAGACACAACTTTCTGCATTGGTGATCACTGGCAGTTCCGAGCAAAGACTACCCAAGGCAAAAGGATCAGATCAGAGATCGAGAGATCATCTGGTGTGGCTTGCGAGCTCTATTGATCAGAAGCAGTTGATCGATAGACGTCATAACTTGACCTTCCTTGCATCCCATCTCTGGCCTACGAGGTAGATCGGACTCCATTCTGTACTTCTGCTTAGACAGTTTCCTTGTTATTTTGTGTTTGTTTCACACAAGATAGTCGGGGTCTCCCCAGTGTAACTTGGTATACACAATACTCATTTTTTCGGGTCAAAGCATAGATCTTGAAATCACGCGTTTCTCTCGTGTCTGATTCCTTTTATCGTGTTAACGTTATCATTATTACAATTTATCTACATCGTTTTTCTCTCATTTCGCGACTCGTCGAATCAAATCATTCCACGAAATATTCATAATCTCCATCGGTTTACTGATTTAGTAAGTCCCTGTCTGATTGACAAGACCGTTTAGGGCACTGCGGATTCATTTTCTCCAGCACAGCCCTCGCACGGATCCATGGTTAAGACTGTATACACGGATTTTGTTTGGTATTCCAGCTGTCGACATTTTCTGTCGTTACACTAGATAGTTAGACTTAGATCCTTAGCCAAACTCTTGCAGTTTTACCATTCCAGAGTTAGAATAATTTTTGTGTGCCTGCAATAGGAGTCATAGAGTGAACAGATCTTTATTTGAGAAAATTGTACCTGAGCACACATTTGTGTACAGCAATAAAGATGAACTTTATGATAAATCTTGTAGCATATGGATTAAGCTAATTAGTAATTAATTATCATTTAATGTTTAATGATTTCCTAGTTAATTAATCTCTCTTTCAACCTTTGACTCTCTTAATTAAGTACACTCAGTACGATAGCTTTGAGCATGCGTGTAGCACTTGGTAACCCAGTAACGACTAGCGTTTGGTAATCCTAGCAGTGTTGCACTAGTTTAGGATGTGTACGACAAGTGGGAATGGATATTGGTGTTAGGAACAATTAGAACTTAGTTAGTGAATAGTTAATATAAGTTAGTCACTTAGTTCTCTTTACCTTCCTTTATTAGCATAAGACACGAGAAAGATAAAAGTTATAAAAATCATATAGCTCAAGCTTACTTAACCATACAATCGTGACAATACAAGTAAGTTTGGGAAGATAATGATTGATTAACCCTGAGTGTTCCATTAAGGCATGTAAGCACTTAGTCCTTGGAGTTCGACCGGATCATGCATGAGATGCTTGTATTCGTATGGTTGAGTGTAGGGGTACCTTACCACTCATCACACCTCCTTGTGGTGAGTTGATTTCTTCTCTTCATAATCATGGACCCTTGTTGATTTTTGGGCTTGTTGAGATTTTTTAGCATTCTCCCATTTAGCCATTTCTCCTTCTTCTTTTGCTACCTGCTTGATAAGCTCTTGGAATTGATGGGTTTGTAGTTCATATAGTTGACCTCAGGCATACATCCCTAGGGTCTCCCTTGTTTCATTACGGAGCCCATCTATGATATGATACATTAGCCTTTCCTTAGAGAACCCATGGCCTGGGTAGTTGTTTAACAATGCATAATATCTTTCTAAGGCCATGTCCAAGGGTTCATGTTGCACTTGTTTTTGTTCTTGGATTTGTCTACTCAAGGTTGATACTCTGGCATAGGTTTGATATCGTTTAGTAAAGAGTTCTACCATTGTTGGCCAACTACGGATTGATTTTGGTTTTAATGATTTGTACCACACTTTTTCTTGGCCAACGAGTGTCATGGGAAAGAGCTTAATTTTTTGCCACCCATTATCAATATTGTTCCATACACAGGCATCGTAGAAGGCTTGTAGATGATGTCACAGATCTAAATCATAGCCTCCAGAAAACTTAGGAAAGTTGTTTAAGTCAAGCCTGGGTAGAAGACTTTCCTTGTGATACCTACGGGATATTTGAATGGCCTCTTATATAGGCATTAGGTTCTTAGTGGCTAGCAGGGATTCATCATCACTAAGTGGGTTGTGAGTTTGTGCGTTGAGATGATGTTGTTCTTGTTCATGTTGGCGTTCTTGCTTTTCTTTGTGAGCTCGATTTTTAGTTTTATGCTAATCCCTTGAAAGATAGTCATCCATGTCACAATTTGATGTTGAAGGAGTAGAGGAAGAGAAGGAACTGTAAAACTCATCATGAATTTTGTAAGTCTTCCAATCATCCCCAAATAAGTTCTTGTTAGTTATCGAGAAGGTCCTAGGCCTTTCGGGCCTCCTCGTTCTATGGGATGTCTCATCCTTACTAGAGGTGTCAGAGTTGGATGATGAAAGTCTTTGAGCATTTTTGGGGTGTTCATGAATGTAGGGGACTCCTGCATAAGGTTGAGTACTCCAAACTTTATCTTCTTCATCATATAATTCGTTGGTTCTCTAATGAATTGCCTTACTAGTTGTTGCATTATCATAGTCTTGTGAGAAAGACAATGTTGTGTGACTTAATTGAATTGAATTTAATTTCTTTTTAAAAGGATATATAGTTAATGCTTGTTATAGTGATCTTGTATGATATAACTAATCTAAATAACTAACACCATCCTCGGCAATGGTGCCAATGATGAGTGGTGAGGTACCCCTACACTCAACCATACGAATATGAGTGTTTCACGCATGATCCAGTCAAACTCTGCAGACGGGCTAGTTGTGGTATCTAGATAGTTACTCACTAATCGTAGTTCGCTATCTTTCCACCTAGACTAGTATTTGCTTTGTCATGTATGGTTTATTCTAGGGTGAGGTGTATGATATCTTCCTAAACTAATGCTACTCCTGAAGGCAATGGAAGATAATCTTAGCTAAGCTAGGAGGAAAAGGGAGAGAGAGTTATGCTAAGAGGAGATAGGGGAAGAGAATCTAAGCTAGCCTAAGTGTGATGAGCATCTATTCCTTAATCATCCATACACATCTTAGGCCTTGTGCACAACTACCACTAGGATTACCAAGTGCATGGCCCAAGTACGCTATTGGGATACTAAGTAGTCACATGTAGATGCTCGTGATTAAGTTGTACTCATTCCGTGTTTAATGAAAATTAAAATTAAGTAATTAAACTAATTGAATGCTATAATGATGAAGTAATATTGATCTTTATTTTTGATCATGTGTGTGTCCAAGTACGCCACACTCAAATAAAGGATGCCGTACAATTACAATCATCACAATGCGGGCATGCATTGGGAGAAAGGGTTGAGAGGAACTAAGAAATGAACTAACTTCTATCTACTGACTAAAGAGCTAACTAATTCCAAACTCACTCCTCTTGTGCACCTACATGTGTATTTATAGGCTCACATAGGAGTCACCATATTGTGTATTTGATATCGTTAATTGGGCTATGATATCGCATACCTGATATCGTGGATTCGATATCGGGGGTTCGATATCATAACCTGATGAATCACAATTCATTAGTTGTAAATGCCCAAATTTGTATTTTTGAAACCCATTTATTACAGTATTTGAAAACATTTAATTACAAAGTTTTGATAGTGTTGTGTTGCATTTTCCTTCCATATTTCCTTACAATCGTGCTTTTGTTTTAGTTTCATTTAACAAATATTTCTCACTTATTTACAATTTGGTTCTATTTTGTTAATACTTGGTAATATATGTTCAAGTCCTCAAGTGATTTGCTGGACTATTTAAGGTGCCCTTAGATCCTTTTCAAGGCCCATGCATTTGTAGGTTAAATTGTTATGACCGGGATCTTCGACCCTCCAACATCAAATTTTTTCATTGCAACAATAATCAATGACCATCATATACGTAATCGTCAAATAAAATAAAGTATAGGAATTAGGAAATTAGCTTTCTCAAACTATAAACACCTAAAGTAAATAAAATGTCATATAAGATTATGAATGCATATTATTTATGATGAGTGGTGAGGTACCCCTACGCTCAACCATACGAATCACAAGTGTTCATGCATGATTCAGTCAAATCCTATAGATGGGACTGGTTGTGATATCTAGATCACTATGCTTTGATCATAGTTCGTTATCTTCCCACTTAGACTAGTGGTAGTTTTTTCACATATGGTTTAGTCCAAAGTGAGACATATGATGTGGTTTCTAATTCTATGCTATGCTACTCCTGATGATAGAAAGAGATAAATTGATTAACTAATGAATAATGGAAACAAAGTCTAAATTAGCCTAAGGTGATGGTATTCACTCTTAATCATCCATACACGTCTTGGACTTCGTGGAGCTACTTCTGGGATTACCAAGTGTATGTCATTAGTTCTGCCAAATGATACACCTCTGGGCAACTAAGTATTTACACTTAAACGCTTGTGATTAAAGTGTACATATTTCACTTAACAATAGGAATAGTAAATAATAATAAATGGAAATGTTTAACTAAAGAAAGCATTAAATAATTAAAACAACAATATTAATCTAAGTGGATGCTACAATGATGGAAGTAATCTTGATCTTTATTGCCAATCATGTAACATGTCTAAGTACGTCACACTCGAAAAAAGTGTCATATGATTACAAACATCATGTTGCAAGCATGCATTGGGAATAATGGATTGAAAAGAAGAAATGGAAAACTGAAACTATCTATTACTACTTTCTAAGCTCACTCATCCGGAAGCCCAAGTGCAGTAATTATAGGTAAGGTCTAGATGAGGCAACATCAGGTATTTGACATCGCTTATTAGCCTTGATGTTGGATACATGACGTCAGAGTCGGGGTATGCAACATTAGGACTTTGATATCGGGGCTTGTCAAATCACAGCTCAACATACCCCCACAACTAAATGAAAAATCATCCTCGAGTTAAAAAAAATGAGGAATAAGTTCTTTACAAAATGTTGGGTAGGTATGGGATTATTGATTGACTCAAAAAATGGACAAAATAACTGACTCTTTGCATGCTGCAGTGGCACAGTACAAAAATGGGGCACATTATTACAAAACAAAACAAAAATAAGATTGGGAAACTCATGTAGTGCTTAGAGGTAGTGGCTCTTCCATCGGTTGTTTCCCTTTGTCACCAGGTTGTTGAAACTTGTATTGATTTTGTAAAGCTTGAAACTTTTCCTCCTCCATCCTTGGGTCATGCATTGTCTAGGCTATTGTGCTGATGTGTGCTAGTGCTAGTACATCCCAAGGACATGGTAATTGCAAAAAAATTTGGTTTGCCTTGACGTACCATGCTATGAACTACCGCCATTCCTTCATAAAAGCCCTAGCTTTATCCCTTAGCTCATGATAATTTGTCAATCTCCAAGCTAGGTTCAAGGCTACATCTTTCTATCCCTGGTAGCTAGCTTTGACCACTTCTAATTTTGAGTTTGCCACTTGTAACTTTTGCAAAGAATCCTTCCAATTCACAAACTCTTTCTCATACAGTGCATAGGTGGTTGCTACTTTCTTCTCCAACTCGCTTCAGGGACAACCTACTATTAACATGGTAGGTTGTATTCCTTCAAATATTCTATCTGCAGGTCCTTATTTTTAACTTCCACTTGTTGGACCATGGCATAACTGTCCAAAATGGCCTATCATTTAGAATTTTGTGTTGCCAAGGAGCTGATGTGGGCCTTGGTCATTTTGGTTTCCTTTTTATTAATTTCCTTATACATGCCAACCTAGCCACAGAAGTGTTCTATTAACTTCTCATGTTTCTTGCCATGCATTGATCTTGATTATTATCTTTTGACAAATAGCACGTACCTCCTCCATAGAGAAGGCTCTTTTTTTCTAAGGCCAATCTACCCATATCCTGGTTGACCCTCATCAATTGTTCTCTTAACTGGTGGACTCTTTCTTCCAAAATGTCCTTTTTCTTCTCCATTGTGGTCAACCAAGAATTCTCTACAATGAGTTGCTTATTCTCTTCTTAAGCGATGGTTAGTGCCCCTTTATGTGCATGGGCTCGTGCATCTATAGTGGAGGCATTCTAGACCATCATCTTCTTTTCTTGCTCTATAGCTACTTTCTCTTTCACTAGCTTGGCAAGCTCTTCTATCCAAAATTATTCCAGTTGGTTAGATGCAACAAATCAGGCAAGATCTCGTTGTTTAGCTTGCAGGGCAACCATCGCTTCTTGCAATCTTTGTACTTTAAATTTTGCATGTTCTACCCTAACCTCAGCCATGACCAACTTTCTTTTGGTAGTGATGAGGTTTGATTGAGCTATAGTGACATCACTGGAGATGTCAAATAGAGTGGTCATCACTTGACCTATCTGCAACAAATGATCAAGCACGTCCTCATGCACTGTAGGAGTCATTGAGGTCCTGGCCAAAAATTATGCATCCCTAGTTCCTGCTAGATCGATTGAAGGCATAATAGGAACATTGAATGACTCCTTGATGTGATCAGTGATCACCTCTGTGGCACTTGTTGCATCTTCATGTTGTAGCACCATAACTGTGGTGCCTTCGTTAGTTTCTAAGGTAACTTGAAAGGATGTAGCATTTCTAGAGATCTGGCATGATCATTGGGATCCCCCTCCTCTAGATTAAATTAAGATCTCACCCCTTGTTGGATTGGCTAATATGGTGGACCATACGGTGTTGCCTATAACTCGGAAGAGATTAGCCTCATCCCTGCTTCCCCAGCTGATGGTTTCAATAATTCTCTAAGGTGGCTCATTGACAGTCTCTAATTTTATGGCACTAGTGGCAGAGCTTATGCTTACAGGCACTGCTCAAGCTTTTGTTGCATTTTAGTTCTTGGTTTTGCCTCCTTTTTAGCTTCTTGCTCCTCACCAGAATCTTTTCTTGGTGTTGCAGTTTTGAGGAACTCTACAAAGGAGGTGTGTTGAGCCTTTCGAAGGATACCCTTGGTATATCTTAAGAGTCCCATGTGCTTGCACACCTTTTTAATTGAATAGGGGAATAGAAGTGTTGGTCTCCTTGATTTCATTTCTTAAAATTTCCTTGGATTTCCTTGAACTAGTATTGGGAAAGGTTAATTGAAATTTTTTCCATTAAAATGGCACTTCCCCTAGTTGCATAAGTGGAAATACGATTAAGCCCTTTGGTGGGAAACAAGTGGTATGTCCTAATCTTGAAGTAGGTTCTCTCTTCCAAAGTCATCTCATTGTATGACTTATCTTCCTTGCTGTATGCCTGCCTCAATTAGAGTCTCTTTGTTCTAGGGTTGGATTTGGTGGACAGGTGAGCAACCTTGGCCTCTTCATTAGGCAGGTTGAGAGATGCAGCTATTTCTTTGACTGCACAAGAGACATTCACCCTACAGATATTCATTGTGGCACCTTTGTTCTTATTCTACCAAAATTGATAGACTTCCCCTAGATACCATTCACCACTGTCTGATAGGATCAACCACAATGGAGACACTTTGAGTTGTGTTCGCACTACTTTTAGGGAAAATTTCATGAATGGGCCAAAGTTCATTTTCATAATGATCGAGGCCAATGTGGACTTTTCCAAGATGGCAACAAGGCAGGTAGGGGGTAGCATGAGACGTTATTCCTATTTAGGAGTTGGTACTTTTATTACCTTCCCTTAGGTCGATGGCCTAGTAGCAGGGGCCTCTTGATAGATACTGAAAGATTGGGCCTCCTATTTAGCATGTTCCTCATGTTCTCCTTGCTAGTTGCAGCCACCACGTGGATGCTTAATAGCTCTTTGCAAAGGTTCACCTTGAGCACCTCTTTTTGGGGTCATTTACAATCAAGTAAAAACCAAGTGTTACCAAGGTTATTTTTATTATCATTAATCCATCCATAACTTACTCATAACCTTAGTTCATTAAGCTCATGATGCACATGATTGCAGGGTTAGGAAAATCTTCAAGAAAAATCCCCCAAAAAGTGTCTATCTCATTTTATGACCCATTGCAACTAGTTCCTTTTTCATGATATGTGGCTTAAAATAATGGTTATAGGCTTGAGGGTTAGAGAAATTGAACATCTGGCACTATCATTAATGATTTTTCATTATAAGTTCGAAGGTTTTTAACATTCTTACTCTTAAAATACCTTCTAGGAAATAGCAAATTTTAACAAATCGATATAAGGTTTGCACACGCACCTCCCATGACTAAGTTGAACACTCTAGGTTCAAATAGAATCAAGTAGTATGGAAATTAGAGCGTTAGAGAGCTAGATATTGCAAGTAGAAGATGGAGGCACAAAGCTCTAAGTCGTGAGAAAAATTTGCAACAACTTCCCTAGTGGCAAATGAGAGAAATGAAGTTCATGTTGCATAGGGTTCAACTATATATACTTTTTTTAGACCCAACATCGGGTACATGACATCAAGGTCCAAAAATTTCGATTTTTATGGGGCTAAAGAACATGCAAATTGAATCTTTTGATTTGATTGGAAGGTTGAAAGTTAAATTTTGCAATTTGGGTAAGTGAAGAATTAGGTGGAGGCATTAAAAGTAGGATAAGGTGAAGTTGTCAACATTAAAAGTATGAGAATGAGTAAGAAAAGGGTGTTGAAAGCATGATTGTGGGATAGATTATATTTATGATAAGGGAAACAATAAAATATAACAAATGGAGTGCATGGAAGGTGAAAAATGATGTGGTCATGTTAAACAAGTACAAGTCACAAAAGTTACATAGGTGGATCTTCCCTAAAGTAGGCTCTAGCCTATGATGCCCCTATGTAACCATGCTCATAATGTCCATAGGCACTAGAGGATTTGAATGCAATGCATACCTGTGAAATAAAACACACATGTTAAAACAACCAAATTGAGATAACAACTCTATGTTACCCAAAACCACAAGTTATGAGCATCTAGACAATGAGAGGAGGTGGATTGTAGAAGGGATCACAAAAATCAGGACATGAGTTGTTGTACTATGGTCATAATGAAATATTGTGTGTTATTAATGGTTAAATAACCATGTGTCCATCTATCCTAGATTCAAACCAAGTCCAAACCACATTGCAGTGACATTGCATTATTTCATCACATTGGCAGCCAACTGTAAGACTATCAAAATTGCAAGGAGTAACATCACTTGGCATTTTGTCCAAGGGATGGCACAATTATTGTGTGTGTGTATTTTTTCTTTTTTGGTTTTGGGAAGTTGCTAACCTTTAGGCATGGGTACATGTTTTTCTAGTGGAACCCACAAAAGCTTATTCAGTGCCATGTGAAGTGGCTCTTACTCCCATTTTTTGTTAGATCTACAAGGATATGGTTATAACCTTAGCAACAAGATAGAACTCACAGAAGTAGCCAAAGAGAATCCACAAATCCCCTTGATGTCACACCCTTTACATTTCTACTTAGTTCTACACTCTTCCATCTAGACACAAGGATTATAGATTTATTATTAGGTTGGATGATGAAAAAGATTACCATTATGACCAGAGCAAGAACCTCTTATTAATTGAATGGGTAAATGGATGGCATGGTCTCAATGTTTGAATAATCAGTCACTTGTGACTCAATAACATAGAGAAAAACCTCACCTCAATGGACAACATGATCAATAGCGAGATATGATACATTGGGTTCCTATTGATAGTGTGGTGGTTGGGTAGAAAAAATGTTGGTCACACACCTGATTGTTATATCTATGTTGGATCAAGATATGAGGTGTGTGAACATTATGGATGATTGGACCACAATTGCACCCTTGAGCATGAGATGGTATGAGTGGATTCATGTGTCTTCCCACATTTGTATATTCATTATTTGGATGTGGTATTGGAGTACGGATAGATGGTGGCCCTTGTGGATGGTTGGAGGATGTTGGTTGAGATAGGGAAGGTGATGCACCAGGTCGGCTTTGTGTTGGCTTAGATGATGTGGTGGGTCCATGCATGGTTTGCCTCAGCTTATAGCCTTTCCTCCATAAGGGATGTTTCTGACATTACAATTGGGACCCATTAGTGTCAACATGTCTTTACACATTTGCAACACAAGTGGCACTCATTGGTTGATATTGTGGGACTAGACCTTCCTAAATTACTGGTGATGGCATTGGAGGAGGTGAATTATGAAAATATTGAGGGTAAGTTGGATGGTAAGAGGCACGAGGTGGTGATCCTTTAGGGAATGTCATGTATTGATGGTACTCAGGAGAGTGGTAGTGGAAATTTGAGATGGAGGACGTTGAATTGGTTGGAGAAATAAGGTGTTGAACATAATAACCATGTAGTTTTGGTTGAGATGGCTAATTTGGTGGTGGCTACCCCCACGACTATCGTTGTGGCCATTGTGGTTGATGATCATGTTGAGGTTGGTAATAAGTCCCCCTAGGATGGTATGATTGGTTGTGGGACTGTCTAAAAATTACCTTGTGGGAGAGGAAGTCTCTCAGGCATGTGCTTTTGCACAAATTTTAGATTTAAGGCACCTGCCCAATACTTCTAGAGATGTAACAATACAAAGCATTGGCCCTTTAGATGGTCATAGATGCATAGGTCGCATTCATCATCTTTTTCTATGGTGGATTCTTTAGCCTCACTTTCGTCAACCCTTTTTTCTAGTTGTCAAAAAGTGTTCTTGACTATTTCTTAGTTTGATGTCCTTTTTTAATTGTGATTGCTTGGTTTATGTTGCATGATCTTCTCCACAACCATCTCAATAAGAGTTGTGACATGTTCGTTTATCCATTTAGACATCCTATTAAACTTTGCTTCTAGATCATTGATAGACTCCTTCATTAGCAAGGTTTTATGTAGGATCACCTTATAGATAGTGGCTTCATTTTCCTTACCATAAATTTGGACCTCCTTCAATTTAAGAGTTGTGTCCCATTGAGATTTCTTGACATTCTTCTATTTGCATATCTCTCTTTCTTCTTTTTCCATATGCATTATTAGCTCTTTAATCTAATGGGCTTGGAGCTTGTATAATTGCCCTGGGGCATACATCCCAAGGATCTCCCTTGTTTCATTATGAAGCCCATCTATGATGTGGAAGAGTTGCTCTTCCTTGGAGAAACCATGGCCTGGGCATCAATTCAGTAAGGCATAATATCTATCTAAGGCCATGTCCAAGGGTTCATGTTGTTCTTGTTTCCATTCTTGGATTTGTCTCCTCAAATTGGACATCCTTTTATAGGTTTGGTATCTCTCATTGGAAAGTTCTATCATTGTAGATCATCATTGGATTGAATTTGGTTTCAATAATTTATACCACACTTTGGATCTATTGATTAGTGTTCTAGAAGAGCTTAAGCTTTTTCCATCCACTTTCAATGTTATAGTTAGCATAGGCATCATGGAAGGCTTGTAAATGATGTTGTGAATCTGAATCATAGCCTCCTGCAAATTTCAGAATATTATTCATGTCAAGCTTAGGTAGTCAACTCTTTTATTGATGCCTGGGAGATATCTTAATGATCTCTATGATATGCATTAGGCTCTTAATGGCCAACATGGGTTCATCCTCATCAAAAAAATTATGAAGGAAGTTCTTATGTTCATGGTGTCCTCTTTGACTCTTCCCATGGGTTCGAATCTGGTTTTTAGTCTGACCCTTTAATGGAGCTCTATCTCTATACCTATTTTCATCTTCATTAGAACTAGACATTGAAGGGGAAGAAAAAGATGAGGAATTGGAAGAGTTGCCATGGCTTCGATGGTGTTGTTACACCCCACCCAGAGCTAGTAGGTATGGTCATACACTTATGATTTAGACATTACATGTGGAGTCCTGGTGGGTTTTCAGGGATGAGTTAATGTATTTTATATGTTATGAGGCTTCATTTTTTTTGTTATGATTATGATGTATTTGCATGCTTACTTAATGTGATTATGTACACTTACTTAATGTGATTATGTACACTAGCCCTATGTGATGTGTTAGATAGGTAATGTTGTTGGCAAAGGTGTGGGATTGGGATACAAGAGCACCAATTCGGTATGTTTTATGCTTTATGTGTGATTTTAGCATGTAGGAATTTGTACTACAACATTATGTTGCATGATGTTTGGGTGTGGTTTTGGCATGTGAATGTGTAGAGCATATGATAAGGATCTTGTAGGTTCAAATGGATTTTGATTTGGAGTCTTAGTGTGTTTGTTACATAGGGTTAAAGTTTATGGTATTAGTTGTGGAAATATAAAATGAAAATAACGTATGAAAATCATTTTTTTTAAAAAATAAAGAATTCAAATGACAAAAAAAGAAAAAAAGTAAAAGTCACATATGTGCACTACCTTGGATTTGTCTTTTGTTTTATAACATAAGCATAAAAGTGAAGCCTTGTTTTTTTTTAACTTTAAGAGCCACTGCCTTTTGCTGCTGCCACCCATAAGATTTGGATTTGTTCATTCTTTTTTTTTTGTTCCTGTGTAGAAATAGAAATGAGGGTTATGTTTATTCTCTTCTCTTTTCTTCTATTTTCTTCTATTTTCCTCCTTTTTCTCTAAATTCTTAGCCTTGTGGATGATCTTTGCTTGATTTGAACCTAAATTTGGGATTGCTGCAGTCATCTCTATGTGGGTGCAAAACTTGTTGGGAGCAAAATGGAGTCCTACCAAATTTTTGAAGATTTTTTCCTTGTTTCGGCCTTTCTACCCCAAAAATTTTAATTGGCGGGTTGTATTTACCTTTCCCCTGTATTTTTATGCTGGATTAGTGTATATGATTATGCGATGTGGGCATGTGAGGAAAATAGCTTAGGGATTGTCTCTTTTCCCAAATTGTCTGATTTTGGTTACGGATTGTGATTAATGTATATGCAATGTATGGGATGATGTGAACTTATAAAATATGATATGTGATGTTGATGAGACTTGTATGATTGGAATCTGTTATTTGTGGGGCTTATCAGGGCATGATCATTTTTTGGCATTCCAAATATTATTTTATTAATCAAACTTTGACCGTGCATAACTTTGCTCCCAGGAGTATGATTTAGGTAAAATTAGTGTCGTTGAGATCATTTTGAAAAGTCCTTTATAATCATGGAATTAGTTTTCTCTTTGGGCATATCTCATTTTGAAGGTTAGCTTAGGGATTTAGCTTGGACATGTTATTTTTTCTCTTTTCCCAAATTGTCTAATTTTGGTTATGGATTATGGATTAATGTATATGCAATGTATGGGATGATGTGGATTTATAGAATATGATATGTCATGTTGATGAGACTTGTATGATTGGAATATATTATTTGTGGGGCCTATTAGGGCATGAGTGTTTTTGGGCATTCCAAATATTATTTAAATATCATTTTATTAATCAAAATTTGAACGTGCATAACTTTTCTTCCAAGAGTCTAATTTAGGTAAAATTAGTATCGTTGGGATCATTTTGAAAAGTACTTTATAATCGTGGTATTAGTTTTCTCTTTGGGCATATCTCATTTTGAAGGTTATTATAGTGGTCATTTGTATAGAAGTATGTGTATTTTGAGAAATATGGTATTATTTTGTCATATCAAGGTCTTCATGTTTTGCATTGTGGTATTATTTTCATGAAATGATTATTATGGGTCATTTTCTGTGGTTATGTTTGGGTATGTGTTGGCTTAAGCTAGTTAGACTGTGTATATGTTTTCACCACGACGCTTGTGATGGTTGTTGGTGGGTGGTGCTAGTATGAGGGTGTGGACTGGTTGGTGATCAAGCATCCTAGAGGTAGTATGGATTGACCCCCATTATGATGCATCATTGAGGCTTCTATCTTAGGCCTCATCCTAAGAGTGGGAGAGTGTAGGTGTGCTCATCCCTATAGCTAGTCCATGGCATAGGTGTGTTTGTCCCTATTGCCAATCCTTCAGAAGGCTAGTGGTTACGGGTCATAAGTTGATAGACCCTAGCATTAGTTAGATAAATAAAAGATTAATAAAAGACCTACAGGAAATGGCTATTATGAATACTCATGGTAACATTTCACATGCTACATTGAGTGCAGATATGCTGGCAACCACATGGGCTATGTATGTGATAGTATTGGTTTGTGGGTCATATTGTGGGGAATAGGTGTTCTGTTTGGCTTATGATTGTGTGGGTTATGGACTATTTATGGTATATCATGGGTATGATGACATGAGCATGATAGACGATGTCAGACTATGCCTTGTCTGTGCTTGTATGATCATATGTTAGCTTTATGGGTGATATAGTGTGTGTTGTTTTGAGCATAACAATGTTGTAGGCTGCCTTGTACCTCACTCCTCTTCTCTAGTGTATCACTTGTCGATCATCTAGTAGGGGAAGTGTAAAGGCTTCCCACTTAGTTGCATATTGACTTTATTTCATTACAGGTGAAAGGCATAGGAGCCTAGACGAGCATGAAGAGAGAGAGAGTAGAGGAGGGGAAATCCTTCAATGCCTAGTTATTGTATATTTTCATGTACAGTAGTGTGGATTAGATATCCTTGTATGACACTCTCTATACTATACTCTTCTATATACAATGATGAAGTTTATGTAGTTTCTTTTGTATTTTCATAGAGCAATGTATAATTTACTTAATGTGGAGACATGTATTTTTATGACATGATATGTATATTTAGTTTTGGTATGGTAGGAAAGTTTTGTATCATTTGACTTTTCTTATTATCATGTATTTTGCACATTATTGGTTTTAGATATCATGCTTCTGTGCTAAGATTACTTGATCCTAGGCATCATCCTACCCTAAGCTAGGGCAAGGTATTACATTGTGGTATTAGAGCTAGTTTACTTTGATGTTGTATGATGGTGAGGTTGCTTACCCATTTTTGTAATTTTAGATTACAGAGATATATAGTAGATGTGGTCATGGTGCTGGTGGGGCTCGTAAACTAGAAGGGCCTAATGATGAACAAGAGAAACCATCCCCAACATCTAGTAGTGGTCCTGCAAATAGGCATTTGGAGCTTATAGAAAAATTATTATAAATCATAAAGTATCATGTTGTAGCTAGTTATGCTCTTACTCTTGTTCCCACGATCAGGGAAGTGGGAAGTGGTAGTGGTAGTGGAGGCTTAGGAGAATCAAATAGGCAACCTATTAATAGGGAACTAGTGGAGAAGTTTTGGAAATTGGGACCTCTGAAATTTGATGGCACTGAGGATCCCCCTGTGGCTACAGAATGGTTGGAGGAATTACAAAAGACTTTTGATTTGATGGGTTGTTCATTGGTTTAGCAGACTTGCTTGGCAGTTTATTCATTGGTTGGTACTACCCAAGATTGGTGGACAATTGAAGAGTGGGCCAAGGGATGGACTAGTCAAGAGGTGGAATGGGATGATTTTCTAGCATCTTTCAGAGGTTTTTATGTGTCTATCCAATATGCATAGGCCAAGGAGGGTGAGTTCTATCATTTGTATTAGGGTAGTTGGTCTGTGGCGAAGTATGATACCCATTTCTTTGAGTTGAGTAGTTATGTATCCCAAATGCAGATAGATGCTTGGGCATGGGCAAATAGGTTTGTTCAAGGCTTGAGATCATCTTTGAAGGATCACCTATTACCTATCATATTAACTTTCTATGATGAAGCTAGAGCAATAGCCATGGATTTAAAGAGGAGTTAGTGGGAGGATACAATATGTAGAGAGAGGCAGTAGGGGTAGAAAAGAGGATTGAACTCTAGAGAGAGGCTTGGCCCCTCTAAGAAAGCTCATGGCCATGGAGAAGAGCATCCAATACCAACTCGTGATCCTATTATTGGAGTTGGTCATGGGCCTATTTTTTGTTATTGATGTGGGCAACCTAGTCATCTACAAAGGGATTTCTAGAATTGTTTTGCATGTGGGTAGCTAGGTCATCGGGCTTGGAAATGCCCAAAGAAAGCAGGTAGTAGTGGAGGAGGTAGAGGCTAAGGAAAGTGACCTCCAATTCAAGGTGGATGAAACACACTAGTCACTCAGCCCGAAGGAGAGGACCAGAGGACTCCAGGATGGGTGTATGCCTTAACAGACCAACCTTTGGATGTGCAACCAAACACAGTTATGGATATGGGAGGTATGATTTTGGACTTTACTATGTTAATGTTATTTGATCCTGGTGCTAGCCATTCTTTCATAGATCCTATAGTTTCATATCATGTAGCTCTTGTATGCCATTCTTTTTCTCCTAGGTTGATAGTATCTTCTGCTGGGGGTCATGAAACTTAAGTTGATTAGGTATGTATAGGTGTGCCAGTAGAATTGGAAGGTGTGTGATGGGTTAGTGATTTACATGTTACGGATCTTGGGGTGTATGATGTAATTTTGGGGATGGATTGGTTGTCATAGTTCAATGCTAGTTTGGACTATTGGAAAAAGCTCCTATGATTACAGTTAGTTGATGGTGCTTCGATTGAGGTAAAAACCTATTTAAGGACTATGCACTTGGATTTGGTCACCTCTCAGATGTACCATAGGATGCTTAAAAAAGGGCATGAGTGTTTTGTGGCTACAATCTATAAAACAGATAGGGTGGACATAGACCAAATTCTTGTGGTTCTTAAATTCCTTGATGTGTTATAGTCCGAATTACTAGGTTTGCCACCTAGGCGAGAGATTGAGTTTAGGATCGAACTTAAACATGGTACAGAGCCATTTCCAAGTCTCCACACAAGATGTCTCCCATAAAGCTAGCAGAGCTAAAGATTCAGCTATCGGAATTATTGGAGAAAGACATTATTTGCCCCAGTGTATCACCATGGGGTGCATTAGTGCTAGTTATTAAAAAGAAAGATTGGGATTTGTGGTTATGCATAGATTATAGGTAATTAAACCAAGTAATTTTGAAAAATAGATATCCTTTGCCATGCATTGATGACTTGTTAGATCAAATTCGAAGAGCTCATATCTTCTCAAAGATTGATCTTAAGTTTGGGTATCATCAAGCATGGGTTCGTGAGCAAGATGTGTCAAAGGCAACATTTAGAACATGGTATGGCCACTATGAGTTTTTGGTGCTACCCTTTGGGTTGATAAATGTACTAGTAGTTTTCATGCACCTCATGAATAGTGTGATGTGTCCTTTCCTAGATCAGTTTGTAATTGCGTTCATTGATGATATCTTAGTTTATTCTCCTAATGAGTAATTGCATGTAGAGCACTTGTGGATAGTTTTACAGACTTTGAGGGAGTACCAATTGTATGCTCAACTTTTCAAGTATTCATTTTGACAATCAGAGATTCAATTCTTAGAACCTGTGGTGTCCAAAGCTGGTATCTCTATGGATCCTACAAAGATTGTCACCATTTGTGATTGGCCTAGGCCATAATTAGTAGTGGAGGTACAAAGATTCTTGGAGTTAGCAAGATATTATCGGAGGTTTGTAGAACATTTCTCTTGCATAACATCTTCTTTAACTTGATTGTTGAGGAAGGAGGATATCTTTACTTGGGGCCCAGCTTGTTAGGCTACATTTGAGGAATTGAAGCATAGAGTGGTGACTACTCCTGTGCTAATATCTCCTACACCAGGACATCCATACGATGTTAGTACTAATGATTTAGGGGATGGATTTGGTTGTGTGTTGATGCAGGATGGATAGGTTGTGGCTTATGTATCTCGTCAATTGAGGCCACATGAAATGAGATATCCCATGCATGATTTAGAATTAGGTGTGGTGATCTTTGCATTGAAGATTTGGTGGCATTATCTACATGGAGAGTAGGTGAGTATTTTGACTAACCATAAGAGCCTCCAATATCTTATGAGTTAGCCATAGTTAAACCTATGATAATTTAGATGGGTGGAGTTGCTTGCTAATTTTTATTTCACTATTAAATATAGGCTTGGTAAGACTAACAAAGTAGCAGATGCATCAAGTAGGATGGCAAGTAAGGTTAATAACTTGATAATCCAATCAGATTTGTGAGAGTAGATATGAGAGAAACAACACCATGATACTTGGTGTCAAGCATTGAGGCAATAGATTACCTCTAATGGACTGCTCTCTGTGGATAGTCATGGAGTCATACAGATGGATGTTTAAGTATGTGTTTTAGAAGCTCTCTAAGTTTAGTTGATGGATGAGGCCCACATGAGCAGGTACTAAATGCATCCAGATAGTTAGAAAATGTACAGAAGCTTATGATAGATGTATTGATGGCTTGGTATGAAGAGGAATGTAGGAGAGTATGTATCTCACTATTTAATTTTCCAGCAAGTGATGATAGAGGATCAGAGACCTAGGGGATATTCGCATTCCCATGACATTCCTCAGTAGAAATGGAATGCCATTGGTATGCATTTCATTGTTGGTCTTCTGTGAGCTTGCAATGGCCATGATGCTATCTTAGTAGTTGTTTATTTGTTGACAAAGTTTGCCCATTTCCTTGCCACACGATCATTAGTAAGTGTAGTAGAAACTACATATCTCTTTCTTGTAGAGATAGTGTGGTTGCATGATGTGCCATGACTAATTATTAGTAATAGAGATGCTAGATTCATATCACATTTTTGGCAAGCATTTCAGCAGGAGATGGATACAAAGTTGAATATCAATTTGGAATATCATCCACAAATTAATGGTTAAACTGAATGAGTGAATCAGATTCTAAAAGACATGTTGAGAGCATGTGCTTTATAGTATAGAGAAGGTTAGGATCAGATGCTACCATTAGCTAAATTTACATATAACAACAGTTATAAGGAGAGTTTGCAAGTAGTACCATATGAGATTTCATATGGTAGGCCATGTAGAACACCCTTATGTTGGGGTACCATAGAAGATCATTAATAGGTAAGGACAAATTTGGTGAGGTAGACTACAAAGTAGATTCAGGAGATTTGAGATAGATTGAGAGCTGCACAAGATAGGCAGGCAGTATATGCCAATCGATGTCAAAGGCCACTAGAGTTTGCAGTAAGAGATCATGTATTTCCTTGTGTTTTTTCTTTGAAAGGCCTTACTTGATTTGTTCAAAAAGGGAAATTGGCTCCTAGATACATTGGTCCATTTCAATTGTTACAACTGATTAGGAAAGTGGCCTATTGAATAGCATTACCTCCTCATTTGGCACATGTCCATGATGTTTTTCATGTATCTATGCTACACCATTATGTGCCTGATGAACATCATGTGATTAGCCATTTAGGAATACAACTACAATCTAATGTTAGTCATGTTAAACAACTAGCAAAGATTGTTGATCGTATGTTGTGATAGCTACATAGTAAAGTTGTCTCTATGATCAAAATTTTATGGAGTAGGCATGGAGCTTTGGAGGCTACTTGGAAGGTGGAGACTAAGATGCACAAAACTTATCTTGAGGTCTTCTAGGAGGAAGATTCTCAAGAAGGGGAGAGTGTTACACCCCACCTAGAGCGAGTAGGTATGGTCATACACTTATGATTTAGACATTACATGTGGAGTCCAAGTGGGTTTTTGAGGATGAGTTAATGTATTTTATATGTTATGAGGCTTCATTTTTTTGTTATGATTATGATGTCTTTGCATGTATAAATAACATAATTATGTACACTAGCCTTGTATGATGTGTTAGACAAGTGATGTTGCTAGCAGGGGTGTGGGATTGGGATACAAGAGCACCGATCTAGTATGTTTTATGCTTTATGTGTGATTTTAGCATGTAGGCATTTGTACTACAACACTATGTTGCATGATGTTTGGGTGTAGTTTGGCATGTGAATGTGTAGAGCATATGATAAAGATCTCATAGGTTCAACTAGATTTTGATTTGGAGTCTTAGTGTGTTTGTTGCGCAGGTTTAAAGTTTATGGTATTAATTGTAGAAATAAAAAATGAAAATAACTTATGGAAATCATTTTTGAAAACAAAAAAAGAATTCAAATGGAAAAAAAAGAGAAAAGTAAAAGTCACGTATGTGCACTACCTTGGTTTTTTCTTTTGTTTTATAACATAAGCATAGAAGTGAAACCTTGTTTTTTTTAATTTTAAGATCCACCACCTTTTGCTACCACCACCCATAAGAATTGGATTTGTTCATTCTTTTTTTTTTCCTATGTAGAAACAAAAATGAGGGTTATGTGTATTCTCTTCTCTTTTCCTCTATTTTCTTCTATTTTCCTCCTTTTTCTCTGGATTCTAAGCCTTGTGGATGATCTTTGCTTGCTCTAAATCCTAGATTTGGATAGTCATCTCTACGTGGATGCAAAACTTGTTGGGAGAAAAATGAAGTCCTGTCGGATTTTTGAAGATTTTCTTCTTGTTTTGGCCTTTCTACCCCAAAAATTTTAATTAGTGGGTTATCTTTACCTTTTTCCTATATTTTTATGTTGGATTAGTGTAGATGATTATACGATGTGGGATGTGGGGCAGATAGTTCACAGATTGAGCTTGGACATGTTATTTTGTCTCTTTTCCCAAATTGTCCGATTTTGTTTACGAATTGTGTATTAATGTATATGCAATGTATGGGATGATGTGGACTTATAGAATAGGATATGTGATGTTGATAAGACTCATATGATTAGAATTTTTTATTTGTGGGGCCTATTAGGGCATGAGCATTTTTGGGTGTTCCAAATATTATTTTATTAATCAAACTTTGAACATGCATACCTTTGCTTCCAGTAGTTTGATTTAGGTAAAATTAGTGTCATTGGAATTATTTTGGAAAGTACTTTATAATCATGAAATTAGTTTTCTCTTTGGGCATATCTCATTTTGAAGGTTATTATAGTGGTCATTTGTATGGAAGTAGGCGGATTTTAAGAAATATGGTATTGTTTTGTCATATCAAGGTCTTCATGTTGTTCTGTTGCATCATGGTATTATTTTCATGAACTAACTATTAGGGGTGGTTTTGTGTGGGTATGTTTGGATATGTGTTGGTTTAAGCTAGCTAGATTGTGTATATGTTTTCACGATGACACTTGTGATGGTCATTGGCAGGTGGTGCGAGCATGAGGATGTGGAATAATTGGTGATGAGGCACCTTGGAGGTAGTATGGATTGATCCCTACTATGATGCATCAGTGAGGCTTCTATCTTAGGCCTCATCTTGAGAGTGGGAGAGCATAGGTGTGTTCGTCCCTATTGCTAGTCCTCCAGAAGGCTAATGGTTGTGGGCCACAAGTTGACAGACCCTAGCATCAGTTTGATAAATAAAAGACTAATAAAAGACCTATAGGCAATGGCTGTTATGAGTACTCATGGAAACATTTCACATGCTACACTGAGTGCAGATATGCTAGCAACCACATGGACTATGTATGTGATAGTATTGGTGTGTGGGTCATATCATGGGGAATAGGTGTTCTGTTTAGCTTATGATTGTGTGGATCATGGACTATTTATGGTATATCATGGGTATGATGACATGAGCATGATAGACGATGTCGGACTATGCCTTGTCTATGCTTGTATGATCGTATGTTAGCTTTATGGGTGATATAGTGTGTGTTGTTTTGAGCATGCATGAGACTAACAGTGTTGTAGGTTGCCTTGTATCCCACTTTTCTCTTCTAGTATAGCACTTGTCGACCATCTAGTAGGGGAAGTGTAAAGGCTTCCCACTTATTTGTGTACTAACTTTATTTCATTATAGGTGAAAGGTGTAAGAGCCTAGACAAGCATGAAGGGAGAGAGTAGAGGAGGGAAAATCCTTTAGTGCTTGGTTATTGTATATTTTCATGTACAGTAGTGTGGACTAGATATCCTTGTATGTCACTTTTTTTACTATACTCTTCTATATACGATGATGAAGTTTATGTGGTTTTTTTTTGTATTTTCATAGAGCAGTGTATAGTTTGTTTGATGTAGAGACATGCATTTTTATGATGTGATATGTATGTTTAGTTTTGGTTTGGCAGAAAACTTTTGTATCATTTGACTTGTCTTTTATCATGTATTCTACACATTATTGGTTCTAGATATCATGCTTCCATATTTTAGTTATCATGCTTCCATGCTAAGATTACTTAATCCTAAGCATCACCCTGCCCTAAGGTAGGGTAGGGTGTTACAGGTGTTTCCCATGGTCCCTTAATTTATCATTTTTGATTTTCAAGGATGTCTTAGGCCTTGAGGCCTCCCTTAGTTTAAGACCTATGCCATCTCCTCCAAGATTATTTGCCTTAGGTGAATGTAGTCTTTGAGTGTTGTTAGGATGGTCATGATCATAAGAAACCCTTGGGTAAGGTTGATCACTCCAAGCTTCTTCATCATATATCTTGTTATTTCTCCAATGAATGTGTTCACTATATAGTGTATAGTCACTTCCATGTGAGAGAGACATTGTTCTTGATTTATGATGCATGTGAGCTAAGAATTTCTGAAAGATATATTGTTAATACCTTTTACAGCGATCATGTATAATATAACTAATCTAGATAACTAGCATCATCCTTGGAAACAATGCCAATGATGAGTGGTGAGGTACCCCTATGCTCAACCATATGAATTAAAAGTGTTCATGCATGATCTAGTCAGATTCTGTAGATGGGACTAGTTATGATATCTAGATCGCTATGCTTTGATCACAGTTTGCTATCTTCCCACTTGGACTAGTGGTAGTTTTGTCACATGTGGTTTAGTCCAAAGTGAGGCATATGATGTGGTTTCTAATTCTATGCTATGCTACTCCTGATGACAGAAAGAGATAAATTGATTAACTAATGAATAATGGAAACAAAGTCTAAAATAGCCTAAGGCAATGACATCCGCTCTTAATCGCCTATACAAGTCTTGGACTTTGTGGAGGTACTTTTGGGATTACCAAGTATACATCACTAGTTGTGCCAAAAGATACACCTTTGGGAAACCAAGTATTTACACTTAAATGCTCGTGATTAAGGTGTACACATTCCACTTAACAATAGGAATAGTAAATAACAATTGATGAGTCGTGAGGTACCCATACACTCAACCATATGAATACGAGCGTTTCACGCGTAATCTAGTTGAACTCCAAGGACTAAGTGCTTACACGCCTTAATGGAACACTTAGGGTTAATCAATCATTGTCTTCCCAAGCTTACTTGTATTGTCATAGTTGTATGGTTAAGTAAGCTTGAGGTATGTGATTTTTATAGCTTTTGTCTTTTTATGTCTTCTGGTAACAAGGAGAGGGAGAGAAAACTAAGTAACTAACTTACATTAACTAGTTTCTTATTGTTTCTAACACCAATATCCATTCCCACATGCCGTACACATCCTAAACCAGTGCAACGTTGCTGGGATTACCAAATACTAATCATTACTGGGTTACCAAGTACTACACACATGCTCAAAGTGATTGTATTGAGTGTACTTAACTAAGAGGGTCAAGGGTTGAGAGAGAAATTAATTAACTAGGAAAGCGTTAAACGTTCAATAATAATTAATTACTAATTAGCTTAATTTGTATGCTATAAGGTTTATCATAAAGTTCATCTTTATTGCCATACAAAAATGTGTGCTTAGGTACAAATTGCTCGAGTAAAGATTCGTTCACTCTATGACTCCTACTACTGGCACATAGAAATTATTCTAACTCTGGAATGACTAAACTGTAAGAATTTGGCTAAGGGTCTAAGTCTAACTACTGGGAACAAAGGGAACCACCTCTTATTTATAGAAGATGAGGTAGGACATGATATCGTGTGGTGGATGCAATATCACGTACGCAATATTGTGGCTCATCATACCCCCATGACTGAATGAAAACTTGTCCTCGAGTTCCTTACAAAATATTGGGAAGGTATGGGATTATTGACTTGAATGACACTAATGGTGAATGGGGTGACATGTGAACGGATCAACATTACAATACATGGCAACATTAGTGTTCATGATCACAAGAGTGAACACTATATACATTTGACATCTAGCCTTATTTGGTAGCTGAGAGAGAAGAGAGAGAGAGAGAAAAGGAGAAGATGTGTTGCTACTGATGCCAAGATTGCACTTTCCAGTGTCCATCCATAATCATGCCATCAATCTTATTCCTTGCACAACTGTTCCAACACCAGTCCATCCTGAGTGTTTCCTCTAGGTCCTGTCCATTGTTGTATGATTTCCATTTGCACACACAACACAGTCATATATGAGCAAGGATAAGTAAATCACAATACAGTTGATACCTTGCTTCGATGTAAGGTCCATTTGCTGAGTTGTGATATGGCTGATACGGATTCTAGAGATATAACATTGGTGACTACCCAAGGTGTAGGGGTTAGGAAAAATTGAAAAAATTGGACTAGGGTCCCCATGACTAAGAGCTATCCTCCAATAGCGATAGAATGGAAAAAGATAAGGAATAAGAAAGAGGGAGAAAAAGAAACAATGGTAATGCCGATAAAATGGATGTTAGAGGTGGAAATGAACAAAACAAATGTTGATTGTAGGAATGTTTAAGGGAAAGAAGTTAATTGATGCACCAAATAGGAATGCCAGTGGGTCCTCCCCAAAGCAGCCTCATGCCTTTGATGCCCTGACAAACCCACATTCAAAGAGTCCATAGGCTTTGGAAATGTCACATGGGAGAAAGAGTTAAAGACTTAACCCCAAGAATTTACCAAAGAGAAAATAATGTATCAACCAAAATATATACTATTAATACAACCAACAATGAGGTGGAGAATGGAGAAAGAATGATGGGAAGAAGAGAATGGAATGGAGTCCCAAGAACAAGGTGCTGTATAGTCCCTTGTGTATTTATGGTTAATGTGACTGAGTAGATCTCATCCCAAATTTAGCCTCAAACAATCGACATCCAGTAACTTTGCATTAATACACTTGGCCAATCCATCCACTTGAGGTAACAAGAATGCTTTCGCAAAAGAGTCACCACCATTCCGAGGAAACGAGAAAGGGAAAAATAGGAAGCGAGAAAGGGCCTTAGTTAGAGGGAACATGTTTGTTTAGTTTCATAAGCAGTGCTTGTAGCCTAGATGATTATTTTGTCTAAGGGGTGTGCTTTGAATTCTCATTTTTTTTTTTTGCGTGAGAACCACACCATACAAAGACTTATTATTTTTATTAGCTCAACTTCATGATAATGGAGCAATGTCAGAATGGTAAGGAAACTCAAGAAGAAGACATCCAAGCACCTAAGAGAATGGCCAGCACAAATGCATCAAATCCCCTTGAAGTCACACCCTTTTTAGTCCTTGAGTCTTTCCTCAGTTTGAGAAATGCCCAATCACCAATTTGTTAATAGTTTTATTATTAAGAAAGGGACCATACAATTTCAAGCCAAGAGAGACCATAAAAATTTCATGAATGCATGGATGACGTGGACTCATTGCCTGTTATATCAAAAGAATCATACATTAGTATCAATATTATAACTCAAATGTAAAAAAAAAAACATTAGAAATCAATAGAATATAGTTCATATCACCATCAGGAGCACTTATGAGGTGACGAACCTAAAAAAAAAAACAAAGATAAAAACAAGAACAAAAACAAAACAAGAATGAACAAAACAAAATGAAAACAAGAAAAAAAAATTACACAAAGAAATGAAAAATTATAAATGATGTTGGAAGATAAAAAGAAGAAAATTTAAAGGAATTTGTGAAATAAAAATGTGTAAAACAAAAACTTAAAAAGGAATCAAGGGCCTCAATTGATTAGTAGAGGTGGTTGTCTTCCCCATGATTGAGTTGGAAGGAGGGGGTTCGAAATAGTAAGTAGGGTCGTCCCTTGTTAGAGGTATTATGTGCATTGACTATTCTAAATTCATGGAAAGGTTTGGTCTATTGCACATTGACTAAAAATCTCTTATTAAGGTTCTTGTTTGACTTCTTTAGGAATTTCCAACTTCCACCAGTTGATGTTTTCCAGGTTAAGGTTTGGAGGTTGGTGATGAACTTGCTCTAGTGCATCTATGCTTTTGATGTAGGTGCGAGTTATTCCCTTAGTTAATTCCATGGACATTAGTGAGTTGCTCTCTTGATTAGTTATCAACCACTGGGTGTCCTCTTGTTGTGTGGCTGCTACATACAAGAACTTTTTTAGTTTAAGGTCTTGTGCATACCAATTGCATGCAAGAAATGCTGAACTTTGCACAACCCATGATTTTTGCACACAATCGCACCTTGTATCACTGTATGTGATGCATGGAACCTTCTTCTTCTCGATCTTCCCAAAAGTGTTCTCCTTAGATATTTCCAAGGAAAGATTGTAGATTCCTAGGCATGCATCTATAGTACTTAGCCATGCCTTCCCCATTATTATTGGGAAGTCCCCTTTACTGTTGTTTACTTGTATCACTAGGAACTCAGCTGGGTATAACCACCCATACACAATGATAACCATGTCCTTCACCAGTCCCAAGGGGATAGTGATGGACTGGTCAGCTAGCTCTAGATGAATATTACTCTTCCTTAATGGAGGCAGGTTCCAGGCTTTGTACATCTCTTGTGATATTAAGTTGACTCTGGAACCTGAGTCTAGAAGAGCTTTGCATGGTTCATTCCTAGCGATTTGGAGATAGATTAGAGGGCTTCCAGGATCAAAGAATTTCCTGGGAAGGTGGCCAACCTTAATCCAGTTAGTAATGGCATGTGTTAACATAACCGTATGCATTGAGCTTGGTGTTTGGTTTGAAGGGAGCTTTCAAACCTTATTTGATGGGGAGGCGTTCAGAGGTTCAACTGCTTGTGGTTGTGAGGACTTGGTTGGACTGTTGGTTCTAAGAAAGGACTTTTCTTCATACAATTATCAGAACCAATAGCGGGTTGAAGATTCACAGCCCTCATGGCATTGCGTTGCTGCGACTGAGTAGAGAGTTCCCCTTGCATTGCTGGAGCAGGTGGTAATGGAGCTATTAGTGTGAGAGTTGCAGATGGATTTGAAGGATGGTATGTCTATGGGTTATCTTCCCTAAGAGAAGGAGTTATATAATACTTACGATCTTGGTAGTGATGTTGTGATGTAACGTGACTAACAGAGTCACGTGGAGAGATTGGATGCTACACGTAGTAGCCATACGGGTCTGATTACCGGTAGGGGTATTGTTGCCTTGGTGGTGGCATCCCCCATGACTGTGGGTATTGCCACTATTGATGTTGCTCAATGGGTTGTGGTGGAGTTCCACTTGGATAATATGTTGAAGGTTGGTGGAACTGCCTTGGGTTATCTTGGGGATAAGGTAACCATCGGGGTTCTTGCCGTTTGTTAAGTCATGGGTTGAGTGCATACACCCTAGACTCTTGTAGATGTGAGATCACTAGGCAACATCCCTTAGGATGGCCATATTGGCATATCTCGCATCCAACGTCATTGTCCGTGTCTGAATCCACAACCTCTTCTGTGATGATCATTTTGCCCTTACCCTTGTTACGTGCATTGTCCACTTCTCTCTTTTTCTTTTTGCCATGGTCACTACCTCACTCCCTATACTCCTCTACTATTTTAAGAACAATTTTAAGCCTAATATCCACGGAGTCCCACATTTGTCCTACCTTTGTTGATACTTTTGTTGTTAACTTTTGGAGTGGCAAATTTTTCCTATTCACCATCTCTTCGAGTGGTGACTCTTCTTCCTCCTCACAAAATCTCACTCCCCTTTTTTGAAGGGAAGGATCTTGGTTGTATTCTTTTGCACTTTCTCTCTTTCGTAGCTCACCTTCTTCCTTGGCTACTTGCTCTAGCAATCTATGAATTTGATGAGACCTAAGCTCTGATAATCTTCCTTGGGCATACGTTCAAAGGGTTCTACTTGTTTCATGCCTAAGTCCATCCATGAGATGGTGTAGTTGATCCCGCTGCGAATAACCATGGCCAGGGCAACAATGTAACAATGTGTAATAGCAACCCATGGTAGCATCCAAGGGTTCATGATTTCCTTACTTTTATCCTTGGATTTGCTTTCGTAGGTTAGAAACTTAGGAGTATGTTTGGTACTTATCATTAAACAGTTCTAATATTGTACTCCACCTCCAGATGGATTCTGGTTCTAAGGACCAGTACTAGCTTTCAGCTTCTTTCGCTAGTGTCCTTGGGAACAAATTCAGTTTTTTCCATTAATTTTCTATGTTTTGCAAGGCACATGCATCATGGAATTCTTGTAAATGATTTTGAGGATTAGCTTTGTATCCCCCTTCAAATCGTGAGATATTGTTCATGTCTAACCTCTTGATCCTACTATCCTTTTGGTGGCTTGTTGGAACTCTTACAGCCTCCGTTATATCTAGCATGCTTCTAGTTGTGAGTAGGGGTTCTTCATGGTCACCTTGTTCATAGTGTCTATGGTGTCTATGCGGANTTCGTGCTCTCACACGAATATGCATGCCACTTTTATATGCAGAATATGTTGCATGTGATCATGACACAAGGGATTATCATCCCACAGAAGCGCAACGTCAAAGGGACTTGCAACAGGAGAGATACCATACATCTTTAAAGGGTAAATGGTCCCATAATGCTCCGCATGTCTTAAGAGAAATTGAGGATGGTGAACCTGCTTCAATAGGTTTCCCACAAAATGATGTTTTCCCTCCTAACAATGGTCAGGAGGTGGTGTATCAGAATCTCCACTCCACTATTCACAACCCTGGTTCTGATACCCACAAACACGAAGTGTTTAACAAGGAAACACGAACACACAATAAGGGTGGACGTTCTGCTCGTGATCACAATCGGGACCGAGACCACCAAAGAAAAGGTAGAAAACATCATCATGGTGTNTGTGAGAGCACGAAGGAGCATGTTGGGGATTGATCGGTCTGGAGGCAACACTATGTTACCCTCCAAGTCTCTCTAATGCAGTTGTTCATCTTGGTGGAGAAAAAAGGTAAAATCGGGTACATACTCATCGTGATGAGTATATATCACACAAAATTGTTGAGGAACTGGCAGATCTTGGTTACATGTAGTATGCCACCGACTATCTCTTGTGTTAGTCCTAGGCGGTGAAGTGCTCTTATGCGAAGAAGAAGACATCTTGTCTTGTTCGATATGTAATGTATCGTTTTCTTGTTCTCCTCTGATTAACCCTAAGGGTTCGTTCTAACGTTCCAATGATATGGATGATTTCCTATGTTCTACGTGGCGCACAAACAACTAAGTCCTCAGCAACGACACCAATGATGAGTGGCGAGGTACCCCTACACTCAACCATATGAATACGAGAGTTTCACGTGCGATCTAGTTGAACTCCAAGGACTAAGTTCTTAGCGCCTTAATGGAACACTCAGGGTTAATCAATCGTTGTATTCCCAAACTTACTTGTATTGTTACGGTTGTATGGTTAAGTAAGCTGGAGGTATGTGATTTTTATAGTTTTTTTCTTTTTATGTCTTCTACTAATAAGGAGAGGGAAAGAAAACTAAGTAACTAACTTACATTAACTATTTTCTAATTGTTGCTAACACTAGTATCCGTTCCCACTTGCTGTACACATCTTGAACTAGTGCAATGCTACTAGGATTACCAAATGCTAATCGTTATTGGGTTACCAAGCGCTACACGCATGCTCGAAGCGGTTGTACTAAGTGTACTTAACTAAGAGGGTCAAGGGTTGAGAGAAAAATTAATTAACTAGGAAAGCATTAAACATTCAATAATAATTAATTACTAATTAGCTTAATCTTTATGAAGAAAGGTTTATCATAAAGTTCATATTTATTGCCATACACAAATGTGTGCTCAGGTACAAATTGCTCGAGTAAAGATCTGTTCACTCTATGGCTCCTACTATGGGCACACAGAAATTATTCTAACTCTGGAATGACTAAACTACAAGAATTTGGCTAAGGGTTTAAGTCATACTACTGGGAACAAAGGGCGCCGCCTCTTAGTTATAGAAGATGAGGTAGGACGTGATATCGTGACTCATCAACAATAAATGAAAATGTTTAACTAAAGAGAGCATTAAATAATTAAAACAACAATATCAATCTAAGTGGATGTTGCAATGATAGAAGTAATCTTGATCTTTATTGCCAGTCATGTAACGTGTCCAAGTACGTCACACTTGAACAAAGGTGCCGTATGATTACAAACATCATGCTGTGGGCATGCATTGGGAATAACAGACTAGAAAGAAAGAAAGGAAAATTAAAACTATCTATTACTACTTTCTAAGCTCCTTCATTGAGAAGCCCAAGTGCAGTATTTATAGGTGAGGTCATGATGAGGTGACGTTGGGTATCCAATGTCACTTATTAGCCCTGACGTTGGGTATGCAATGTCGCATATTCAATGTCGGGACCCATCAAATCACAACTCATTAATTTAATAGGCCAATAAAAATAAATATTGGGCCTCATATGTGTGTGTGTATTTTTATTATTATTTTAATTTCATTTTTTAAAAAATCAACAAAGCTTAAGAAGTCTTAGTGCTACTAGAATCCAAATTGTGCTCATGTAGGAAACTTTGTCAATGGTGCACATGAATTTATATGTTGGAATTTCGACATGAGTATTAGCCACTTAGCTACACTACTAATGAATAGGGTCCTTTTGGAAAATTTTCCAGTGATGCAATTCAACACTTATGTATGTGCTTTTCTTTTTTCTTCCATAATTGAATAGGTGGCATTGTAGTAGACCAAGTATATGTCAGTACCTTCTTAACATTCATTATGCTTTAGTTAGTGAAATTGAGGCATAGAAATAGATATGATTCTTGGCCTAATGATTTATGTAACATTAATATCATTATATGTTAAATTATCAACTTAGGTAAGATTTATTTATCCTTGCTGGGAATTCCTAAAAAATCTATTATAATCTTGCAATAATTGAACATAGATAGAGAATGGAAATTGATTATGTAGGTAGAGGATACTAATAATATAGTTACATAATATTCCCTATGTGGCCATGGCTAGTAGATAGTAAGTTGTCCAATCCATTACATTATTTGGTAGGATGAAGACTGGGACTTAGACTGAGACTGAGATGGAATAAAAAACTTAATCTATAATTTTATTTTATAAGACTAATTTTAAGTCTACCTCCTTGAATAGGGATCATACATTTTTGGTATGTTTAACATCTAAAGTAAGACTTATGGTGGATCTTACACAATGGGATAGTGTTCATGAAATATAATCATTTTAATAGTTAGAGGACCTGGATTATCATCAAAGTATTTGGGGTCAAACAATTGTAGTTCTATTTCAAGTTCTTCATAGGTTGTGTGTAGCTTAGGTCTTTGACCATTGACTAGGAAAGAAGACTTGTTATTTTCTAAGGTTACTATTTTAACATTACCATTAGGATAGACTTTGAGAACTTGATATAGACCTTCCCATTTAGAAACTAATTTTCTTGGAAATCTATAAAGTTGCATATTATAAAGTAAGACATTATCATCCTTATTGAAATTATTATTCATTATGTGATTACCATGAAAAAGTTTGATTTTATTTTTAATGATACGTTGCTTATGAATTGCCTTAATATGTGCTTCATCAAGTTCATTTAGTTATATAAGTTATGCTTTCATATTTAAATCCTTATGAAAACCTATTAATTGAGCTAAGTATTTAGAATGATGCCTAATTTCAACTAGTAATTATGCATTGTTTACCCATAGAGCATTGTTAACCTTTCTAGCCTAATCATTTCTTCTCATAGATACTATCTCCATATATATCCTAACTATAACTATATTCATATTTTCAACCTAATCATTGATGTGTGGATGATATGGAGTTTCTAATTTCAACTAGTAATATGCATGGTTTGCCCATAGAGCATTGCTAACCTTTCTAGCCTAATCATTTCTTCTCATAGATACTATCTCCATATATATCCTAACTATAGCTATCTAGAATGATGCTTAATTTCAACTAGTAATATGCATTGTTTGCCAATAAATTATTGTTAACCTTTCTAGCCTAATCATTTCTTCTCATAGATACTATCTCCACATACATCCTAACTATAACTATATTCATATTTTCAACTTGATCATTGATGTGTGGATGATATGGAGTTGCTAATTTGTGTAAAATTTCATAAAACTTCATGAGGTGTGTGAGATCCTTGATCACTAATTAAGACTCTAGGTATGCCAAACTTGGTTATAATATGTTCACAAAGAAAGAAAACTACTACATTTACATCATTAATTGTATTAGCCTTAGCTTCAACTCATTTGGTGACATTGCTAGTATAAACTAGAATGTAATTATTTTCTTATGATGGGTGATGAATCATGTTTTAACATACCCAATATTGGCCCCCAAAATGCCATGTCGAATATCCAATATTGCAGGGTATATGCCAACCTATAAATACAGCACTTGGGCACATGATTTTTAGATATTTTTTTGTCATAGAGTAATGAAGTTCTTACAATGTAGTCATTCCAGAGTTAGAATATTTCTGAGTGCTTGCAGCAAGAGTCTAAGTATGTATGGATCTTTGTTTAAGCATTGAGGTACTTGAGCACAACAGTGTGATGGAAATAAAGACGATCTCTTTTGATCATCCTTGCAGCATTGAGAATAGATTAATGTTTCCTTTAATGCATTTAATATCTATGCACTTTATCGTAATGCACTTTCATTAAGCAATTAATTTTGAATTGTTAATGAACATAAGCATGACCACTTCAAGCATATGTGTAGCACTTGGTAACCTAGAAACTCTTAACGTTTAGTAACCCAACAATGCTACATGTGTTCAGGATGTGTATGAAGAGTGGGAATGGGTACTTGTGTTAGGCTAGCTAGGCAGTATATTAATTAGATATTAAATTACCCTACCTTTTATTCTTGCTCTAGGTGATTAAATTTATAAAACATAAAATGATAAAAATCATATACCTCTATTACACTTAACCATAAACTTGTACCTCATGAGTGGAACTGAGAAGACAATGATCATCTCGATTAGATTCCATGTCTTAGAACTAGTGCACTTGAGAACTTAAGGTCTACAAAATTTAACCAGATCGCATGTGAACACTTGTGGTTTGTATGATTGGGCATAGGGGTACCTCACCGCTCATCATTGGCACCATTGCAAGGGACCTTTTAGTTGTTATGTGTGCTATCTAGGACTTGGTGGAAATTATTTTAAATCATTGGAATGAACTTTAGAGTCATATCATACTTTAAAATAACTACAAAAATCTGAAACAACACATTGTGTCTTTATTTTCTAACACAATATGTCTTCTTCTCATAGGAGCAATTCTTTGCCCAAGTCTGACAAAGTACATCAATAGCTGTCCCAAAAATATCAAGTGGTATATTCTCATACTGATGAGTATGTATCAAATTTCACCTTCATCCTACACTAGGATGAACAACTGCGATGGTGTGATATGGAGGGAAACATCATGTTGTAGTGAGATCGAGTTATTCTTGCGATGCTCCACCAAACTCTTATGCATTTGGGCCTCTAGGAACTTCATGTTGAGTATGTTGTGCAAGACACTAAAACCAAAGATTATCGTCCCACTGATGCAAAACATCTAAGGGATCACTAGTTAGAGTAATGATATGAATTTATGAAGGGAAAAGGGTTTAATAATTCCCCATTCCTGTTGTACTAGAAAGATGGTGGAGAACCCTTCTCTGGGAGCTTTCCATTTAATGAAATTCCTCTCTTTGACTTCAGTGAAGGAAGTCAACACTAGAACTTGCACTCTACGATCCATAATCCTAGTTCTAGCAAGAATGGATCCAATAACAAAGGAGGATCCAAGGAGGCAAGTCAAGGTAGGGATGCAGACAAGAAACAAGATTGTGATCATGACCATGATCACTGAAGAGGGGGTAGCAGGCATTGTGATGGTGCTAGTCCTCCTTCCTCTTTACCTTCATTCTCATCTTCTTCTTATTCTAGCTTTGATGGAAATTTTAGCGGGCACAACCATGATGGAGGTGATTGATGGGACTGAAATGATCAAAGAGACCATTAGGAAAGTCAAGACTAGGGGCACAAGTGTTTAAGAGAGACTTGTCACCATGAACAAAGTGGTAGCAGAGGGCATCATAGGCACCAAAATCATGACCTCGATGAGCCTTTGCTTGCTATCTAAAGTATGTTAAACATTATAGAGGCAGTGAGAATTCCTACAAGGCATGTTAAGGATAGTCAAATCAAGAGGCTGGATGAACAACATTCCTTGGTTCGAAGGAGGATACAACTCAAATTTGCAGAACCATCTCCAAGCTTTTCAAGATGCATCTGCCTTGCAAAATATAGAAAGTGAGTGGAAAAAGCTTAAGTTGTTTTCAAGGACACTCATTAAAGAAGTAGAAAACTAGTATTGGTCCTTAGAATTAGAATCTATGAAATGATGAAGTACAATGCTTGAATTGTTCAATGACAAATATCAAATGTACTCTCAAGTGTCCAACTTGAGGAAGCAGATCCAAGGATGGAAACAAGGAACACATGAACCCATGGATGCTGCCATCAACTGAAACTATTCCTTATTGCATAGATGTCCTAGCCATGGTTATTCTCAATTGGACCAACTTTGCTACATTGTAGATAGGCTTTGATTAGAAATGAGGAGAACCTTAGGCATCTATGCCTAAGGGCGACTGTCAGAATTAAGTGCTCATCAATTCCAAAGATTGATTGAGCGGGTAGCTAAAGAGGAAGATGAATTAAGAAAATGAGAAAATGCATAGAATTTCAACTGTGATCCTTCCATTCATGAGAGGAAGGTTCGATTCTATGATAGTGAGGAAGAATCATCACTTGATGAGGTGATGAATAGGAAAACCTTACTGCTTCAAAAATTTTAATCTAAAATTATGTCTAAGATTGATCAATTATGGGACTCCATGGATAGTAGATTTCAAGTTATCCTAAAATTTTTTGAAGAGTCCAAAGAACAAGGTAGTGATTATGAGCGCAGGAGATGCAAGGAAATTGAACATGCCTATAAAAGAGGTACGGAAAAAATTGCTGCAATAGAGGAAGTTACAGGAACTGAATCAGATGATGATGGTGGGTGTGAAATTTGCCATTATGAACATCCTAAGGGTGTTTCCCCATAGTGTCACACTTATAAGAGTCTAGGGTGTATGCTTTTAATCCATGACTAGCATAAAGGAAACACCCAAAAGATTGCCTTATCCTCAAGGAAATTCTAGGCAAATCCATTAGCAAAAATAGTATTATCTAAGTGGAACTTCACTACAATCATATATGCAGTATTAATAGTGGCAACAACCACAATCATGGGCATTGACACCACCAAGGTAGGAATACCCTTATAGATAACTTGATTCATATGGGCATTACATTCAGCAACCCTTGTCTCCATGTGACTTTTCCAATCACGTTTCTGCTTTCTAGTTTCACTACTACCCTCCTAATTATTATTGAACTCATCCACATGCAAGGAGGAATACCACCTTTTAACCTTATCCTCCTCCTATTCTTGCACATCTTCCTCCTCCTCAACATAGCTACCACATGCTTCATCTATGTAGGGTGAACTCCTAGCTCAACCAAAACAACGCAATGCTACAAAGGCTATTAATCTATAATTGGTTCATCAACCAAGTGGTTTGGACACTCGATCAAAGAAAAGACCTTTCTTTTGACTCCATAGTCCACCTAAGCTCTCACCTACACCCATGGTTGACAACCCTATTTCTCCATGTCCATATTGTTATGCTGAGTCATGCTGTATCTGATTAGATTTAGGCTGGAAACCTTCCTAGGAAATTAGCCAATCTTGAAATTCCTCTAATCTATTTGTAGATTGCTAGGAATGAATTGTGTAAGGATCTTCTTGATTCAAGTTCCAGAGTCAACTTGATTTCTCATGAAATGCATACTACATGAAACTTGCCCCCTCTTAAGAAGAGCAATATCAAATTAGAATTGGTAGATTGGTCCATCACTATTCCATTTGGACTAGTAGAAGACATTGTAACCACTATCTGTGGGTGGTCTTATCCTATTGATTTGCTAGTGATCAAAGTGAAGAATTGCAAAGGGGACTTCCCAATCATCATGAGAAGGGCATGGTTGAGCACCATTGATGCAAAAATGGACATTAAAGATCTTTTCTTGGAAATATCTAAAGAAAATGCATTTAGGAAGATTAAGAAGAAGTGAGTTCCATGCATCATGTACAATGATACAAGGTGTAATTATGTGTAAAAACTCTAGTCAGTATAAAGAGCATCCATCTCTACATGCAAGTAGTTGCACCATAAGTAGATATTCAAAGGTGTCTATACGAAATAGCCACAAAATAAGAGGGGACCTAGTGGCTCATCCCTAATCCTAAAAGTAGCATACTTTAAATGGAACCTATTGGGAGTCCAACATGTGCATATGTCACTGGCATGGATGAATTGGAACAAGTTCATCACCAACTCTCCAATAGTACAAATGGTGATACCTACTCGGGAGAGTTGGAAATTCCTAAATATTTCAAGCAAGAGCCCCTTAAACTAAAAATGCTACTAGCTGACATAGAATATGTGTTCTTAAAAAATGGAAAGCTAGTCATAATCAATGCAAATCTTGCTCCAAAATAGAAAATGATGTTGTTGAAAGTCGTTGAAAAATGGTCAATAGTCTTTACTTGGTCATATCCTAAACTTCCAAGGATTGATCCTTGGATGTGATGACTAAAAATGTCAGTGGCTGGAACACTGAGGGGTTTGCAGGTGCACAGCCTTGACCCCACTATGGCATAAGGGTCTTTACTAGGAAATGGAGGTTGAGTGCCCTAGATGGTCTTTTCAATTGAATACGGAATTAATCGATTGCAACCGTGGTATCAAGCGCAATTGGAGGGTGGCATGGTTAGCCAAAAATGTGAGTGCTAATGGTGTTCGTGATAGTACTGAGGTAGACTAGGCCTAAGCATAATGGGGTCTCTTGGCACGAGAACGATAGTGCAAGTGTGCAAAAAATGTGTAAATAACGAAAAAGTGTGAATGTAGTACTAAATATCAAAGAAAACTGCTTAAAATGAAATGGAGGAAATGCTTAGAATGCAATAGAGTTTGAGAGAAAGAAAGGATGATACCATCCTAGATGGGGAGTGTAGCAATTACAAATGAGCTTTGTAGAGATATGTGATGTATAGACAGACATAACAACAACATGGCTAGAGTCTCTGGGGTGTCTTGGGATGGAGACTGACATCTACTGTAAGGTCTATGCCTACTAGGTTGGCTACCACAATTTCCTGTAGGCTTGCGGTGTGTTGTGATGCTGAGTGGAATTCAAAGGTGTTGCCAAGGTGCTGATACACTCTGGTGTATGAGGTGCTCAAGGTGCCTTAGGTGCCAAGTGATGCTTTGAGATGCTAATTGCTACTTGGGTTTGCTAGCCAAATGCTTCAAATGCCCACCACTAGAATGAATTGCCAACCACTAGGGTGTGGAATGCAGGGGTATTTATAGACTTAGGATTAGTTTGAAGTACGGATTGTGTGCCACATGGCAAAGGGGTAGGTGGGGCTATGTTGAACCTTGCTATGCTCCCACAGGAGAAACTAGTGCTATGCTTTGATACACTCCACTAGACCTCTAGAGACTACTAGATTGGCTACACTACTAAGACTACATGTGCCAAGACCACAATGTACCTGCAAATAATGCAAAATAGTGCAATTTGAAGGCTACGCTCTAGGACTACGTTCTTCCCTCTCTCAAGTGAAACCAAGCATAGGTACAATTTTGGGACATAGAAGGGGGGTACAAAAAGAGTGCAAGTTGCTAATCCTGCTTGCCAAAAGAGTGTTGGAGCTGAAATGAAGGCCTTTGCTGAGCTCTGGAAACTTTTGGAGGTAGTTCCTTATTGTTATGCTAGCTATGCTCTGGAGCGTAGCACAACAGTTGGGTAATTCTTGCAAAAACTGAAGTCCAGTGCTGCTATGCTTGCTACGCTAGAGAGCATAGTAGGATGGTATAAAGTGTAGCATAGACACTTAGAAAAATCTAGCAAAAATCATAGTCCTTGTCCTTACTACACCAGCTACGCTTGAGAGCGTAGTAGGAAGGGTAGCTTTAGGAGTTAGATCTACCAAATGCTTCTTCCATGCTGAGCTAGCTTGACAACTTCTAGATTGACACTAGTGTAGATTGGCCATTGGAGTGCTGCTATGCTAGAGAGCATAGCAAGAGGGATGTTATCATAGCAAGACACTTAGAAAAATCTCTACAACTACTGTTGACACTTAGAAGATTTTACAAATCTAGTCATGTTGCAAGCTACATTGACTACACTCTAGAGCGTAGCCCAAGTAGTGAAAGCATGGGCCAAACACTTAGGAAGAATTTACCTTAGGTTGACACGTAGAAATATTTGCCATTGTAGTGCTATTGCTTGAATTTGGTGGTGTTTCATTGGCCCCTCTTTGTAGATGTCTCTTTGGCTGACTTTTGGAGGAATGGCCCGAGAGACATTGACAAAGAACTCAAAACATCACAAAAGACATGACATCAACAGTGCTTGTCAGTACCTAATTAGATGGTGTTTCACCAGGTTCAAGAGTGCTAAAGGTCATGGCATGTTGTAGGTAATGGGTGTAGGGAATTGGCTTGGAGATAGCAAGGGAGGAATGAGATGTAAACAATGTATCATGTTGCAAGATGTGGAGTCAACACGATTGACTATGATCATGGAACCAAGGTGTTTTGTTTCCAATAAATGGCCTCTCATTGGAGTGCTTGTGAGAGAGCCTTCAATCATAGCACCAAAATGACTTACCCATGACATGTTGGTCTCTCATCAAAGTGCTTATAAGAAGGCTGTTGCGAATTCATGGTTGGACCAGTTGTGAAATTGTAGCTTTGCTAGATTTTGCGTGGGGATATGTTTTATCCCATTTTTGCTTTTTTTTATTTTTATTTTTTTATGGAATGCTAGCTACAAGATTCTTATCATTGAGTGGACTATGTGCCACCTGATAGGTTTTACTTAGAGGCAACTGTGTCACATCCATAGGACAGGTGTTTCCTTCCTGAGATGAGTTGTGTTACATCTGCTTAGGCTTTGTTTGACGCATAGAGGCTTTTCATAAAACAAGTTGCATTACATCCATCATGGGTTTTTTAGTTTATTGAAAGAAGGGTGCCATATGCATCAAAGAAGCTTGCAAGGAAGGTAACAAAATGTAGGGTGAAAGGGGTAAATGCAAGTAGGCTATCAAAAGATAATAGGGATGTGCACTCTCAATCGACTTGGTGAGTCCAACCAAGCATGTTAGAACAATGTGGTGCCTTGCCACTATCATGAAATGTGCCTTCAAATGACCCCCTTCGAGGCTTTATCCTACAAACACAATGTAGAGGAATTAAGAAAATAGCCACACAACATGAGAGATAAAAGCAAATTGCTGGTTGTGAGGGCATTGCAAGTGCCATGGGTGCTAGACCAGTTGCAAGAGCTTGCAATGCCAAAGCAGGAAGGAAAATGTAGATGCCAAAGCCAAAAGGTTGCAAAAGCTCCAACATCCACACTGGAAGCAAGCACCCAAGGGAGGCTAGCGAGGTGGCCAAAGGCAATAGTATTGTAGGTGCTCAAGACTCCACACCAAGGATAGGAGCTTAGAAATCTAGTAGGACGGTGGGGAGCTATACTGCTGGATGCACTTCCAAGCCTAGGCAATGGTGATAGCTAGAGGATGACAATGCTATGGCTAGGCCATAGTACTATTGGAATTCTAGCAGGTGGTATTGACGGCGAGATCCCCAACCACTGATGAAACACCTAAAGCCAGCAATGCTCTTGGCATAGCCTAGGGGTGGTACTATTGACGATGGTGGCGGTAGCTCTGGAAGGTTAGTAAAATTACAAAGGGCATCTCCAGAGGATTAGCAAAATGCCAAGGGTAGTCACATTACAGATGTTCTAGAGGATTTTTCTTAATGACATGGACTCCATTTTGGAACTACAACGCCTTGCCCTGCCCTACCCAAGAGGCATTGGTAGATGACAGAGGATCAAAAGTATTCATGCTCATTTGTCTATTGAATTGTGCATGTTGAGCTATGTGTGTTGAACTACAAACCTAGTTTAAGGTCTTGGTAGACCACATGCTATGCTAATTTAAGGTCCTAGCAGATTGTGAACCCAGTTTAAGGTCTTGGCAGATCGTGATGTGCTAGTTTATAGTCCTAGTAGATTACTGTGTGCTAGTTTAATGTCATGACACAAGGATGATCAATGCTAGTTTAAAGTCAGAGCAAACTATGCTATGGATGCCATGTTTAGTGTCATATCCCAAGGACAAATTGTGCTAGTTTAAAGTCATACCGGACTTGTTGTGCCAGTTTATAGTCATAGCAAACTTTTTGTGCCAGCTTATAGTCATAGTAGACTATCTATGCTAGTTTATAGTCATAGCAGACTATGCTTACCTTGCTTTTCCATTGATGCAACATTGCATGTTAGGCATAGTATGAATTTAGATATGAATGATTGATTGAATTGGCAAACTCATTGTTGTCTAGATCAACAAACTTGAATGCTCCATTGTCATAGGCCTTGGTGACCAAGAAAGGCCCTTCCTAGTTGGCTAAGAATTTGTTCATGGGTTTGCAAATGGCTTTAAGGACTAGGTCCCCTTCCTTGATCTAGTGCTAGTGTTGGTTGTGGCGATTCTTTTGTCATTGCTTCTCTTGGTACCATTCTATGTGATTAAACATCTTCATGCACTCCTCCTCTATAGAGTCGAGGTTAATGGCTTTGAACTCATTATTTTAGGCCTTCTTAATGAAGCTCGAGAGGATTACATGGAGTGATGGGACCTACAATTCAAGAGGAAAAATTTCTTTAGACCCATATATAAGGCTATATGATGTCTTACTTGTTGCTATTTTGCATGTTGTGTGATAGGCCCATAGTGCGTAGACCAGCTGCTTGTGCCATTGTTGTTTGTTGCTAGTAAGCATCTTCTTTAGAAGGATGATGATGACCTTGTTTGTGACCTTTGCTTGGCCATTTACCTATGGGTAGTATGGAAATGAAAAGAAATGCTTGATGCCAAGGTATTCATAGAAGGCTTTGGTTTTTGCACTACTAAACTGTGGTCCATTTTCTGTGACTATGATCATGGGTAGACCAAATTAGATCACTATGTTGTCAAGGATGAACTTGCAAACCTATTGTGATGTGGTCCTCCTAAGGGGAATGGATTCAACCCACTTGGTAAAATATTTGGTTGCGATTATGATGAAGCTATGTCTTGCAGAGGACTTAGGCGTGATGGGCCCTATGATATTCAACCCCCAACATTGGAATGGCCATGTGATTTGTGTGGTGAGTAGTTGGGTGGGTGGCATGTGCATTAAGTTACCATGCCATTGACACATGTCACATGTCTTGACCTTGGAAATGCAATTACACTCCATGTAAGGCCAATAGTAGCCTAGGCATTTGATTTTCAATGTCATTGCCTTGGGTGCTATGTGGCCTTCACATAGTCCCTCGTGGACTTGATCAATGATTGTTTGCGCTTCACTATTGCTAACATAGGTTAGTAGTATGCCATTGTAGGATATGTGACATAGTGTGCTATCACCTACTAGGATGTACTACTGTGATGGTTTTCACATTGCATCCTTTTGGGTAGTGATCAAATGCTATGGAGGCTCACCTTGTTGAAGGCATGACTTGATGTCATCATACCACTCTTGCACATGAGCCATACTTATTGTGGCTATGGATGCAATGTTAGTTATGTGCATGATAGGTTTGGTGCAATTCATTACTGAGGCAGGCAAGACATGAAACATGTTGGGTGTGATGCTTAAGGCTAATGTGGTTAATGCATCAACAACAACATTCTCATTGTGGGGAATGTGTTGGATATCTACAGTTGCAAACCATCGAAGTAAGTGCCTCGCCAAGTCACAATAAGATTGCAAGTGTTGTGCTTTGCAAACATAAACCTCTGTAACTTGGTTGATGACTAACTACGAATTTTCTCGGATCTCTAGGTTTTGGATTCCTAGGTCACAAGCTACTATAAGACCTCTAAGGAGACCTTCATACTTTGCTATGTTGTTAGTGCATGGAAATGTAAAATGATAAGTGAAGGGTTGGATCTTGCCAGAGGGAAACATGATTATTGTAGTGGAACTACCCCCTTGAGAGCTTGAAGCATCATCAAAGTGTAAGATTACTTCAAATTTGGTAGGAACTTAGCTTATACTGCTGACATGATCATTTAGAAATTCTGGATCTATAGTTGCTTGATTATTTATTTGTGAAGCTATGAGTTGTGCAGCTATTTATTGACCTTTGGTTGATGCTTATGCTATGTAGTGCAGGTCAAACTCCACAGTTATTACTTTCCATTATGTAATTCCACTACTTTCATAGATGTTTGTTGTGATTGCAGGAGTACATTGCTTTTGCAGATGATGCTTACCTGGCTAAGGAAGAGATAATGCCTTCACTTCTTAAGTGCAAAGACTAAGGAAAGGTAGTTCTTTTCCACATTATTGTATTTTTTTCATGGGCCACTAACACATGGCTTAGGTAGTATATAGGGATCTTTGAGCCATCTTCTTACTTTTGGCAAAGCAGAGAAGTAATGGATGCATTAGAGGCTGTAAGGGAGATGTAAAAAGATTTATCTCTTTGGGGAGGATATATTGTTGGAAGCTGAGCCAACTCCTGTTTGAGATTATCAAATGCCTCTTAGCATTGAGTTGTCCACTCAAAGTGGACTTCCTTTTTAAGGAAATGTTGCATTGGCTATAGCTTATTAGTCAACCATGTGATAAACTAATATATGAATTGTAATTTTCCTTGTAATCCATGTAGCTTCTTAAGGTTAGTTAGAGGTGCTAAGTTGATGATGGCCTTAATCTTATTAGGGTTTATGCATATGCCTATTTTTGATACTACGAAACCTAGCATGTGATCTATCTTGATGCCAAAGACACACTTCTTAGGATTCAGTCTAAGGTCATGTCTAAGGAAACATTTGAGTGCATGGTCTAAGTCATTTATGTGATCATTTGCCATTTTGGACTTAATTGCTATGTCATCAATGTAGTCATTGAGAAAGTCTAACAAGTAATCATTGAAGATGTATGTCATGGCACATTGGTAGGTTGCTCTTGCATTATTTAGTCCAAAAGGAATCATTGTATAGAAAAACGTACCCTAGGAGGTCATGAAGGTGGTACTGAGTTGGTGCTCTAGGTTGATCCGAATCTAGTTGTAACCAGAGAACCAGTCCATGAAGGACAACAAGGCATGACTAGTTATAGTATCAACTAATTAGTTGATGCTAGGCAATAGAGAATCATCTTTGATGGTTGCCTTATTTAGGTCCCGAAAGTCTATGCCAATTTGTATGCAAACTGTCATTTTCCAAAGTGTGAATGAGAAGTTACAGAGTGTAGCATAGTTTGAAGTGATAGCTAGAGCGTAGCACCAGGATGATGTGCCGTAGTGATTATCAACACCTTGGAATTGCTAATGTGGAAGAGGGAAGGCGAGCCCTGGAACACCTAATATGGATGTAGGTGGAGGAGAGGAGAGTGCCGCTGACTACCAGGTATGCTCACTACACTTGTCCCTTTTTGTACCATTTTTCTTTACATTTCGGCTTTTCTTTCTTGCATTGGGATTTGGGTCATGGGATGGCCTGCCTTGGTAGGGACCGTCGTAGCCAAGAGGAGAAGATGTGTGTGTGGGTTGTGGGTTTCTATTGATACATTGTTTTATTATGATTGTTTGCATTGATTTTTTGTAGTGAATGGGACAAGGGGCAACACATGAGTTATGATGGATTTTGTACGTTTATTTCCAAGGGACACGATGCATGGGGCAAGGGAGAGGGAAAAATGAGAATTTTGTCTTAGCAGTAGACTAGGATTTCCCTCACTAGGGGCCACACCACATGGAAGACATAGAATGGGACAAAAATGGCCATGGCCGGGGCATGTGTGGCTAGGGTTTCTTTATTTCTTCCTCTTCTTTCTTTTGTTTAGCCTTCATGTTAGCGCGTGGGTGAGGGCAATTGGTAGATTAGGGTAAGGATTATGACTAATATGGTTGCGGCCAAGGGATAGGGTTTTGCCATTGTTTATTATATATATATATATATTGTGATGTGAGAGCAATGTAGGGCGAGGGCAAAGGGAGGGTTAGACATCACAGGGACACATGGGGGGAAGGCTATAGAGATGAGGAAGGGAACGAAAACCATGGGGAGGGGGTGAATGGGGCCAAGGAGATTACCTAGGCCACGACCATGGTGAGTATCATAGCACATGTTATTAGCACATGATGACATTGGGCAACATGATAAAGGAGACATGGCGATGAGAGCTTAGGTACTAGTGGCTATGCTTCCCAGGGAGCATAGCTAACAATTTATTTCTAGATGCAATGGAATGCTACACTCTCAATAGTTAAAATTTTTTTTTTTGTTACTATTTTGCTCATTTTGGGGCCACACCCCCATTAGGGAGCGTAGCAAATAGTTAGATTTTTTTAGATATCATGCTACATTGCCCAGAGTTAGAAAAATTTTGAGAAAATTTCAAAAAAACTTGCTAAGCATAAAACTAGAATGCCAAATGCGCAAAACGCCAAGTGCAAGATGCCAATGGTAAGAATTCCCTATGTGAAACAAAATGCTAAATGCACGAAAGTCATGCCAAAATACTAATTTTGCAAGTTGGACGTACAAATGTTAGAATCATGCAAACTATGTTGGTGCAAATGGTATGAATGTAAAGTAAAATGCTAATGCTACGTTACTATTATACCCCAATGAGCACTAGGCACATCAAATATGTATTGATGTCCTATGCTCACAGGGCCCCATGGGGGACCCTAAGGGTATATTTCTAAGTCATGTTATTTTGAGCTAAGTTTGCTAATTTTTCTAAGCATAAGGTAATATTTTATGCCAAAATGCAATCTATTATGTGCTAATGCTACATTCGTTTGTTGTTTTGCGATTGTAGGGTGCTACTCAAGCTTGTCTTAGTGGTCATGAAGCTCATGAACATCCTGTCTTACATCAGCTAGCCTGTACCCAACATGCTTGCACCCAACATGATGTTGGGCCATTAGCTAATGTGGTTTCAACCAAGAGTGAGAAAATTCCTAGCTTACTTATTGCAGAACTTTAGTGTGATCATGTGGTCACACAATAATGGAGGATGCAAGGACCATCACTAAGATGTTATTGGTTAGGGAAAATTGGGACATACCACAATTCATGTCTGATGAGCCTACAACTGGTGGTGATTAAGTAGGTGGCCTGAGACTAGGCCCTAGGAGCATTCGTCCCTTAGCTAGAATCTAGAGCATGCTGGAGTTCTCTTGTTATAACAAGAGTAATACCATTTTCATTACCATGCATGTGCATATAGTCTTCTAGAACTCACATGGGATTGTATATTATGCTGGAGGATAAGTGCTATTGCTTTTTTCTATATCTCATTCTCATTAGCCATGCTAGATTTTCTAATTGCCAACTGCAGATGTTCAATGCTAGATTTAAAGTTGATGATGAGGGACTTCATGATGAGATAGGGGATCTTGCTTTGACCCATATTGTGCTACAAGTATTTTCCTCTAGTTCAAGCTTTCAGGAGGTAGTTATAGAATAGGTGGGGGAGGACTTAGAGAACTACCCCACCTAGTACCGAAAGGCATTCAAGTAGTAATAGACCTATGATTAGCTTGATGAGGGATGGGCTAGCGGTAAGCTTATCTTTGGAGAGCTTGTTGTACCACCACCCACATCTTGAATGCCATCTGTTCCATGTGAGTATTCATTATGTTGGCTTGGCTCTTATTGCTTTTTCTCATGCATGCATTGATTACATGGTGCTAATGCTGCATTTGCCTATGTTATAGCTACCGTTGCTTCGGGAGAAGTAAAAGTGGTTGCCTCTGGCCATAGTGAGGCCACCTTCATCATGAAGTATGATACTGTGGAGGGGGTGTAGGAGTGGTTGTGCCATCAAGCCTTAGAGGCTCTAACTGGTTAGCTTGCACATGCTAGGTTGATGGACCTTTTCTTGGCCCTTAGCCCAAGCACACTAGTGGTTGAGATGGTGACCATTGTTGACTCCTTTAGCTATGATGCCTGCTACTTTGTTACTCACATGCACGAAGTAAAGGTAGTCTTGGACCTTAATGATGCATTCTTTGCTAACTTCTTTGGTCTTTCCTCTATGGGCCTATCAATCATTAACAAGTCCAACTAAGAGGTGGACCAGATAGAGGAGATTGAGGAGTGGCTGGGGACCACTCGCTCTTTTAAAGGCATTGTGGTTGGGAACATGCATGTGCCTAAGGTCTGAAGACTTTACCTCCTTTTCTATGACTACACCTTTCCTAAGCTACTCTTCCAAGGAAAGGTCCTTAGAGTGGAGCAAGCATGAGTGATGCAGCAGGTTATAGAGGAGGGCACTAGGTTGAACTAGGCCTCTTCTATTGTTGTTGATTTATAGGTAGAGATTATTAGGCTTCACCACAATATCCATGCAAGATTTCACTTTCAATTCACATTCTTTATAGCCTATCTACGAAGGATTGTGGAGTTCCTAGTGGCTAGGGATAGTGGATGTTGGGTTGTGTAGGATCGCAAGCAGCTATCTAAGCCATGGATCAAGAATTTGTTCACACCCACTCATGTGTAGGATCCTCCAGAGGGGGTTGAGGAGTCATATTCAATTACAATGAAGGCACATCTAGGGAGGTCACAATCACCATATTTCCATGATAGCATAGGAAAGTATCCACAAATGATTGTTGGGGATGCAAAGAGGGTGGAGTGCTATATTGCAGAGATGATGGGATTCTCCAAGGAAAAAATCAAGAGGTTGTGCCTGACAGAGGAGACTTCCCCTATAGTTGGACAAGAAGGTGTCAAGAAAGTCCATGTCAAGATACCCACACTTTGTTCAATGGTTGTAGGTTAGTGCACATCATAGATGCATTTGGCCTATGCTTTTTTTTTTTTGGGTTTATTATGCTATGCTAATACTGCTACACTATGTGAGTCAAGCAAGATGGCTATTAAAGAAGTAGTAGCGACCACAACCAGAGAAATGGACATGATCCCTCCTCAAGTTGAAGAGGAGGTAGCTTGTAGGGAGGAGCCACCAGAGGCCTCAAAGATCTTCCACTAGTTTGATGTGGAGGGGCTGTTCCACCCTAAGGTTGACTTCGCCAACTTCTTCGACGGTGTACAACTGGGAGACTCACCTGCACTGACATCCGAGGGCTTGCTTGTTAATCACTTTGTATTACCATCTACTTTTCCTTTTTCTCTTAATCCTTTAACTGCTTAGTTATTACTAAGTGTTGTGTTGTGTTTGTATTATAGTCTCAAACCTTCCTGCTAGTGATCCATCACTAGTGCTTACCCATTGCATGAAGCCATGGGTAGAGACACTAGATAAATTTGCCTTCATGGAAGGCATCATGGAGGACATGGTGGATAGCATATAGTAGGTGGATTTTGAACTTGGTATGCATTTCATTTTGCTTAAACTATTTTACTAATTCTATGGCTTGGCTTGTTGCTAATATTGGTTTTCTTATTGTATGTTAACAGGCTCTACGCTTCTCTGGGATCCAAATTAGAAAGCTCACGTGGATGCCATTCTTGAGTATCCCCCAAGGTGGAGTAGGTGCCTCATCATGTGTATGAGGTGGTGAACAACTGCATGCTTTCTAGAGAAAAGGTTCTATGGATCTATAGGTTCTTGAATGAGCACCTATGGACACACGTGCATGAGCTCTAGGAGGTAGTGGTGAGCCTGACCATAAAAAATGAGGACCTCCACTTCCATTATGATTTCTTGTCAACCTAGGCACAAAAGGATGGTACTTGGTGGACATTAGAGATAAATTACACTAGGTATTGGTTGGCAATTTGAGGTAAGTAAGAATAAGATTACCTGAGAGATCGTTGAGTAGAGGTTGTAGATGGATCTACTCTCCTAGAGGAATGAGGAGTGGAAGAGCTTCAACACAAAGATGTGTAGATGGGGGCATATGTAGAAGAACCACAAGCACCACTACAAGCGAGAGTGAGACACCTACTTATAGTAGCTCAAGGATGAGTCTATGAAGGCACGTCACCTTGAGAGGTTTGTTGAGGCTATTGGTGGGAGTCAAGCCTTTGAGTTGTTCACCTAGCATACAGTGGTTAGTGGTTTCCTAGAGTGAGACACTACCTTACCCTTAGGGGAGACTTCTACGGCTACCTTTTCTATGTAGCCTCATGCATGGACTATTATGGACAAGGGTAAGATCCTTGTGGATGTTGACTTCGGCGATGAGGACTAGATGCGGTTATCAAATATCGAGATCTTTCAATGCTTGGAGGAGGACCTTGATAGATTTCCCCTAGAGTTCGATGTAGGATCCTCTCAAGTTAGTTTTTCTTTTTTGTTTTATGCTCTTTTTCTTATGTGTTAGCTTTGCACATTAATTTTGTATTGTAGTTTTGCACTTGTTGATTAATTTGTTGTTTTGCATTGTTTTGAGATAGGCACCAAGCGATAGTACAGGCCCCAATGGAGTAGTAGGGGAGGAGGAGGAACCTCAACAACCACCACAAACCACCAGCTGAGTTGACTTGATGTAGTTCTGCTGTTAGGAAATTTTTCACTTTGACCATTTTTGTTGCATGATCATGCTATGTACTCTTGCTAATAGAGATATAATAAAATTTATGCCTTTTGCAGTGAGGATTATGCATGAAGTTTCATGTTTGTTTTACTTTACTACCTATTTGATGTGGGTAATGTAACTAGTTGGTGTGATTAGGAGCCTTGTGGGCCCCATGCTAGTTTAAGGCCATGGCAGAAGAAGCATTGCTAGTTTAAGGTCATTTTGGGCCATGGTGATTGCTAGTTTGAGGCCATCCTAGGCCAAAAATAAAAAGAAACAATTGCCAATTTTGGGCCATGGTGGGCCGTGAGGTGCCAATTTTAGGCCATGGTAGGGCCTATGCTAGTTTAAATCCTTTTTGAGCCATAGTTATGCAAGACATGTTGTCAATTTAAGGCCATGGTGGGCCATGTGGTGGAAGAAAAGTTTTTCCAGTTTTAGGCCATGACGGGCCATGTACTAGTTTAGGGCCTTTGCAAGCTATGGGCTAGTTTAAGGCCTTTTCAAGCCACATGTTTTTTCTTTTTTTTTGCAATTTGAGTTTTATAATTTTTATGTGTTTTTTAATGTCTTGTTAATGTGTAATAGACTAAATGAAAATGCATGATAAAAAGAGGTGAATGTGCAACAAAGCGAATAATGCAAAACACAAGCAACCATGTGGAACATAGCTATGCAAGAAAAAGGCTAATGGGGCTAACGGAGCATGCAAAAAAGATTGAGAGTAAGCAAGCACCTAACACATGTTGTGCTAAGAGAATACCTTAGCCATGTAGTCACTTCCTAACCTAATGTAGGTTAGGGGGTTCATAGGGCCTAAGCAGCACAAGGTGGTATTCACCTACACCTTCATCGTTGATGCTAAAGGGAAATTCTATCCATAAAGCTTCCTCAGGGAGGGTAATAGCCTCTTTTGGCTCTTCATATGGGTCTTCTGGACAAGGTTGACTCTTGTCCTCCATGGGTAGCATGTCATCGGGGAACTCTACGTCCGACCCTTGGTCTACATCAACGTTGTTGATGATTGTAGGGACCAAGTTATCACTATGTATGATCACTTTTCCACCTTCATATAGAAGGTGGATCTCTTGGTGAATGGGTGAGGAGACGACTTGTAATTGGACTAGCCAGGGCCTTCCCAAAATTAGGTTGAACCTCAACATCTCCTCGATGACAATGAATTTGACTGTAGTGGGGAATTGCTCGCCTACCATGAAAGCTATTGTGACTATTCCTATCATGACAATGCATGATCTGTTAAAATACTTGAGGCATGTTGTTTTTGTGGTATGGATTTGGTTGACCAAATCAAGTTTGTTAATGACTGGGAATGGGATGACGTTAGTTGCTGCCCCATCATTGATGTGCACCTTGCAAATATTGCATTGTCCTACTTGGATGATTATAAACATTGGTGTAGTGGTGACTTGACCCTTTTTAGGGTCTACCTTGATTAACTCATTGCAAAATGCTAGAGGTGTTGTACCTAATTCTTGAGGCAAAGGAGGAAGCATCACAATGTGGATGGCTTGTTCATCCACTAGGATGTTGTCCTTGATAGGGATGGAGGCCAACATGCAAACTAGTGCTTCACAATGAGCAGAGGAGGTCATCACCAAGTCATATAGGCTCAAAGTTGTATATTTTGTTTAAGAGCCTTCTTGACTTATGCCAATGCATCTAGAAAGTCCTTACTCCATCACTTACCTTGTTAGCCTTCATCTCCTCCATGCGACCCAAAAGGTAGATGTCTTGGGAAGGAGATTTAGGCTTGTTTTATTTCACCTGCTTGTGAGCCTCAGTGCTTGGTTGTTGATCACTTGCGATAGCAGCTATAGTTGATGTGGCCATAGGAATAGTAGACAAGGGGACAAGCTTAGGATGAACTAATGCCATGTGTTCCCTCACCATTTGATTGATGAGGTGCTCATTTGGCCTCCCAAGATGCCACCTCGATTACCTAGTGTTGTATGCAGGATGAGGCCTTGGGTGAGTAGACCTTGTGGCAGTCCCCACCAAGGGACTTAGTGAAGGGTTTGCATGTTGTGGCACCCTAACGATAAAGGGTTTCTAGGTTACAGTCATCGCAATGTGCTATAAGGTCCTAATCAAAAAGGATTTCATGGGTGCCTGAGGTGGTACTTTGACAAAAAAAGGGATCCTTGGACTGGTTGACACTGAAGAGGTCCCTATGTTGTCAAAGGGCACATGAATGACAAATGGTTCTTGTGCTAGTCCTATGTCATCATCAATTCTGATCGCATTGGTGACATAGCCTGCATCACTTATGTTAAGAGGGTCTCTATAGACCTTCATTGATTGATTTTCTGGTAAAATTGGGTTTGTTGAATCAAGAACTAGTTGGCCCTAATCAATCATGCATTGTATGTCATCCCATAAGGCCATGCAGAAATCTATGTCAAGGTGAAGCAATTGATGATAATGGCAGAACTAGTTCAACCTAGAGTGTTTTGGGATTAGAAGCTCATTTGGTGTAGCTATTGATGGATTTCTAAGGAGCTTGTAGTAGTGATCATGATGCTTGCGAGCATCTTCAGACATTTGCTTATATTGGATGTTCCTAGCACTAAGCAATTGACCCAACAGTTTCGATGATTTGATGGGCAATGATGTGTACTTTGAGCAGTCCTTGTGCTCAAAGTTTGGCCTTAGGCTAGCTTGCCCCGTGGTCTTCGATGATGCAGGTTGGTTGGTTGCTATAGTGCTAGAGATTGTTGCTTTGTTGTTGGTTGGGGCCTTGGTTGCCTTGGCCGTTGGTTTGGAATTGTTTGGCTTGGCCTCATTGGCCATTTCTGCAATAGTTATCCTTGCCTTGCCCTTCTTCTTATCTTTCTTCACATGGGCATTCTTGTAGGCCACATAGGCTAGATCCTTATTGGTTTCTGCTGCATCTTGAATGCTCTTTATTTGAGTGAATGCTTAGCTCAGGGAGTGCGGGGCAAGATAGTATGATTTTGACTTAATGAAGTCATTCACTGCACCTTTGAAAATGGCTAGTAGGTGAGTTTTCACGATAGGCTCGTAGATTTCATTAAGTGTAGCTCTCCATCGCTGGATGAACTTTTGAATGGGCTCTAAGTGGCCTTGCTTGATTTGCATGAGTTGATCCAGGATCACCTTAGGCTTGAAGTTGTACTTAAAGTAACTGAAAAATTGGCTAAGCAAATCCTCCAACAAAGATATGGAGGCCTTGGGGAGTGCATGATACTAGTTTAGCACCTTTCCAGTTAGGGACATGAAAAACACACAAATGATTGCATGTGACCATGCCTATAACAAAAGGCACTCTGATTGGAAGGCCACTAGATGGACGTGGGGGTTCCCTTCACTGTTATATTTGGTGAACTGGGGAAGTTGAATGCTAGGAGGCAAGGTCAGTGATGGGACAACAAGATTAATGGGGTCATCTTAGTAGAAGTCCATCACTTGGACCATATCAGAAGAGGTGGCCTTAAGCTGTTTGACCTTTTCAGTGAGTGTTTGAATGAGCTAGAATGATTGATCTATGCTTGGTGTGGATGTGGCTAGCTGCATTGGTTATGCAACTTGTTGTACTGTTGGCATGGTCCATGACACCATCGTACGTTGTGTGACCATGTAGGATGCTTGTTGAGTGTATTACTGTAGAGGCTATCGTGCATGTTGTTATTTCATGTGTTGTGCCCAAGGCATGGGGGTAGGGCCACACCACATGGTTATGGCTTGGGCTATTGTAGGGGGAACCATAGAGATAGGTGGAATGTATGATGCTTGACTCACGTGTGGTTGGGATGTTGGCATTGTGTGCATGTAGGGGGAGTTGGCATCACAAATGCCAAAATAGAGAATCACATAGAATTTGCTAAAATGACAAAGGGAAAGGTAATAGATGGTCTTTCACCTTGATGTTTATGCACTTGATGGCTTGCCATAATGGGCGTTAGTCTAGATGGTGATAAGGGAGATGTTGTTGCCTCAAACAAGGTAGATAATCGAGATTGTGAAGGAGCGACATTAGAGGTGGGTGATAGGAAAGAGACATAAAAGGGATTCTCATTTTTTGAGTGAGTGTTGGATTCCTCTTGCTCATCCTACAAGGGCTCCTCATAATCGGTTGCTACATCATGCTTGTTTGACCTAGTTAGTTGGATGAGTTGGTTGAGCATCCACCGAAAAGTCTCGGTGAGGGGGATGAGATCATTAGGGGTAGGGAAGTACTCCCTTCCATTCTAATGTATGAGTTCATAACATTGCTTGGCCTCCAACTATTGGTAGTCTAAGGAATGCCTTCCTGGAGCTTTACACAAAGGAAGGCTTCCGATAAAGATGGGTCCCTTGGCTCCAGGGATGTCGATTGTGAATACTTGCTAGATAGGTTAAAAAATGACTACATTTGAGGTAGTGGTTGAAGGATCTTTAGAGTCCATGCTACTGTGAAAAAATGCAAAAGGTGCAACACTAGAAAAGAAGCGGTTAAGTACAATGAGTGTTGAACATGTCTAAGTATAGAAATGCTAAAATGATAACTAAGTATGAAAGTGCTACTAGAAAAATTGTTTAAATTTGGTGCTATGCTTGCTATGCTCCTATGTTGAGGGAAAGCTACACTCTTCCTAGCATAGAGTTTAGGGTCCAAGTGTTAGAGATACACTTTGGCTTCTATCTTGCGGGGTTTTAGGGGAATCGACAACTAGGACTAATCTACACCAATCGAATCATAGACAACCATAGGGGTGTCATGTCTATGCTAGTTTGAAGCTAGTAACAAAGGTGCAGAGAGCATGCGGGGCTACCACTGAATGCAAAAGGAAATGGTCAGGCCCTCCTTCTAGTGCTAGAAAACTATGACAATTGAAAATGTTGATGGTTGGAACATTGAGGGGTTCGCAGGTGCACAACCTTGACCCTACCTCCGAGCGAGGGCCTTTGCCAGGAAATGGAGGAGAAGTGCCCTAGACTATCTTGCTAATTTAATAGGGACTTAATCAGCTACAACTAAGGTATTAGGCACAATTGAGGGGTGGTGTGGTTAGCCAAAAATTTGAGTGTTGATGGTGTTCTCAGCAGTACTGAGGCTGACTAGGCCTGAGCATAGCGAGGTCTCTCGGCATGAGAACGGTGATGCAAGTGTGGAAAAAATGTGTAAAATAATGAAAAAGTGCAAATGTGGTACTAAATGTCAAAGAAAAATACTTAAAATGCAATGGAGGAAATGATTAGAATGCAATAGAGTTTGAGAAAAAGAAAGGAGGATACCACCCCAGATGAGGAGCATCGCAATTACAAATGAGCTTTGTAGAGGTATTTGGTGTACAGATAGGCATAGTAGTAGCATAGCCAGAGTCTCTAGGCTATCCTAGGGTGGAGATTGATGTCTACTACAAGGTTTGTGCCTATTGGGTTGGTTGCCATGATGTCCTGTAGGCTTGCGGTGTGTTGCGATGCTAAGTGGAATGCAAAGGTGTTGCCAAGGTGCTCATACACTTTGATGTACAGGGTGCTCAATGTGCCTTGGGTGCCAAGTGGTGCTCTGAGATGCTAACTACTACTTGGGTTTGTTAGCCAAATGCTTCAAATTCCTACCACTAGAAAGAATTGCCAACCACTAGGGTGTGGAATGTAGGGGTATTTATAGGCTTAGGGTTAGTGTGAAGTGTAGATTGTGTGTCACATGGTAAAGGGGTAGGTGGGGCTACATTAAACTTTGTTATGCTCCCATTGGAGCAATTAGTGCTACACTTTGATACACTCCATTGGATCCTGAGAGACTTCCATACTGGCTTTGCTACTAAGATTTCATGTGCCAAGACTGTAATGTACCTACAAATAGTGCAAAATAGTGCAATTTGGAGGCTATGCTCTGGGACTACGTTCTCTCCTCTCTTGAGTGGGATTGAGCATAGTTACAATTTTGGAACATAGAGGGGGATACAAAAAGAGTACAAGTTTTTGATCTTGCTTGTCGGAGGTGCTGGAGCTAAAATGAAGACCTATGTTAAGCTCTGGAATCTTTTGGAGGTAGTTCCTTGTTGCTACGCTAACTATGCTCTAGAGCATAGCACAACAGTTGGATAATTCTTACAAAAATTGAAGTCCAATGTTACTACACTTACTATGCTAGAGAGTGTAGTAGGATGGGACAAAGCGTAGCACACATACCTAGAAAAATTTGGCAAAAATTGTAGTCCTTGTCCTTGCTACGCTAGCTATGCTCAAGAGCATAGCAAGAAGGGTAACTTCAAGAGTTAGATTTGCCAAATGCTTCTTCCATGTTGAGCTAGCTTGCCAACTTCTTGCTTGACACTAGTGCATACTAGCCATTAGAGTATTGCTATGCTTTCTATGCTGGAGAGAGTAGCAAGAGGGATGTGAGTTAGCAAGATACATAGAAAAATTTCTACAGCTGCTGTTGACACTTAGAAGATTTTGCAAATCTGGTTGTATTGCATGTTATGCTGGCTACACTCTAGAGCGTGGCCCTAGTAGTAGAAGCATGGGCCAAACACTTAGAAATAATTTGCCTAGGGTTGACACTTAGAAAAATTTTCCATTGTAGTGCTATTGTCCAAATTTAGTGGTCTTTCATTGGATATGCTTGCATCATATCTACATTGACTTGGCTATGAAGCCAAAGAGGCAACCACAAAGGTGATTGAACCCCGAATTGAAGTAGATCATTAAGGAGGAAATCAAAAAACTCCTCATGATAGGGTTCATCTATCCCATTGTAGATAGTGAGAGGATTAGTCCACTCATGATTATGCCAAAGAAAGATGACGAGTGGCAAGTTAGCATTGATTTTCAATTATTGAATATGGCACAATATCTAGGCATTTCTTCTATAGTTTTCTAGATGGTTATAGTGGCTATAACCAAATTCAAATTGCATTAAAGGACCAAGCCAAAACAACATTCATAAGTTCTTGGGGGACGTTTGCATATTGTAAGATGCCTTTTGGTTTGTGCAATGCCCCCACTACATTCCAATGCCTAGTCCTAAGCATTTTTTAACAACAGATTGGTAGCAATGTGGAAGTATTCATAGATGACTTCTCCACCTATGGAGCTACATTTGAGCAAGTCGTGGATCACCTTGAGCAAGTACTAAAATGATGTGTTGAAACAAATCTGTAGCTCAACTGGCAAAAGAGTCACTTGATGGTCCAGAAAGGCATTGTGTTGGGGCACTGAATCTCACAAGCAGGAATTGAGGTAGACCCTAAAAAAATAAGGGTCATCTAAGGAATTACCTGCCAACTAAAAATAGTCAAAGATGTTTGGTTATTTCTTGGACATACTAGATACTACTGGTGATTCATAGAGAATTTCTCTAAGATTGCAAAACCATTGGTTGTGCTAACAAAGAAAGATGATTCATTTGTCTAGACTAATGAATGTGAAAAAGCATTCCAACAGCTAAAGGAGAAACTTGTAGAAACTCTAATTCTACAAGCACCTAATCGGTCTAGACCATTTCATGTTATGATAGATGCATTGAATTATGCCTTGGGAGCTGTGCTTACATAGATGCATAACAAGTAATGTCCATACTACATCCACTATGCAAGCTAAAGAATTGTGGGTGCATAACTAAACTACACCACTATAGAAAAAGGACTAATGGCAGTGGTGTTTGCTCTAGAGAAGTTTAAGCATTATGTGCTTGGATACAAAGTGTTTGTACATACAAATCATAGTGTAATTCACTTCCTAATGAATAAGCCAACGATGAGCCCTCATGTCATATGATGGTTGGTGATTTTATAAGAATCTGATCTTACGATGCTAGATCGAAAGGGAATTGACAATGTGGTTGCCAACCACTTGTCTTAGTTGCGATGGGACAATAAAGAGGAGGAAAGCCCATTATCTAATCTATTTCCTGATGAACTCCTCTTTGCTAGGGCTATAACTAAATAATTGTTGACTAAGCCAAAATGGTATGATGACATTCTCACCTATCTTTTGACCTAGGAGATGCCATAAGGGTTGGACCACCAGAAGAAACAATAGTTTCTTTACCAAGTAAAATGCTTCATGGAGATTAACGGACACTTCTAAATGTGTGCATCAATGACCTGGTTCGATGGTGTGTCCCTGATGCTAATCAACTACACATTCTCAAGGATGCTCATGAAGGTCCTTGTGGGGGCCACTATGCTGGGAGATGCATGGCCATTAAAATCTTTATGGCAGGGTATTATTGGCCAACAATATTTAAGGATGCTCATTAGTTTTTCCACTCTTGTGAACACTACAAATGAGATGGTGGAATGACTACTCGAAAGGAGGGACCTCAATAATGGATTCAATCACTGGAACCATTCGACATCTAGGGCATTGATTTCATGGGTCCCATCACACCCCTGTTAAATGGAAAGGCATACATTATAGTCACTGTTAACTATTTTTATGAAATGGGAAGAATTTGCAGTTGTCATTGACTACACATCTTCTATTACTGCTTAGTTTGTACAACAAAATATTGTAAATAAGTTTGGTGTGCCACGTGCATTAATTTCTAATAATGGAACTCACTTTATAGGAGCTACTTTTTGGAAGCTTATGCAATGCTTAGGGGTTGAACATAAACTAACAACACCTTACCACCCCCAAACCAATGATCAAGTTGAGGTTACAAATAGGGAAATCACAAAGATACTAGCGAGAACTATTAGCAAATATAGAAAAGACTGGAGCACAAAACTCAATGATGCTCTTTGGGCCTACTACTCAACATGGAAACTTCCTATAGGCTATTCTCCCTATGAGCTAGTATACGGAAAATTACCAACACTTCCTATTTAATCTAAGCTTCGTACACTTTCAACAGCTTGTGATCTCAACCTTGCCTTAAGTCTAGCACAAAAAGAAAGACTAATGAATCTCAACTTGTTGGAAAAAAACCAATTGGTGGCCTTGTCATCTAATGAGTTGCACAAGGTGTTCAACAAAAAGTGCCATGAACTTAAAATCAAGAAAATCAAATTTCAACTAGGAGATAAGTTCCTCTACTGGAACCCCACACACATACCTCAATGAACTAAGTTCCAAACATTGTGAGAAGGCTCTTATATAATTTACAAAACTTTTTCTTTTGGGGCCATGATGATCTAAAAACTTGAGAGCCTAGATAAGAAATAGTTAGTCAACATACAACAAGTCAAACCTTTTCACAAGCCTAATCTAGCTAATTCAACAACCATCTCATCAAATGGACAACCATGCTCAATCTTTCAGATCTTCTCCTTTCAACTTAGTTGTGGGGGAGATGGCCATCTATGTTGACTATATATGTAACTCCTCAATTTTTCATCTTTTTGTTTTACACATTATTACTTTTATAAGTTTTTGTTTTACACTTTCTTTATCTTACACCATTTTCTTCTACATTATTAAATTTTCAAATTTTTTGTTTTACAACATCGTTAGTACATTTTATTTTTCTTAAATATTTCACAACTTCTTATATATTTTTCTTTATTTGGTATGATTTTCTTATTATGTTTTAATAGTTTCATGTATTATTGCCAATTGGGTACAATGTGATTTGATTAATGTGGGCATGTACTATCTGGTTATTTGATTGTTGGTGTTTGAATTCTAGTTTTGAATTTTGTATTCTAGGTTTGATCAAAGAATTTCCAAATAATGAAAAGTGATCCATAAAAACCTCTATCAATTATTCAAGCATGTTAACAAATTTTGAGGTCATGGATCTTTGAAGTATGGTAGGATCTTTTCATGAATCAAATGACATTCTTTTAAAAGAAAAGATATCAAATGAACACAAGAATGCAATTTTATGTTGATATTCAGTGGCTATGACTATTTGATTATAGTAATATTGATGGCCTTTTAAGTATTCAAGAATATAATGATGAAATTTGATATTTTCTTATGTATTGATTTGACTTTCTATAATCCATGCATATTTGCCATTTTCTATTTTTCTTTTGTAACATAGTTATAGGACTAACTCATTCACTATCTGATATAGGATAAATTATTCCTTCTCTTCATTTTAAAGTGATTTCTTCTTTGACAATTTATTTTATTATAGGGTAAGTTATTTAGGAGGTATCGATATTGGTTTGGATCAATCCTCTAAGTAGATATGACGCTAAAAAATGTTTGATGATATTCCTTCTTTTAAATCTTCATATGTCCATGTAAATATGTATGTTTTCCTTACTAATACATCTTGTAACATGTCCTCTTCTTCAATTGTTAATTTTGAATTTATGATTAAGGGTCTGTCCTTAGCTAGAAAGATGTATTTAAGAGTAGTTGATAGTTCCTTAAGTTATTTTGCATTTTTTTGTGAGGGTTTTATAATTTTAGTGTGTCAAATCCAAAATCCAATAACTACTTAATTTGTATATGAAGTTCTTGATGTTCTTAGTTACTATGGACTTTATGTTAGTTGGTGAGGATTAGTGTTTCTTCATTCTTAGTTAACATCACCAAAACCACTTCACAAATCATTTTTATAGCTTTTTGACATATTTCTAAAACATTCTTATTAAGATTAAAAATTTTGAGGTTAAATGTCATATTGGTAAAGGATAGTTGCAGAAATCATGAGTGATAATGAATTACATGCTTAGCAGTAGCTAACCAAGGTCTCCCTAGGATAATAGCAGAATAATTTGAATCATGAACTTCTAATATGACAAAATCATCAAGATATACTATTGGTTTTAGAGTGCACTTTGGACATTTAGACTTCACTAATATTTATTCCCCATGTTGTGGATTTCAAATAATAAGAAGAAATGAGTTCTACAAACCAAAATTCAAAATAATTGAAGGTCATGTCCACATATGGAAGTACAACAAATTGAAATGAAAACATGAAGATAAAATGAAAAAATCAAAGATCAAGAATAAACAATTTAGAAATTTTAGTAACATTGGAACAAAAGTCATGTAATTTCTATTTTAATTTTCAAGTCATATAGGATAAAATAGGAAAATTTATTTATTTATTCCTTTACTAAATGACTGATGGGTAGATGTAATAATATAATGATATAAATCTTACATGTATCTTCAATTCTTAGCCCATTTTCCATGAAAATAGATTTGTCCCTTCATTAGTTATAATGGCCTCATCAAATGCCTATAAATACATAGGCATATTATGTTGTATTTTGGATTATATTTGTTATGAAATTTCTCTGCAAATTCATAATTGATCCATCATCATATTTACCAAAACATCAAGGTTTTGTACATTATTATACTTCATTTTATTTCAAGAAGTTAAAAAATTACATTTAGAGCCATTCTTGTGTGACCAGTATTAACTATTTACTCAAATTTAAGTCCAAATTAAAAAAAAAAACTAAATTTTTGAAAGAGTTTTGTATCAAGAATTCATTTTATAACTTTCTTGGATTGCAGAGATATTCATCTCATAATTTCCAAATTTCTATTTTGGATGCTAAATAGATTTATTCAAGGTCTCTTTTGCAAGTAGGATTTAGATGACCGAATAAACTCCAATTGTTCCAAAATTTTACAAACTTATAGCTTGTAGAACGAGCTTTCTGACAAGCTAAAGATTAGTTTAAAACTATTTTAGATTGCAAAGATATCATAGTTTCAAACTTAGAAAAAAACTATTTTTGAATGATTAGGCCACCCACGTCATTGAATAGAATAGGCCACCAAAAATTTTGCAAAAATAAAAAATTATTTTCAATCAAGTTATGTTAGAATCAACACATAATTTATCCTCAACCTTAATTATGATATCCTTCACAATTCCTAAGGATGATATTATTATATCATCTACCAAGGATGGTACTTTTCATATTCAAAATGCCTATTTTTTTTGAACTAACTTAGATGGCATGATGTCTATACTTTCCCCTAAATCTAGTGGTGTATTTTGAAGGTGATGAGCAGTAGGTATACCCTACATCCAAACATATGAATTACGAGCATTCACACACAACCTAATTGAATTTTTTTGGATGCAACTAGTTTGGCATCTAGATCGTTAAACATTGATCGCAGGACATTGTCTTCCCACTTGGACTAGTGGTAGCATTGTCACGTATGGTTTAGTTCAAAGTGAGGCATATGATTGTTGATGTTGTTGTAGCCTTATGCTACTCTTAGCAATAATAGAGATATTAATTATTTAATCTAATTAATATAGAAAATAAATTCTAAACTAGCCTACAAGCATTGAGTGTTTGTTTCCAACTTACCGTACACATCTTGAACCCACATATCCACTACTAGGTGAACTAAGCAATAACACTATTGTAATTACTAAGCGAATACATGTTTACGCTTGAAGTAATGATGCCAAAATTGATAAGCCAGGAAAAATTCGGTGCTGGATACCTTTAAAATTTATCTTTGTTATAGAAAAGTCATGTTGTCTATGATTGATCCACGAGTCATATCTCATGGAGGAATGGTTCAAAGGTCAAAAGATCATCAAGATAATAAATGGTAAGAATTGAATCTAAAGAAATTCCACACTTATGATTGTCACTCATTAGTAAAAACATGCATCTTTATCCTAACTTCTAGTCATAAGTTCAAGAATGAAAATTTATGATTAAATCAAATTGAAATCACAAATACGTAGATTATGAAGATTACAAGGGAGACCTCATCTAATTTGTGATTTTGCCTTGCTGTTTCCACAATGCAGAAACCTCAATAGTTCAACAATGAACTCTAATAATCTATAGTTGGCACAAAGCTCAACAAATTTTCACTTAATAATTCTTCAAATGTAAATATTAACTACATACATGAATTTAAAGTGCATTAAAGTAAAATAACATTAATGAAATACTAATCAAATAACATATAATAGAAATGTATTAATTTTGATAGAAATGTTTATTAAAAATTGAACCAATTTTGGGGTTTAACATTGGTTGTGCTTATTTTGCCAAATGATTAACCTACGTGGAAATGTAAATATTAACTACATACATGAATTTAAAGTGCATTAAAGTAAATTGCATGGAAAGTAAATTTATTCTATTCCAAGTGTTGCAAGGTTTATTAGGAAAGTTTGTCTTTATTTTCATTCACATTGAGGTGTTTAGGTACATTGATGCTTGAATAAAGAGTTGTATACTTTTCAACTCCTACTGTAAGCACTCAAAAAATACTCTAACTTTCAAATGGAAAAACTGCAAGAGCTTTGCTATAATTAATGGAAAGATGCCATAAATGCGATAGATATGTGCACATTTATAGGTAAGACAAGGGGCCTTGTTAGTTAGCACACATCAACATGGAAAATCCTATGTCAATGGGATCACATCGATGAGATCCTATCGACGGGGTTATGTCACCGACCAACAATGAAAACTCATCATACCCCCACAATTGAATGAAAACTCATGCTTAAGTTCTTTTTAAAATATTGAGAATGTATGAGATTATTAACTAATTATAGACACAACAAAAATTGAGTGCCCAAGTGTACAAACTTACAATCATTTCAAAAATTGGTGTTTAGGATAGGATAACAAATTGAACACCATGATAAAAATGACAACACAACTCCTCAAATGGCTCAAAGATGAGAAAGAACATCCCATGCAGTGGAGGCTGCTAAGGGTCTAAAGGATCTTCTCTTGCTTTAGGCACATGTAGTTATTGCGGTGGTTGTTGTGATTGTCCTATTGTGGCTACAATTTTAGGTGGAAGATGAAAGGCATCCAACAATGCCTTCATCTTAATCTCCTTACTCCAAGGATTATTCATAGTCCACGTAGCTTCACTAATGTGGGATGGAATGGGAATATCTCATGGATAGGGCATTATGAGAAACATCCCCATCACATTGACAAACTAGGCAATGAATTGTTTGTATTCAATGTTAAGCACTCTGATTGCATTTCTTAGCTCCTAGTAGTCATTCAATCTCTTGACCAGGTTCCCAGTAGTTGATCTTTGATCTATGAACTGCTCCCTAAGAACGTTAAGTTCAGCAATTGTAACTTCAAGCTTCTACTTGGTCTCTTTATGATATTTGAGCTTTGCTTTGTACAATAAGAATGAACTAGCCACCTACTTCTCCAACTCTAACCATGGCCATCTAATAGTTAGCATTATCAAGTTTGAATATCAGAGGTTAGAAAGCTCTATGTATTTGGTCATTTCCTCTATCTACCGCTCCCTCATGCAAATTTCTACTTTGTTGTATTTGTTTAGCCCATCAAAGATAGGCTTCCAGACATTGCCTCTTTCCTAGAGTTGCAAGAGGGCCTTATTGACTTTGGCCTTTGTGAATTGAATGTGTTTCTCATTAACCTCTTTCTATAATCCTACCTGGATCCTATATTGATTTTTAATTCTTTCAAACTTCAGGGCCTTATTCTTCCATGCAGCAATTTCGATTGCAAATTTTTGGCATAAGGCATGGACATCCTTCATTGAGAGGTTTTTATTTTTTGCTACCAACCTTCTTAGTTCAGTGTTCACTTTGGCAAGTGACTCCTGGTATTGATGGATAAATTCAAACATTTATTGCTTTTGTGCATCAACATGTCACAGGTAATGATTTTCTATGGTCAATGATTCATTCTCACGATGAGTTTGGGTCAAGTCCTTTTGAATGTTATGTGTTGTGGCATTGGCTAAGGATTAGTCAAATACTACCAACTCCTTTTCATACTAGCTTGTTTAAGTTTGGCTTAAAGTTGTTGGAAAGCTTCATCCTACATGATTACTTGGTTGAGTATAGTAGGATTAGTGAGGCAAGATCTAAGTTCAACAACCAAGCATTGGTTTTCTTGCCCTATCTATTTCAATTAGGTCCTCCTTGATGATGCTTTTGCCCCTTGCCTCAAGCAGCTCCAACTAGGTAGCAGTGATGGTATCTGGAACATTGAAGACATCCAAAATCAATTACCTAGTTTCCACTAGTCGATCTAGCAATTCCTCACATTGTGTTACACTTAATCTCTTGCTAACAGTTCCTATGGACGTTTACACATCTCAAAGCATAGAAATGTTAGGTACAGATGTCGTAGGTGCAATGAGCATCTTGGCCACTTTGTCAAAAACCACTTTGACCACCATTTCCTTCCTATGGTGCTGCATCACCAAGATAGTTACCTCCTCACCCTCCTCCAAATCCATTGAAAAGGTAGTGACATCCCCAAAGATGTTTGAGAATTTGTGTATTTTTGAGAGGGACATTGTTACCTCTTGGGTGCTTGAAATCGAGCTTGTAGGCACCTACATGTGTTGGGTAGAGAAAATTGATGCCCCACATTCCATTTGGCTTATGGTTTGGGCTACTTCATTGAGGTGGCTCATGGCTGGTCTATACATAGATGGATTACCACCACTTGTTCCTACTTGATGCTACTGCTATTGTAAGAGCTACTCTCAGAGTTTATGCATGTGCTTAATGGTAATGTAGGACTCCAATGTTGTCTCCTGAGTGGGTAGTGGCGGTGGTGGTTGCTACTCCTCTTCTTGCATCACCTCTACAAGCATCTTGTCCTTCATCATCTCCACCCAAGAAGCTATTGGAGAACGTCAGATAGAGTCATTTTGTATGGTAGGTTATGCATCCATTTTGTATAATTTTCTAATGAGGCAAGGAAAAGGGAGTGCCTTCCTTCCACATTTTTTCTCCTTGAAGCACTTCTCTATCTCAAGATAGATTAGTTATGAAAGCTTGATTGGAAATCTTTTACTTAGAGCAGTGCACGCACGAGTGGAGAAAGTTGTGATCTTGCTAGGCCTCAACGTTAGATTAAGGTGATAAACCATAATTTTAAGTATGCATGTTCTACTGTGGTGAGTGTAGCAAACTCCTTATGATCCACTCCATAAGACCATTGTGTCCATTCTTTTTTAACTTTTGGATCTACTTGCATTGGGATCTTTGCAAGATTGGCCCCAGTTTTAGGTACCCCAAGGGCCTCAGAAATTTCTTTCACTAAGTAGGACATAGATATGTCCTTAATTTTTACTGTATAATTAGCCATCCTATTATTCCAAAAAATGTATGTCTCTTCCATGTACCATTCTCTTGTGGAAGTGATGATGGGCCACATGGAAGTGTTCTACAATTGATTTTTGATTTTTGGAGGAGCGAACTCTAAGAAGGCTCCAAAGTTCAGCTCTTGAAGCACAGATTTCTAAACCTCCTTGGACTTAATTTGCTTAAGGTAGGTTTCTATTAAGGTGACCTTTGTGGATCGTTGAACTTAAAAGGAGGGGGGGGGGGATGAATATGTTTCCCTAATTGAAACTTTGCACAACAAAAGCACATACACCAAATTTAATGTGGCTCCCCAACTTGGGTAGGCCATACTCGAAGAGTAGATCACTAGCACACCTTTGGAATTTTTTGCTCTAAAAATTTAATTGAAGGATCCACATCCTATATAGTCTTCAAGCCCTACTCTAGAGTGTTGTACTACAACACCAATCACTCAACCTTGCAAGGTCCTGTTAGGCTTGGAATGTGGTTTTAAAGCTTCCACAACCTTTACAATCTTGAGCTCTACACTGGAGTGTTGTACCACAACACCAACATCTCAATCCTCGAGGATTCTGATAAGCTCAAGCACATCAACCCTGCAGGGTAACAAGAGAACAATAATTATAAGGAATAATTGCAACTTAGTTTTTTGATCCTTGTATAGTTAGGTGTAGCACAGTTTACGAAGCCAAAATGATAATACAATGAGGAGAAAAAAAGAATTCAATGATTACAAATGATTGTACCATGAATACAACAAGTCTTGCATATTTTCCAATGCACATTAAGTCTTCTTATAGTTGTCATGTTTCTAAATCCTTCTCAAAATTCATGCAACAACTAGGCAATGATTACAAATGATCATGGGAGATGCCTTTCTCATGCCTGAGAAATCTCTTTGAAATTTTCTTCCATTCTGGAAAGATGTCTTTGTTTCTTGAAAGATGTCTTTCTGAAGTCTCCATTATGGAAGATGTCTTTGTCTTGTGAAAGACATCTTTCTAAACTTATTCTGCATTTTGTAAAGACATCTTTGTTTTATAAATATGTCTTACAATTTCTAAAGATGTCTTTGTTTGAGTTTACTCTAATTCTACCAAGACGTTTGTTGCTTTCCAGAGACATCTTTCTTCACTTTTTTTTGCATGATGAATCCTTCATTCCTTGTCCATAGTCTTGCTCATTCCAAGTTCTTGTCCTACAAGCACAGAAATTACAAAAACATGCAAAAAAACTTGTTTTCCATTTTTAAAAATATTTTGACATGCCAAAACCAAAAGGTCCACAACCTCAAGGCTTGGTCTTGGCCCTGGTGCCTCATCTTGGTGTGATTGTTCTGTCTCAGTTGCTTTAAGAATCTATCTGATAGATTCTACTTCTGGATCCTCCTGAATAGGTCCTATTGCATGGGTTGTTGTTGCCCTCTTCTAGGGTTGTTCTTGGCCCCTTCTCATTCTTAGGCATTTGTCCCTTGGTTGGGATTATCCTCCCTCCTATGTGTGCTTTCTTGGTACCATCTATGGTCATAACATAAGTAAGGATTAGCATGTGATGTGTAACTTATAAAATTTAGGTACCTTATCTTGTTGGATAGTTACACTTTAGCTAATTTATGACCATGGTGGATTGATTATGTTATTATTATTTTATTATTATTTAGTTTTAAAGGTCACTAGAGTTTGTTGGAGGGGTCAACGTTCATAAATTGATGTTTTTAAGGTTAGTTTATTAGTTAACCCTTTCTGGGAGTTAGAAAAATTCTAAATTTTTTTTTGTTAAAAACCTAAGATATGTGGTTCTCATAATGAAGAGCTTACCTTTGGTAGCTATAGGATTGAAGAATGGAGTGAATCGGACAAATGATTGAAAATTTATGGCTCTTAGAAGGTTTTGGGCTCTAGAAAATTCAAAAACTCCTCCCACATTTGTGAGAAAATGTGAAAAAAAATGAAAAGTATGGCTATGTATTTATAGAATTTTTGTGTGACATCAATGGGGTCCCATTGATGGGGTTGTGTTTACATGGTCAGCTTCATCAACGGGGTCTATGAACAAAATTTCTCACATTGAAAAATAGAAGAAAATGGAGTTTAAGCATAAAATTGACATTGTTGGAGACCCAAAAATGCCATGAACATGATGGAATACTTTAAGAGGGCTTAGATAATGTAGAAAAAGGAGTTTTGATTGGAGAATGAAATTGAAGGAGAAGTGCCATTAAGGAGAACACAGTTGGATGCAATCGATGGGGCACATAAAGAATTTGATTGAAAAAATGTGTAAAGCGAAGGAACTTAACTAATCCAACCAAGAGAAATGCAAGTGGATCCTCCTCATAGTAGGCTCATGCCCTTTGTACCATTGCATATCCTTAAACTAAGGAGTCTGTGGATCCCATAGTTCATTAATGATTATAGAAAGTTAAAAACCTAAATTTGGAAGATCTACCTAAGAATTTCAACATATCAAACCAATACATTAAATAATACATGAAAAATTGATAGTAAGGTGAATGATGGAAAGCATTGGTGGATGAGAGAGAGAGGGAGGAATGGATTTCCATATTGTGGTCACATGAAGTTCCTTGTAGATTTTGTGATTAAATGATCCAATAAAGTCCATCCTTAGTCCAGATTAAAACCAACCATTTCCAATGACTTCACATCAATACTCTAAGATAAGTCTATCCCTTTGAGATACAACAATGCTCCCACAGATCAATCACCATTTATAAAATAGAAGAAAAGAAAAGTAGGAAGTGAGAAAGGGCCTTAGTTAGAGGGGACCTTTAGGCATGGGTAACATATCTTTCTAGTCCCATAACTAGTGCTTATAGCTCATTATTTTTTCTAAGGGGTGTTCTTTGAATTCTCATCATGGTTTTTTAGTTTTATATTTTATATTTTTATGATTTTTGGATGTGAACCACATAATGCAAAGACTTTAACTTTCTTTTATTGGTTGACATTGGAACAATAAGAAATCCATGAAAACAGTCATGCACTTAAGAGTGTAGGTAAGCACAGAGAGCATTAAATCTAGTTGAAGTCACATTCTTGTTAATCTATTTAATCCTTCCCAAGTTTGAAAATCACCAAGGTCACAAGTTCATAAAAGTTCTTATTAATGAAGAGACCACATATTTCCAAAACAAGAAACACCATAGAGTTTTGTGGATGGGTGGATGACGTGGACTCATTGCCTATTCCATGAAAAAGAAACCATGTCTTAGTTATCAACACCAAAATTCAAAGATAGAATCCATACATTAGTAATTAAATAACTTTAAGTGTAAACCAGCATTAGCAAACAACTACATCATCACTATGTCCTGTTGGTAATAAAGAAAGAGAAGAAAAACACAAGAAAATTTCAAAAAAAAAAAAACAAAATAAAGTAAAATATAGAAAAATTAGAAAACATTTATTAAGAAGGAAAAAATGTATTTAAAATGATCTAAAACAAAAAATGGTGTAAATCAAAAAAGTTAAAATGCACTTATTAGTTTTTGTTTCAGGATTGGGGATCTTCCCCATGACTAAGCTTATAGGCATGATAGGAACTAACACGTGGGTTAGGTGCTTCCATGCATGTTTGGAATTATTGTGTAGTGATGCATGGATTGCTCTATTTCTCCATAGAAATAGGTTCATCTTTTATGTCTTGGGTTGGAGTGGTGATTTGGTGAGGAAGGGTCTTGCACCATATTGGGCTTATGCTAGTGTTGATGAGCCAGGAGATCTATGTGTTTTGTGTTGATGTGAGGAAATAGTCCTAAAGAAAGGATGTTTCTGAGACTTTGGTTAAGATCTACTAACATTATCATTCATGTGTATGTTCACAGCATAAGTGGCATTCTTTCATTGGATTTGTGGTGCCAACCCTTCCTGTGTTGCTAGTGGTGACTTATGTCAGAGGGAGGTATGAGAATGTTGAGGATGTGACTGAGGATAAGAGGCATGAAATGATGATCCCATAGAAGATGTTATGTGTTGATGATACTTAGGAGAGTGGTAGTAGTGATTTGAGGTAGAGAAATTAGAACTAGTTGGAAAAATAGGTTATTGAACATAGTAATCATATAGGTTTGACTAATAATGAGGGTGGTGATGGCCTCCCCCATGACTATGGGTTTTGCCATTATGGTTGATAGTAGTTTTGAGGTTGATAAGAAGTTCCACTAAAATAGTATGGTTGGTGGTAGGACTATCTATAATTACCTTGAAAGAAAGGTAATTTCCTAGGAATTTACTTTTGTATGAACTTGGGATTCAAAGTAAAAGCCTAATACTCTTGTAGATGTGACATAACTAGGTAATAGCCCTTTGGATGATCATATTGCTAGATGTCACATGCATCATCCTCTTCTATGGCTGAGTCTGTGGCCTCCTCTACTATAGCCCTTTTCCCTTTTTGCCAATAAGTGTTCCTACTTGTTTCTTAGTTCTTTTTCCTCCTCTCATTTTGATCACTAGATTTTTTATGTGTTACTTTCTCCTCTAATGTTCACATAAGTTGTGACTTTTTCATTCATCAATTCTCATACTTTATTTAACCTTTCTTCAAGCTCAACGATAGAATTTTGTATTGGCAAGGTTTGTTATGAAAACACTTTATCAAAAGCTACCTCTTTTTCCTCATCATAGATATGGACCTTCTTCTTATGAAGAGTTGGGCCTTAGTTATTTTTCTCTACATTCTCTCATTTACATAAGTCTCCTTCTTTTGCCACCCACTCCATTATCCTTTCTATCTGATGGGATTTCAATTTGGATAACTAACCTTTGGTGTAAATGCCAAGGATCTTTCTTATTTCATTATGAAGCCCATCTATGATGTGGAAAAGTTTCTCTTTTGAGAGAAAGTGTGGCCTGGAAGTCTATGTAGTAATGAATAGTATTACTCCAAGGACACATCTAAGGATTTATGTTTTTCTTACTTCCATCCTTGGATTTGCTTTCTTAGATTAGACTTTAATGAGCTAGGTAAAATTTAGTGCTGGATACGTTTAATAATTATTTTCATTTCTTTCATTATAGAAATTGTCATCTCGTTTGTGACTAACTCAAGAGTCATATCCCTTGGAGGAACGGTTTAAAGTTAAAAGATCATCAAGACATATGATGAGCGGTGAGGTACCCCTACGCTCAACCATACAAATATGAGCGTTTCATGCACGATCCGGTCAAATTCCAGGGACTAAGTGCCTATGTGCCTTTGTGGAAAAATAACTGGTTGATTAATTGTTGTCTTCCCAAACTTACTTGTATGTCATGGTTGTATGGTTAAGTAAGCTTTAGGCATATGATTTTTATGGCTTTTATGTGTTTTATATCTTGCGCTAGTAAGGAGGGGGAGAGTGATAACTAAGTAACTAATCTAATTTAACTATTCATTAGCTAAGTTCTAATTACTCCTAACATCATATCCATTCCCACTCACTGTACACATCCTGAACTAGTGCAATGCTGCTGGGATTACCAAATGCTAATCATTATTGGGTTACCAAGCGCTACACGTAGGCTTGAAGCGGTTGTACTGAGTGTATTTAACTAAGAGAGTTGTAAGGTGAGAGAGATCATTAATTAACTAGGAAAGCANTAGAAATAATTCTAACTCTGGAGGGAAAAAATGACAAGAGTTTGGCTAAGGGACTAACTTCTAACTGTTTGAAACCAAGGGCACCACCTCTTATTTATAGGCAAGGAGACATGCCATGATATCAGGTATCTAATATCACATGGCTAATCCGATATCGTGGATCATCATTCCCCCATGACTGAATGAAAACTCATTGTTGAGTTCCTTGCAAAATATTAGGAAGGTATGGGATTATTGACTGAATGACCATTGACTATGGAATGGGGTGACAGACTTAACATGCTCGATGAACAAATCAACAATATAATACATGAAAACATTAGTGTTCATGACCACAAAAGTGAACACTATACATAACTACATCCAGCCTTATTTGGTAGTTGGGAGAGAAGGAGAGAGAGAAAAGAATAAGACGTGTTGCTGCTGATGCCAAGATTGCACCCTCCGTTGTTTATCCATAGCCATGCCACCAATCTTGCTCCTTTCGTAAACGTTCCAGTTCTGGTCCATCCCAAGTGTTTCCTCCAGGTCCAGTCCATTGTTGTATGATCATCATCTACACACACAACACAGTCACAAATGAGCAAGGGTAGATAAATCACAATGCAGTTGATACCTTGCCTCAATGTAAAGTGCATTGGTTGAGTTGTGGTTATGGCAGATACTGATTCTGGAGTTTTAACACCGATGACTACCTAAGGTGTAGGGGTTAGGAAAAATTGAAAAAATTGTGCTAGGGCTCCCATGACTAAGAGTGAACCTCTAGTAGTGATAGGATGGAAAAATATAAGGAATAAGAAAGATGGAGAAAAGTAAAAATGAAAACATGAAGAAAATAGATGTCATGGATGGGGATGAAACAAAAAATTGTTGATTGTAGGAAATGTTTAAGGGAAAGAAGTTAAGAAGTGCACCAGAAAGGAATGCCAGTGGCTCCTCCCCAAAGTAGGCTCATTCCTTTGATGCCCTAACAGACCAACAAACTGAAGAGTCTGTAGGCTCTAGTAATATCATTTGGAAGCAAGAGTTAAAAACTTACCCACAAGAAATTACCAAGGAAAAACGATGCATCAACCAAGATACAGACTAATGATAAAATTGATAATGAGGTGAGAGATGGAAAAGAAAGGTGGAGAGGAGAGAATGGAATGGAAAACCAAGAACAAGGTTGTGTAAAATCCCTTGTGTGTTTCATGGTTAATGTGATCAAGTAGAACTCATTCCAAAGCCAAGCTCAACAATCCACATTCAGTGACCTCGCATCAACACATTTGACCAACCCATCCTCTTGAAGCAACATGAATGCCTCTACAAAAAGTCACCACTATTTCAAGGAGAGCGAGATGGAGAACTAGGAAATGAGAAAGGGCCTTAGTTAGAGAGAACCTTTAGGCATGGATAACATGTCTTTCCAGTGCCATAACCAGTGTGTGTAGCCCAATTTCATGATTGTGTCTAAGTGGTGTGCTTTGAATTCTCACTCTTTTTTTTATGTTTTTTGCGTGAGAACCACACCATGCAAAGATTTATTTTTATGTACTCAACTTCTAGTGATTTGATCAATGGTTAGAATGGCGGAAAACCCAAGGAAAAAGCATATAAGAACTCAAGAGGATAGCTAGCACAAATGCATCGAATCCCTTTGAAGTCACATCCTTTTCATCCCTTGAGTCCTTCCTTAGTTTGAGAAATACTCAGCCACTATTTTGTTAACAGTTTTATTAGAGAAAAGAGATTGTACAGTTCCAAGCCAAGGGAGATCATAGGATTTCATGGATGTATGACGATGTGGACTCATTGCCTATTTAATCATAAGAACCATACCATAATATCAACATCATACTTCAAAGGTAAAATCCAAACATTAGCAATCCATATGATACTATTCATGCCACCATCATGAACACTTATTAGGTGATGAACAAAACAAAATAAAGTAATCACACAAAGAAATGGTAAAAATATGAATGATGGTGTAAAAAAAAAACAAGAAAGATTAAAGAAATGTGCAAAAAAAAATTGTAAAAAGAAAAAATATGTAAAACAAAAACTTAGAAAGAACTGAGGGCCTTCAATGATTAGCAGAGGTGGCCATCTTCCCCATGATTGAGTTGGAAGGATGAGATTTGAAATAATGAGCAAGGTTGCCCACCTATAGAGGTAGCATATGTTTTGGCTATCTTCAACTCATGGAAGGGTTTTGTTTATTGCACGTTGACTAACAGTCTCTTATCCGGGCTCTCAGGTTTATATATGGTCATGGCCCCTGAAGGAAAAGTTGCATAGACATTGTAAGGTCCTTCCCACAGTGTTTGGAATTTAGTACGTTATGACACATGTGTGGGGTTTTAGTAGAGAACCTTATCTCTTGGTTGATACTTAACTTTCCTAATTTTTAGGTCATGAAGTTATTTATTAAATGCCTTGTGCAATTCATTAGATGATAGGGTAGCTAGTTGATTCTCATATAGAAAGTTAAGAGTCATCAACCTTTGTTTTTGTGGTAGATCAAGGTCAAGGTTGAGGTCACATGCCATGGCTAGCATACGGAGCTCAGTTTGGATAGGGAGCATTGGAAGTTTTTCATACACTAACTCGTAGGGAGAGTAGCCTATAGGGAGTTTCCCTATGGAGCGATAGGCCCAAAGAGCATCATTCAGTTTAGTGCTCCAGTCTCACCTATACTTGCTAATAGTTTTGGTTAGTATCCTAGTAATCTCTCTGTTGGTGACCTCAGCTTGACCGTTGGGGTGGTATGGTATAGTCAACTTATGTTCAACTCCTAAGCATTGCATTAACTTTTGAAAAGTTGCACCTGTAAAGTGTGTACCATTATCACAGATAAGTGAATGAGGCACACCAAACCTATTGACGACTTGTTGTTGAACAAATCATGCAGCTGTAAATGATGTGTAATCTTTAATAGCAGTTGCTTCAACCCATTTCGTTAAGTAGTCTACGACAAGTATGATGTAAGCTTTTCCATTGGACATTGGTGTAATGGACCCCATGAAATCGATTCCACAAATGTCAAATGGTTCTAACGGTTGAATCCATTCTTGCGGACCCTCCATTCTAGCAATCATTCCCCTATGACGTTGGTAGTGCTCACAAGATTGGACAAATTAATGGCTGTCCCAGAACAAGGTAGGCCAATAATACCTTGCAAGTAGGATCTTAATGGTTGTTCGTCTCCTAGCATAATGACTCCCACAAGGGCCCTCATGAGCATCTTGGAGAACTCTTAGTTGATCTCTATTGGGAACACACCATCGAACCAAGCCATTGGGACATACTTTGTAAAGTTGTCCATTGATCTCCTTGTAAAAAAACTATTGTTTCTTCTTGAGGTCTAGATCTTACGGTGTTTGTTGGGTAAGGAGATAGGTAAGAATGCTACTGTACCAATTTGTCTCCATGGGTGATTTTTCATTCACTACAATAGCAAAGAGGAACTCATCAGGGAAGTGATCGAAAATGGGATACTCATCCTCTTTGCTATCCCAATGCAATTGAGATAAATGATCAGTAACTACGTTCTTGGTGCCTTTACAATCGATCATTGTTAGATCAAACTCTTGTAGGATTACCAGCCATCATATAATATGGGGGCTTACCATTGGCTTATTCATGAGGAACTAGATGGCACTATGATCTGTATGTATGAATACTTTGTACCTCAATACATAGTGTCTAAATTTTTCTAGTGCAAACACTACAACCATTAATTCTTTTTCTGTAGTAGTGTAGTTAAGTTATGCACCAACTATACTTTTACTTGCACAATGGATGTAATAGGGATGTTTCTGGTCATCTAACTATGTAAGTATAGCTCCTAAGGCATAGTTGGATGCATCAATCATGACATGGAACGGTTTGGACCAATTAGGAGCTTGTAGAATGGGTGTTTCTACCAGCTTCTATTTCAGGGTTTGGAAAGCTAGTTCACATTCCCTGGTCCACTCGAAGGGTACACCCTTTTTTGTTAGCTCTACCAATGGTTTGGTAATCTTCAAAAAGTTCTCTATGAATCTCCTATAGTAGCCAGTGTGTCTAAGAAATGACCGAATATCTTTGACAATTTTCGGTTGATGGGTGATTCCTTGGATGACTTTGATTTTTTCAGGATCTACCTCTATCCCTACATGTGAAATTTTATGCCCAAGTACTATGCCTTCTTGGACCATCAAATGGATTTTTTGCTAGTTGAGCCTCAGATTAGTTTCTACACATCTTTTTAGCACTTGCTCTAATTGGTCCAAGGCTTGATCAAAACTTGCTCCGTAGGTGGAGAAGTCATCCATAAAGACTTCCATACCATTTCCTATCTTCTGTTGGAATATGCTTAGAACTAAGTGTTGAAACATGGCAAGGGCATTGCACAAGCCAAATGGCATTTTTTTGTATGCAAACATTCCCCAAGGAGTTATGAATGTAGTTTTGGCTTGGTCTTCTGGGACTATTTGTATTTGGTTGTATCCACTATATCCATCCAGAAAACTATAATAATGATGTTCTGTGATTGTGTCTAAGACTTGGTCAAAAAATGACAACAGAAAGTGATCCTTGAATGTTGCCATGTTTAGTAGCCTAAAATCTATGCACACCCTCCATTTGCCTCCCTTTTTAGGCATGATTATTGAGGGGCTAACCCATTCACTATCAGCAATAGGATATATGAACCTAGCCTTTAGAAGCTATTCGATTTCTTCTTTTACTACTTGCTTCAACTTTGGGTTCAATCGCCGCTGTGGTTGTTTTTTAGGCTTCATGGAGGAGTCAGTGTAAATCCTATGCTGACATATCCTAGGATTTATTCTAGTTAATTCTAGATATAACCAGGTGAAGGCTATTAACCACTTGTTTATTACCTTTAGCAAACTCTCTTTTTGTTGCAGGGCAAGCTTTGCATTGATAATTACTGATTTTCCATTCTTAAGGAACGTGTATTCCATACTGGTGGGCAATGGTCTTAGCTCTAGGGGCTCTTGTTTAAATTTCTTAGGAATTTCCAACTTCCCCAAATTGATGTTTTCTAAGTTAGGGCTAATAAGTTGGCAGTGGACTTGCTCTAATGCATCAATGCTATCTATGTAAACACAAGTCAAACCCTCAGTTAGTTCCATGCATAGAAGTGAGCTAGTTTCTTGATCAGCTATCAACTACTGGGTCTCTTCTTATTATGTGGCTTCTGCATACAAGCACCTTTGTATGTTGATCGTTTGTGCATACTGATTGCATGTAGGCAATGTTAAACTTTTCACAACCCATGATCTCTGCACATAGTTGCACCCTGTGTCACTGTATGCGATGCATGAAACCTTCTTCTTCTTGATCTTTTTGAAAGTATTTTCCTTAGATATTTCTAGGGAAAGGTGGCGGATACCTAGGCGCGCATCGATAGTGCTTAGCCATGCCCTTCCCATTATGATTGGGAAGTCCCCCTTACTGTTGTTCACTTGGATCACTAGAAAGTTAGCTAGATATGACCATTCACAAATAGTGGTAATAATGTCCTTCACTAATCCCAACGGAACAATGATGGATTGGTTATCCAACTCTAAATGAACGTTGCTCTTTTTTAATGGAGGCAGGTTCTAGGCCTTATACATTTCTTAGGATACTAGGTTGACACTGAAACTTGAATCCAAAAGAGTTTTGCATGGCTCATTCCTAGTGATTTGTAGATATATTAGGGGATTCTTAAGATCAGAGAATTTCTTGGGAAGGTGGCCAGATTTGATCCAATCAGTAATGACATGTGTTAACATGATCGTATGCATTGAATGCGATGTTAGGTTTGAAGGGCGCTCAGAAGCTTTATTTGATATAGAGGCGTCCAAAGACTTAGCCACTTGGGGTTGCAAAGGCTTGGTTGGATTGTTGGTTCTAAAGAAAGATCTTTTCTTTGTACGGTTGTTAGAACCAGTAGTAGGTTGAAGATTAACAACCCTTGTGGCATTATGTTGTTGTGGCTGAGCAGGAAGTTCACCTTGCATTGTTGGAGTAGGTGGTAATGGAGCTATTGGTAGGAGAGATGTAGCCAGATTGGAAGGATGGTACACTTGTGGAATGTCACCTCTAGAAGAGGAAGTCCTATAGTATTCGAAGGCTTGGTAGTGATGTTGAGGAGTAACGTGACCAATAGAGTCATGTGGAGATATTGGATGCTACACGTAGTATCCATATGGGTAAGGTTACCAGTAAGGATATTGTTGCCTTGGTGGTGGCATTCCCCATGATTGTGGGTGTTGCCACTATTGATGTTGCTCAATTGGTTGTGGTGGAGTTCCACTTGGATAATACGTTAAAGGTTGGTCGAATTACCTTGGGTTACCTTGGGGATAGGGTAACCACCAGGATGTTTGCCGTTTGTTTAAACGTGGATTAAGTGCATACACCCCAGACTCCTGCAAATGTGAGATCATAGGGAAACATCCCTTAGGATGGTTGTATTGAAAGATCTTGCATCCACCATCATTTTTTGTATATGAGTCCATAACTTCTTCAATAATAGCAACTTTACCCTTATCCTTGTTATGTGCATTTTCTGCTTCTATCTTTTTCCTTTTGTCATGATCACTACCTCGCTCTCTAGACTCCTCTACTACTTTAAGCATAGTTTAAAACCTACTATCCAGGGAGTCCCACATTTGGTCTACCTTTGCTGATACTTTTGATGCTAACTTTTGGATAGGCAAGTTTTTCCTATTCACCAACTCTTCCTCATCCTTACAAAATCTTACTCCCTTCTTTTGGAGGGAAGGATCTTGATTATATTCCTCCACACTCTCTCTTTTTTGTAGCTCACCTTCTTCCTTAGCAACTTACTCTAGTAGCCTATGAATTTGATGGGACCTAAGCTTAGATAACCTCCCTTGGGCATAAGTCCCAAGGTTTCTTCTCGTTTCATTCCTAAGCCCATCTACGAGATGGTGTAGTTGATCCTGTTGCGAATAACCATGGCCAGGACAATGATGTAGTAGTGCATAATAGCAGCCCATGGTAGCATCCAAGGGTTCATGACTTTCTTGTTTCCATCCTTGTATTTTCTTTCATAGGTTAGACACCTGGGAGTACGTTTGGTACCTACGAATGGATTCTGGTTCTAAGGACCAGTACTAGCTTTCAGCTTCTTTTATTAGTGTATGTGGGAACAACTTAAGTCTTTGCCACTTGTTTTCTATGTATTGCAAGGCACACGCATCATGAAATGCTTGTAAATGATTTTTAGGATCAACGTTATATCCCCCTTCAAATCGTGGGATGTTATTCATGTCTAACCTCTTGATCCTACTATCTTTTTGGTGCCTTGTTGGAACTCTCACAGTCTTAGTAATATCCAGCATGCTTCGTGTGGCAAGTAGGGGTTCATCATGATCATATTTTTTGTAGCATCTATGGTGCCTATGTGGTTCCCTAATCTCCCTTCTTCTATGATGTGATTCCCTAGAGTGCCCTTGTCCTCTATCTTGGTTGTCTCATCTGTGACTTTCCCTTTGTTTGCCCTTATCCTCATGATCTGTTTATCTATGGCTACATCCAGACATGGAAAGAGAGGGTGAAGGAGATGATGAAGGTGAAGAAGAAGGAGAATTGCCCCCATGATGGTGTCTACTACCTTCTCTTTGGTGGTCTCTACCTCAATCACAATTATGATCAGAATGCCCACCTTTGTCATGTGTCTTTGTTCCTTTTTCAAACACTTTGTGTCCATTGGTATAAGCACCTGGGTTGTGAATAGTAGAATGGAGGTTTTGATACACAACCCCTTGGCCAAAGTCAAGGGGAGGAACATTGTTATGTGGGTGACTGCCTGAGATAGGTTGATCACCCTCAATTTCGCTTAAAACATGGGGGGCAACCTTAGACCATTTTCCCTTCAAGGACTTATGGGGTCTCTCTTGTTGTAAATCCCTTTGACAATGCACTTTTGTGGGATGATAGTCTATTGAATCATAGTCCTACGGAATGTACTCTATGTGTAAGTGTTGCATGCCTATTCGTGTGAGAGCATGAAGAAGCATACTTGGGACTAAACGCTCGGGAGGTAACACTATGTTACCTTCCAAGTCATGCCAACGCAGCTGTTTGTCTTGGTGGAGAATAAAGGTGAAGTTGGATGCATATTCATCAGGATGAACATATACCACACGAAACTATTAAGGAGTTGGCAGATCAACATCATGTGTATCTTGCCGTTGATGGCTTCTTGTGCTAGTCCTAGGCAGTGAAGTGCTTTTGTGCGAAGAAGAAGACATTTTGTCTTGTTCAGTGTGCAATGTACTATTATCTTTTTCTTAATCAACCCTAAGGGTTTGTTCCAACGATGTAAATGATGTTTTAAGTTCTACTTAGTACACAAACAACTAAGTCCCTAGCAATGGCACCAATGATGAGCGGCGAGGTACCCCTATGCTCAACCATATGAATACGAGCATTTCATGCACAATCCAATCGAATTCCAAGGACTAAGTGCCTATGCACATTTGTGGAACAATAACAGGTTGATTAATCATTATCTTCCCAAACTTACTTTTATGTCATGGTTGTATGGTTAAGTAAGCTTGAGGCATATGATTTTTATGGCTTTTATGTGTTTTATATCCTGCGCTAGTAAGGAGGGGGAGAGAGATAACTAAGTAACTAATCTAATTTAACTATTCATTAGCTAAGTTCTAATTACTCCTAACACCAGTATCCATTCCCACTCATTGTACACATCTTGAACTAGTGCAACACTACTGGGATTACCAAACGCTAATCGTTACTGGGTTACCAAGCGCTACACACATGCTCAAAGCGATCGTACTGAGTGTATTTAACTAAGAGAGTTGTAAGGTGAGAGAGATCATTAATTAACTAGGAAAGCATTAAATAATAATTAACACTAATTAATCTATTCTGTATGCTGCAAGGTTTATCATAAAGTTCATCTTTATTGTTGTACACAAAGTGTGCTTAGGTACATAATGCTCGAATAAAGATTCGTTCACTCTATGACTTCTACTGCGGGCACATGACAAGAGTTTAGCTAAGGGACTAACTTCTAACTATTTGAAACCAAGGGTGCCACCTCTTATTTATAGGTAAGGAGATGGGCTATGATATTAGGTATCTGACATCGCATGGTTGATCCGATATTGTGGATGCAATATTGCGTACGCAATATCATGGTTCATCAACATAAAACCAACAATTAGATCTAGATTCAATTGAGAACACCACACTTGTGGTTGTCACCCATAAGTAAAATCAACAATATTCACCTTAAATTCTAACATAAAGTTCAAAGATGAAATTTATGAGAAATAAGGAAGATTACAATAGAGACATCACCTAATTTATGTACAACAACTTCACAATCTTAAAATATTGTTGGTTGTTAATTGCCACAAAGCATCAACACTCTTCCTTCACAATTTTGTGCATAAACAAAAATTCTAATTTGGCATGGTTCTCTCAATAGTATCATCTCTTTGTTTCTTCATATCCTTTTTTTATTCTCTATTCCCTTTGTTGCATCTGGTCATGGAATTTATAAGGATCAGTCTGGAAAATGAGGAGCCATCACCCATGTGTAATGACCATAGTAATTACTACCCACATGTAACATCTATTGTAAAATTTATCACCACCACCTATGCATGTAATGTTCACTGTAACAGCCATCACCATCATCCACGTAGGTAACATTCACTATAACGCCCACCAATCACATGGTAAAAAAATGCGTAGCTCCCACCACCCATGCACAAGTAATGATTGTAGGAATGTGTAGAAAATAGCTGCAGTTGCATGGTCAAAGAATGTGGTTGATGGAGTAGCACATCCACATTATAGCACCAACGTCCAAGTTGTAGTTGCATTGCCATCATAAATTCTCATTGTGTATTCCTATTACTATTGCAAAAAAATAAAAACTAGAAACCATAAAACACAACATTAGTATAGATAAAGGAATTGGATTCTTCAACTACCACATCATGGCTACCCAACAACAGAACTTGCATCTCTAGTTTGAGTCTTTAGTACATAAAAACTATTAAACTAATAATAATAAACTAATACTCATCACTATAATAAAATAAAATATATTAAAATAATTAAAATAAACATTAATTAAACACTAATTAAATAATAAATAATATGTAATTGAGATTTAAAAATGATGAAATGTGTTTCTTCATCTGCTCTGACATCGGAGCTGCAACATTGAATATCCGATGTCAAGGTCTAGATGTGACGTCGAGTATCTGACATCAGGGGGTATATGCTTACCTATAAAAATAGTGCCTAGGTTCCCAGTTTGGCATTAGTTTTTGCAGTTTCTAGTCAAAGTAGCAAAGCTCTTACAGTTTATTTTCCCCAGAGTTAGCATATTTTTTGAGTGCCTACAGAAGGAGTCTAAGTGTGTACAGTTCTTTATTCAGACATTGATGTACCTGAGCACAGTAATGTGACAAGAATAAAACCAAACTCTTTTGATAATCCTTGCAGCATTAAGAATAGATTAATGTTTCTTTTAATGCACTTTACTTTCATGCACTTTACTTTAGTGCATTTAAATTAAGCAATTTCTTTTTAGTAGTTAATGAACACAAGCACGGGCACTTTGAGCATACATATAGTACTTGGTAACTTAGTAACACTTAATGTTTGGTAGCCCAGCAGCACTATATGTGTTTAGGATGTGTCTAGGAAAGTGGGACAGTTATTTGTGTTAGGTTAGCTAGGCAGTAGATGAATTAGATCTTCAATTACTTTACCTTTCATTATTGTTGTAGGTGATCAAATTTATAAAACATAAAAGATAAAAAATCATGTACCTTAATTACACTTAAACCATGCCCTTGAGCTTCACAAGTGTAGTTGGGAAGACAACAAACATTCTCAACACCCATTTCACTTCCTATAGAAACTAGTGCACTAGAGAATTATAGGTCCATAGAATTTGACTAGTTCATGCATAAATGCCTTAGTGATTTGTATGGTTGGGCATAGGGGTACCTCACCGCTCATAAAAAAACTACTAATTTTGGGGTTTAACACAACCCTCGACTAGCCTTTGGCTAGTGCTTGGCCATCAAGGTGAAGGTAAAATAAAATAAAACATTAATAGATGTATAAGAAAATAGAATTATTCCAAGATATTTTTAGGCATTCAAAATTTGACATGTTGGAAACATGTAGACATTTAACAAGAAAAAGGTTAAAAATAAATAAATTATTCTATTGCCTAAATGGCCAAATATTTATGTACTAATTATACCTATTCTTCTTTTGATGATAAATTTTTATTCTTGGATATGAGTTGACATATAACTCAGTTAGGAAGGTCTTACCTAAGATTAATTAGACTTAACCTTGCCTTACAAGGTCTTCTTCGTTAGGTGCAAGAATTTCTTATAAACTCAAGGTTTAAACCTTTCCTATAAGCCATCCATCCAAGATGGATTACTTATATCTAACTCATTCCCTAACTTGATCCTGGCTTAGCTTCCAAGTTGGTTATATTGTACTATCATATCCTTTACTAATTGGTTATCCCCTCCCCCTAATTAAGCTAAGGTATGTAACATACCTAAGTTAATTAGTAAATATAAATTATTAAAAAGAGATATGGTCAAAGGATATACCAAAAGCAAAAGTTGCCCTAGGTTTTATATATACAAATTAAGAGGAAACCAAAGGCAATGGGTGAATGAGTGTTAGTATCTATCATTGGCTACCATAGTAGGGATCTTGACCATTGGCACCTATGGAAGACATGATGGGAAATAGAAAGAAAACCCATGCAAAAAAGTACCACTAGTCAAAGAGATGACCATGCAAGAGAAAATAGGAAGATAACACAACAAAAATGAGAATCGAATTCTTTATAGTCCCAATTAACAATAGAATTTCCTATTGGCCTTTACATTTTTCAAGGTAAAATTTGTAGATTGTAAATACTACTTTATATTTATTTTATGACATAAGAGTCTTATTGAAGGTTATTTTTAAGAGCTAAGACTTCTAATGGATTGTTGTTATGTAATTCATCAATTATGGGATAAGTTGGATCACTTAGCTCTACAAGTTGATCTTCTCTAGGTTCCTCAATGTGATGTTGATGATATAACTTAAGTCTTTGTCCATTAACTAAGAATGTAGTTGAGGAATCATCAATAGGTGATATGAGAATGCTTCCATTATAATGAGGTTAGATAACTAGATAAGGGCCTTCCCACCTAGTTGTTAACTTCCCTAGAAATTTATGTAAGCTCATATTGTAGAGAAGAACTTTATCACCTATGGAAAAGTGTTTTCTAAAGATATTCTTATCATTTAATGTCTTCATTTATTTCTTTACAATTTCTTGTTTGTTAAGAGCATGTAGTCGCATTTTTTCAAGTTCATGAAGTTGGTTGATTTGAGTAGCTTGGTTCATGTCTTCATCAAAGTTGAGTTCTTGGGCTAACCATAAAGATTGATATTTAAGTCCAATATGTAATAGACATAATTTACCAAAAAATAATTGATAAGGCGAATATCTTAAACTTAGTTTATAGGTAATCCAGTAAGCCCAAAGTGCATCTTGTAATTTTTTAGACCAATCCTTTCCTTTTGTACATACAATTTTTGTTAATATATTCAAGATAATTCTATTAGCATTCTCTACTTGGCCATTTTTTTGAGGATGATAGGAAGTAGCTATTTTGTGTTGGATACCACAAGACTTAAGGAATTTTTCCATGATGTTATTGGTAAACTAGGTTCCTTCATCACTAATGATCACCTGTGGAGTTCCAAAACATGTTAAAATATTTTCTCTAAGGAATGCTACAACAACCTTAACATCATTTTTTGGGATGGATTTTTCTTTGACCCATTTGGTGACATAGTTGATACAAAGAAAAATGTATTGACATCCATTAGATGATGGAAATGATACTAAAAATTCTATACCCCACACATCAAATGGTTCTATTATTAAAATTGGTTTTAAGGGCATTTTATGCCTTTTTATTATGGCTCCCATTCGTTGACATTTATCATAGTATTGCACATACTTATGTGCATCTTTAAAAATTTAGGGTCAATAAAATCCACTTTGAAGGATATTGATAGCAGTACATTTGCTATTAAAGTGGCCACCCCCTAAATCATCATGGCACATTTGTAGAATTTATTGTTATTCATTCTCAACCATACATCTCCTTGCTATGTTATCCTTACAGATTCGATAAAGACATGGACTACTTCAAATGTACCTAGATATGGTGCGTAAGAAAGATTTCTTTTCCTCCTTATTCCAATTGGTAGGGGTTTTCATTATGGCTAGATAGTTGACTATATCAGTAAACCAAGGATCCTTTCCTGTAAAAAAAAAATAAATTTGTTCATCAAGAAATTTATCATGAAAGGCTCCTTGTGTTCAATTCTCATTAGTAGTTTCTATCCTTGAAAAAATATCTACTACTACATCTTCCCTTCCTATTTTATCTAAAATATCTAGGTCAAATTCTTGGAGTAATAAGCACCATCTCATTATTCTTGCATTTTCAATTTTTTAAATGATCAGTATATATTGTAGTTCTATATTCTATTAAATAATGTCTAAATTTATCTAGATCATATACAATAGCTAATAATTCTTTTTCTATAGTTGTATAGTTTACTTAGGCCATGTCTAAACTTTTGGACACATAATAAATCACTCGTGGTTTATGAATAATGCATTGTCCTAAAGCTACCCCTACTGCTGTGTCACTAGCATCACACATTAGATCAAATGGATAATCTCAATTAGGTGCATTTAATATAAGGGCTGTGGTTACTCATTTTTTCAATTCCAAGAATGCTTCTTGACAGTTATTAATCCAAAAAAAAATGAAACATCTTTTCTAAGAGCATGTATAATGGTTTAGAAATTTTTGAAAAATCTTTGAGAAACCTTATATAATACCTAGCATGTCCTAGAAAAGATTGAAGAGTTTTTAAATTAGTTAGAGTTGGAAGTGTAGATGTGACTCTTTTTTTTTCATCATCCATCCTTATCCCATCTTTAGAAATAACATGTGCCAACACTATGCCACTTGTAACCATCAAGTGACTCTTTTCCCAACTTAATTTTAAATCTTTATCAATACATATCTCTAAGACATGTTTTCAAGATGTTGTAAAGTTTCATCATAAGTATTCCCATAGATTGAAAAATCATCCATAAAAACTTCAACATAATCTTCTAACATACCAAAAAATATTGAGATCATGGCTCTTTGGAAAGTATATGGTGCATTACAAAGGCCAAAAGGCATATATTTATAAGCAAAAGTTTCATATGAACATCTAAAGGTTATTTTATGTTGGTCTATGATGAGTGGTGAGGCACCCCTACACCCAACCATATGAATCACGAGCGTTCACGTGCAATTTGATTGAATTATAAAGACTACGAGCACTTACACATAGTATTCTAACCATCAAAATCCTAGTTAGAATAGTTGTTGTTCTCTCAACCTCACTTGTGACATTCTAGAACGATAGTCAAGTGAGACTGAGGCATATGATTTTTATATGTTTTCTTTTATCTGTAATATCTAATTATTCTAATATAGGGAGTAAAAAGCTAGATAATTTAAGATTCCACTACGCTATCACCCAACTACTCCTAGAATAAGCAACCATTTCCACCTTCTGCGCACATCCTGAGCATGTCCTAATCACTACTGGGTTGCCAGATGTTAAGTGTCACTAGGTTGCCAAGTGTCAGATATATGTTCAAGGTGGTCATGCTTATGTGTTCTCGTGGACTATGAAAGTGTACAGTAACTATAAAGTGATAACAAAAGCATTAAGATTATTAAAGTATTAAAACATTAATGCTTAAGTAATCTTATCCAAATGCTACAAGGCATGTCCAAAAAGCTCATCTTTATTGCCGTTCATGCTAATGGGCTTAGATACATTAGCACTTGAATAAAGAGCTATACGCTCTTTGAGCTCTGCCTTCGGGCACTTGGAAAATAATCTAACTCCTATGAAAATAAACTACAAGAGTTTTGCTACAACTCGAACAAAAGGTGCCATAAATGTAACGGGTGCACACATATTCATAGTAGAAAATGGACTCTGCATTGATGAGGCCACTTCAACACCTAGAAAGATGTGTTAATGGGGCCATGTTGATGCGGCTGTGTTAATGAGGCTTCCTCAATGCAGCCCAGTCGATGTAGTGGACTAGATGCTTCATCATACCTCCATGACTAAGTGAAAACTCATCCTTGAGTTTGTTACAATTTGGAAGGTATGAGGTTACTAGCAACACACATAGCAAGACATATCAATACACATACTAACACTAGCAACACACCAAGTACCCAAGTGTAGGGAAGAAAATTACAAAATTGAGGTGTTTGTGGACAAAAAAATTGAAAACCTTGGCAATAATGGACTCACAACCCCACCAAGATGTTGAAGTTGCTAAAGAGGATCATATAGTTCCAAGTGGCAGTGGTTCTGATAGGCCCTCACTAGCTTCAGGTGCATGCAGTGGTTGAGGTGGTGGTTGTGGTTGTGCTACGGCTGTTGCAACTTCTGGAGTAATTGGAAAGCCTCCAACAGAGCCCTCATTTTATATTCTTTACTTCTGGGGTCATTCACAGTCCAAGAAGATTCACTAATGTGTGCCAAAATGGGAACATTCCAAGGATATGGAAGTGTAGGGAAGATCTCTTTTAAATTGATAAACTAGGCCATAAACTATTTTCATTCTTTATCGAATGCTCGGACTGATGCTTGTAGCCACTGGTAGTCATTCATTCAATGGGCTAAGTTCTCCATAATAGTGCATTGCCTTTCAAAGTAGGTGCAAAGAACTTTGAGTTTTGCATTTGCTATTTCCAGCTTTTGGTTTATCTCTTTATGCACCTTGAACTCGCCTTCGTATAAAGAATACGAGGTGGCCACTTGCTTCTCAAGATCTGACCATAGCCTCCTAGCTGTAAGCATGGCTAGGTTTTCATAACAAAGGTTGGCTAGTTCTATATATTCTATCATTTCTTCAATCTACAGCTCCTTGAGATGAATCTTAGCTTAGTTGTAGGCATTTAATCCATCAAAGATGGGTTGCCATACCTTGCCTCCTTCCTTGAGCTGTTGGAGGGATCGATTCATCTTAGCCTTTGTGACCTAGATTTCTTTTTTGTTAATTTATTTTTGTAATCCCACTTGGTCCTTGTAGTGATTTTTCACTTGTTCAAACTTGAGGACCTCATTTTTCCAACCGACGATTTCAATGGCTGGCTTATGTCACAAGGATCGCACTTCCTCCATTGATAGATTGAGATTTTTGGTAGCTAATCTTGTCACATTGGTGTTTACAGTAGCTAGCTCTTCTTGCTGTTGGTGGATAAAATCTTTCATTTGTTGATTTTCAACACCAACACTGCGTAGGTGATGAACTTCTGTGGTCAACCCAACATTCTCCTGGTGAACCTCCACCAAGTCCTTATTTAGATGATAAGTATGAGATTCCACTAAGGACTTATCAAAGATCACTAACTCTCGCTTGTACTCAACCTTTTGAAGCTTGGTTTAAAGCTGTTGAAAAGCTTCATCTTTGGTGAGGCCATGATTAAGTATAGTCGGGTTGGCTAGTTGGGCCCTTAGCTGGGAAACTTCTGCAGCTAAGCGTTGATTGTTTACCTAAGCTACCTCAAGTTTCCCCTCTAGGATGAGGCACTTGCCCTTTGCTGAGAGAAGCATTGACCAGGTTGTAGTGATGTTGTCTGAAAGGTCAAAGACATCCAGAAGTGATTGCCCAGTTCCCACCAGTCGGTCTAACAATTCTTCATGTTGTGCAGCATTGAGTCTACCACTCTAAGTCCTTGCAGATGTTTACACATCTCTAAGCCCATGTACATCTAGTATAGGCACCGCAGGTGCATTGAGAGCTGTGGCAATCATGTCAACAACCACTTCTACCACAACTTCCTATCCCTAGTGTTGCATTACTAGGATAATTGCCCCCTCACCTTCCTCCAAGTGCATTGAGAAAGTAGCGACTTTTTCTAAAATTTTTGGAAATAATTGTTGGGTCATTGACACCATTACTTCTCGAGTGCTAGGGTCTGTTCTGGTGGGCACTTGTGTTTGCGTGGCCGAAAGCATCAGCCCTATCCTCTCCAGCAAGCTCACAGACTGAGCCACTTGTTGTAGATGGCTCAAGGCAGGGTGATACATAGAAGGGTCTCCACCACTGCTAGTTCCCGCTTGTTGCTCCTATTGACACAGGAGCGATTGTTGGATCTCATGTATGTGCTCTGCGACTATGCATGAGTCTAACTTTGTTGCTTGTGTAGGTGGTGGAGGTGGTCGTTGCTCTTCCTCTATTCTTGTTGTGGTAGGTGTTTTATCTTTTATCATTTTACACCACGAGGCAATTGGGGCATGCCAAAGTGTGTCATTGGCATATCATGTTATCCCTTCCCATTTGCACAATTTTCTGATCAGGTAGCCAAAGGGCAAAGCTCACCTTCCACGTTCATTTTCCACAAACCATTTCTTAATTTCCAAGAAGAGTAACTATGGAAGGTTGATAGGAAATTTCCCGCTTAAAGCAACACATGCATGAGAAGAGAAGGTGATGATTTTGCTAGGTCTTACCATTGGATTTAAGTGGTAAGATCCAATTTTTGAGTAAACTCTTTCTGCGATGGTAAATGTGCCAAACTCCTTATGGTCTATCCCATAGCATTGCCTGATCCACTCTACTTTCACCTCGGGCTCTACTTGTTTTGAAATTTCTACCACATTAGCCTTGGTCTTAGGCAACCTAAGAGCTTGCACGATTGCCTCTACAGAGTAAGACAAATGGATATCTTTGATTCTTACTTGCAACCCCAGCTGTCGATTTCTCTAGAAGAGATAGGTTTCCCCTAGATATCACTCACCACTGGACGTGATGATTGGCCACATGGGAGAATTTTGTAGCTCGGTTCTAACTTCTTCTGGTGCAATTTCTAGGAATGATCCAAAGTTTAATTCTTGAAGGACCATTCGTTGTAGCTCTTTTAGCTTGATAGTGTCAAGGTAGGCCCTAGTCAAGGTGACCTCAAGCTGTGGTGCTCTCGTAATAGTCTCATCCCCTGTGCGATTGTTTTATCAGGACCTCTTCTTCAAGAATCTAATGAACAAATTCCACATCGGGTTCCTTACAAAGAGGGCTAGTTACATGTGAGCCCTCTGCATGCTCCTAAGGTCACATGCCCTATTCCCTTTCGATTCTAGGTCACTTAGCCCAAGGTTGTAATGGTCCTTCCTCCCTTGGATGCCTTGGTATTGGTTCCATCTACAATCACAACATAACCATGAATTAAAATGTGTGTGTGTTGCCCAAAATGGCAAAATATACCTTCCCATGATGGCATGACTAGGCTATGATAGCGACACGTGCATCCTAAGTTTCATTGAATTAAAACTAATGCTTTGATTATCATGATGACTTAAAACTAACTCTTTGATTAACCCTAAGAGGTGTTAAGTCGTTGATTAGCTATACTACCATAACTGACAGAATCATGGGCCCCCACGATGTAGAGCATACCTCTGGTAGCCAAAGGGTGAAAGAATGGTTGGATTAGGACAAATGATAGGAAGATTATATGCCTGAGAAGGAGATTGGATGTAGAAAACTCAAAAAGCTCCCCTCGCGTTATGAGCAAATGGACGTAATTCAAAGGCACGATGCACATATCTATAGTATTTTTTTCGGCATTGATAGGGCCATGTAAATGGGGCTGCGTAAATGCATGTGGATGTGTATATGGGGCCTAGTTGACATATCTATCCATCTACGTTGACCACCATTGACCAATGAATGAAAGGCCTAAATCTACGAATTTTAGCACAAAATTGGAGTCATTCGAAAGTTCAAAGACCCGAGAACATCATGAAACAAAGAGGAGGGGATGTCAGTGTCAAAAGAAGAGTAAGAGTTAAGAGAACATCATAATATGGAGCATGGGTGATGGAGGGCCCCATGATGGATAACATAGAAATGGTTGACGAATTATATCAAAGGAGTAAGAGATTAACAAGTAGAACCAAAGGATATGCAAGTGGGTCCTTCTCAGAGCAGGCTCCAGCCTTGTTTGCCCTTGCACACCTTCAATAGAGGAGTCTATGGATCCCATAGTCGACTAATGATCATTGAGAATTAATACTCATATCCCTGAGAACCAACCAAAGGATTTACAAGTACCAACAAACCAAGATACATAATTGAAACATGAAATCAACAGTGAGGTGAGGAACGGAGAGCAACATATGAGGGCGAAAGCATGTGGAATGGAGTGCCGAGGTCAAGATTGATATAGTCCCTTTGTGAAGTATGTGGTTAAGTGACCCAATAAGAATATGCTCCAGGCTTGGATCAAGACCAACCATGTCCAATGATGTCACAGTGATGGACTAATACCAACCCACCCACTCAAGACATACACATGCCCCCAAAGACCAAATCTCTGTCCTTATAGAGAAGGAAAGGGAAGCAGGAAGTAAGGAAGGGCCTTAGTTAGAGGGGACCATTAGGCCTATGTAACATGGCTTTCTAGTCCCATAACCAATGCTTGTAGCCCGTTATTTGATCCAAGGTGTGTGCTTTGAATTCCCATTATTATTTTTGTTGTTGTTATTTTTTTTATTGAATGGGAACCACACCATGCAAGGATATATTGGTTGGTCCAAGGGGTGTGCTTTATATTCCCATCATTTTTTTTCCTTTTTTTTCTTTTCTTTTTTTCTTTAGATGGGAACCATACCATGCAAGGACATTTCCTATTATTCATCATCATGGAACAAAAAGGAATCCTTGAGGGCAGCAATGCATAAGAGATCGTAGGAGGATACATAGTCCAACACATCCCCTTGAAGTCACACCTTGTTCCTTACAACTTGGATCCTTCCAAAGTTTAAAATCCCCCAAGGTCAAAGATTTATTAGAGTTGATTCATGGAAAAGGGACTGTACTTCTCTTGATCTGAGAACACCATAGAAAAGTGTGAGTGGTCAAATGTCATGGATTCACTGCCTATTACATGAAAGAAAGTATAACTTAGTTTTCTGAAACCCAAAATGCTAATGTAACAACTAGATATAATAGGCAACCCATAATATGCAAACCCCTATTAGGAGAAACTACCACACCATTGCATCCTATGACAATAAGATGGCTTTATTAGTGAAAATAAATAGAGAAAAATAAACTAAAATAAAATAGAACAAAGCAACTAAAGGGAAATATATATATATATATAAGAGAAAAAGTAGGTAAGAATTGTTAAATGTACGAATGATGGTGTAAAACAAAAATATGTAAAATAAAAAAAATATAGAAAAGAATCAGGACAACTATTTTAGCATGGGTAGTCATCTCCCACACGACTAAGCTTGGAGTAGGAAATTTGAATGATGGAATGTGGCCAACCACTTGGTGAAGTGGTTTGGTGTAGTTCATAGAAGGATTTTAATTGTTGCATGTTGACCAACTACGTTTTTGTTGGGTCTTCAAGTTTGTGTATGAGTAGGGCCCCTAATGGAAAGGTCTCAAAAACAATATAAGGTTCATCCCAGAGTGTTTGAAACTTGGTCCATTGTGGCACATGTGTGGGGTTCCAATAGAGAACTTTATCTCCACATTGAAATGTTACCTTTTGAATCTTAAGGTCATGACGTTGTTTGTTATATGCCTTATGAACTTCATTTGATGATAGGGCTACCAATAGATTCTCATCCAGCACATTTAAGTTGATGAGCCGTTCTCGTTGTGCTAGGGGTAATTCAAGACCTAAGTCACTTGCAGTGGATAGTGTTTGGAGTTCTATCTAAATCGGGAGTGTTGGTAGTTTTCCATACACCAACTTGTAAGGAAAGTAGCTTATAGAAAGTTTCTAGGTTGAGCAGTAGGCCTAGAGGACATTGTTAAATTTTGTGCTCCAATCCCTCCTATACTTGCTAATTATCCTCGTTAGGATTTTTGTAATCTCCCTGTTTGTGACTTCAACTTACCCATTGGCTTGGGGGGTGATAGGGTGTTGTTAGCTTATGTTCTACCCTCAAACGCTGCATGATTTTACTAAAAGTAGCACCTATGAAGTGAGTGCCATTATCTGAAATGAGTACACATAGCATCCCAAACCTACTCATGATTTTCTATTGAATAAATCACGTGGCTATGGTTGAGGAACAGTTGGTGATAGCTGTCACCTCTGCCCACTTTGTACAGTAGTCCACTGTGACAATAATGTATGTCTTCCTGTTTGACATGGTTGCAATGGGGCCCATGAAGTTGATGCCCCAAATGTCAAAGGGCTCTAGTGGCTGAATCCACTATTGAGGTCCTTCCATTCTTATTTTCATCCCACCATCTCTTTGACACTGATCAAAGGAGCAGATGGACCATTGAGCATCTTTGAAGAGTGTAGGTCAGTAGCATACTATGAGTAGGATCTTAATGGCTGTGCACCTTCTTGCATAATGGCCTCCACAAGGGCCCTCATGAGCATTTTGGAGGATGTGCAATTGATCTGCATCAAGGATGCACCATCAGACCAAGACATCTACACACAGCTTGTAAAGGTGTCCATTGATTTCCATGAAGTGATTGGCTCTGTGTAAAAACTATTGTTTCTTTTGATGATCCAGCTCCTTTGGTAGCTCTTGTGTAAGAAGATAGGTAAGGATGTTACCAAACCAATTTGATCTTGTGGGTGCCTCCTTCGCAATTGCTCTAGCAAAGAGAAGTTCATCTGGAAACTAGTTAGAGAGTGGGCTCTGATCCTTTGTGTTATCCCATCATAACCAAGACAAGCGATTGGCAACCACATTCTCAATTCCCTTTTTGTATACCATAGTAAGATCAAATTCTTAAAGGATCACGAGCCACCGTATGACACAAGGGCTTACCATTGGTTTGTTCATAAGGAACCAAATGGCACTATGGTTCGTATGCACAAACACCTTGTATCTGAGCACATAGTGTCAGAATTTTTCCAAGGTAAACAACACTACCATTAATTCCTTTTCGGTGGTGGTGTAATTTAACTAAGCACCCAAAATACTTTGGCTGCACAGTGGATGTAATATGGATACTTCTGGTCATCTAACTGCATGAGCACAACCCCCAATGCATAATTAGATGCATCCATCATGATGTGAAATGGTCTGGACCAATTAGGGGCTTGTAGAATTGGAGTCTCTACAAGTTTTTGCTTTAGTATTTGGAATGCAGATTCACATTACCTAGTTCAGACAAACAGAGCATCTTTCTTTGTTAGCTCCACTAATGGCTTAGTGATCTTCAAGAAATTCTCGATGAACTGCCAGTAGTAGCCAGTGTGTCCAAGGAATGACTGGACATCCCTTACAGTTCCTAGCTGATTGGTAACTCCTTGGATAACCTTAATTTTCTCAAGATCCACTTTGATCCTCACTTATGAGATTTGATGTCCCAAAATAATGCATTCTTGGACCATTAGGTGGCTCTTTTGCCAATTGAGCTGTAAGTTAGTTTCTACACATCGCTTCAAAACCTACTCAAGGCAATCCAAGGCTTTCTTGAATGTTGCTCCATAGGTGGAGAAGTCATCTATAAAAAATTCTATACCATTGCCAATTTGCTACTGGAAGATGTTGAGGACAAGGCGTTGGAAGGTTGTGAGTGCATTACACAAGCCAAAGAGCATATTGCTGTATGCAAAATTCCCCTAAGGACTTGTAAACGTTGTTTTGGCCTGGTCCTCTTATGCAATCTGGATTTGGTTATAGCCACTGTAACCATCTAGGAAGCTATAGTAACAATGCCCCAACATGGTATCCAACACCTAGTCCAAAAATGGAAGTGGAAAATGATCCTTAAAGGTTGCTAGATTTAGTAATCGAAAATTGATACAAAATCTCCACTTGCCATCCTTTTTTGACACAATAATGAGTGGGCTGACCCACTTGCTATCTGGGGTAGATGAATCCCACTTTTAGCAATTGCTCAATTTCATCCTTGAAGATCTATTTAAGTTTGGAATTCAATCATCTTTGTGGCTATCATCATGGCTTCATGGAAGGATCAATATAGATTCGATGTTGGCATACCCTAGGATCAATCCCTATTAACTTACGCTATGACCATGTGAAGGTAGTCGACCACTTGTTTACTATCCTTAGCAACTTCTTTTCTTGCTTAGGAACAAGAGTGTCATTGATTATTACCTGCTTAGTATTCTACAAAAATGCATATTCCAAATTAACCGGTAAGGGTTTTAGTTCTAGGGGCTCCTGTTTAAAGCTTTCAGGGATTTGCAGCTTTCCCCAATCAATAGCATCATTAGTAGTGGAAAGCTGCTGATGGACTTGTTCCAGTTCATCTATGCTTCCCATATAGGTACATAAAATGATCTTAGAGGATTCCATACATAGGGTACTGCTATTATAATCAATGGTTAGACACTGGGTGCCTTCTTGGTTAGTGGCTGCTGTGTATAGGCATTGTTGAATTTGTGATTCAGTGGCACATCGACTACATGCTTGAATGGATGTCCACTTAACAGACCAAATTTGCTAAACACAATTGCACTTAGAGTCACTATACATGATGCATGGAACATGATTCTTCTTGATCTTATCAAAAGGATTTTCCTTGAAAATTTCAAGGGAGAGATCTTAGAATCCCAAACATGCATCCACTGTGCTAAGCTATGCTCTTCCCATTATAGTTGGGAAGTCCCCCTTGCAATTATTGATGTGGATTACCAGGAAATCAATAGGGTAGGACCACCCACAAGTGGTGGTCACAATATCTCTACCAATCCCAAGAGGATAGTAATGGATTGGTCTGCCAACTCAAGTGGAATGTTGCTTTTCTTCAACAGGGGCAGGTTCCAAGTCTTGTACATATAATGTGAAATTAGGTTGACACTTGACCCTGAATCCAAAAAAGCTTTGCATGGCATGTTGCCTACCACCTGAAGGTATATGAGGGGGCTTCCTCGATTAGCCAATTTTCAAGGGAGATGATCCACCTTGATCCAGTTAATCACAACATGTGTTAACATGATGGTTTGCACTTCAGAAGGTGTTTGGTTTGAAGGTCACTCAAAGGATTGAGTGTCAAAGGTAGTTGGAGATACAGGGGCACTAGCCACAAGTGAGTGTGAGGGTGTGCTTAGGTTATTAAGCCAAAAAAGGAACATTTTGATTTTGACTTGCTTGGTTGAGAAGCTGGTTGTAAATTGATGGCCTTTGTGGCATTACACTATTGTGGTTGTGGAGGTATTTCTCCTTGCATGGGTGGAGTAGGAGGTAGCTAAGTTGAGGGTTAATGGATAGGTATGGTAGAAGGAGGTGGCAAAGGATAGTGTAGATATGAGTTTTCCCTCTTAGGTGATGGAGATTAGGCTTGAAAATATTTTGGGGGATAGTAATGATTTTGGAAGGTCATGTGACTAGAAGAGTCACGCAAGGAGATTGGCTACTAAATGTAGTAACCATAAGGATCTGGCTGCCGGTAAGGCTATAGCTACCTTCAAGGTGGCATCCCCCATGATTGTGGATGCTACCATTACTGGTAGTGCTCATAGAGTTGTGGTAGAGCTCCATGTGGATAATATCCATGTTGCTGGTGGAACTGCTTAGAATTGCCTTGGGGATAAGGCAATCTCTAGGGTGTTTTCCTTTTTGCTAAGTGAGGATTTAGAGCATACACCCTAGACTCTTCCCAATGTGACACCACGGGGCAACATCCCTTAGGATGTTTGTACTAGCATATGTCACATTCATCATCTTCCTTGGTATCAAAGTCTATAGCTTGTTCTACCACAAAAACTTTTCCCTTACCTTTGTGGTAGGCATGTTTAGCTTCTTTCCTCCATCGATCCCGATCATTACTTTGTTCTTTGGATTCTTCTACAAATTCTAGAACACTTTGGAATTTTTTATTCAAAGAATGCCACATCTTGTCCACCTTGGCCAAAATTTTACAAGCGAATTTTTGTATGGGTAAGGTCTTCCTATTCGTCACTGCATCCAATGGTGATTCCTCCTTGTCTTCATAGAATTGGACCTCCCTCTTTCAGATGGAAGGATCCTAATTATATTCCTCTACGCTTTCCCATTTCTGAGTTCTCCCTCTTCGTTGGCTACCTACTCAATTAATTGCTGAATTTGATGAGCCCTTAACTTGGATAGCCGTCCTTGAGCGTAAACACCAAGGATCCTTTTGTTTCGAAACGGAGCCCATATATCACATGGAAAAGCTGTTCCTACTGAGAGTAGCCATGACTAGGGCATCGGTGCAACAACGAGTAATATCTGCTCATGGTTGCATCTAAGGGTTTGTGGCTACCTTATTTCCACCCATGAATTTTTTGTCTTAGATTAGACACTCTGGAGTAAGTTTGGTATTTATCATTGAATATCTCTAGCATCGTACTCCATCACCTAATTGATTCCAGCTTCAAAGACTGGTACCAACTTTCTACTTCCTTGATGCGTGTGTAGGGGAACAACTTGAGTTTCTACCATTCATTTTCAATATTCTATAGGGTGCATGCATCATGAAATGCTTGCAGGTGAGTTTGTGAATCACAATTATATCCCCCTTCAAATATAAGAATGTTGTTCATATCAAGACGCTTGATCCAACTATCTCTCAAGTATCTAGTAGGTATTTGAACTACCTCTACTATGTTGAGCATGCTTCGAGTGGCAAGTAGTGGTTCATCAAAGTCATGGTCTTGATGATGGCCATGGCATCTATGATGGTTTCTACTATCCCTCCTTTTGTGATGGTGAGCCTTTTGTGACTATCCATGCCCTTGGTCACGATGTTCCCATTGGTGTGCTCGATCATGTCAATTTCTACAATCACCATCATCACGATCTCTCCTATGACGATTGTAATCAGATTCAAAACCTAATGAAGCTAAGGTGAAAAGGGAGGAATGAGAAGAGGGGGGATGACTACCACCCCCACAGTGTTGATCACCTCCTCTTCCATGATAATGACCTTGATCTTCATGTCCATCTGCACCTTCACCATGATCTCCTCCATGAGATCCCTCATCATCCTGGAATTCTCGATTGCTTGAGCCTTTACTATGTATGAAAAATTAGATGTTCTAACATGAGGGCGGAGATGCAGAAGAATGGGAACCATGAGAAACAAGTTCCTCATCATCGTGTTGGGCCTACAGGGACAAAGGGTTACTGGACCATTTTCCCTTTTCTTGTTCATGATGTTTTGCCTACTACAGGTCCCATTTATGTTGTGCCTCATTTGGATAATAGTCCTGATAATCGTGATCCTCCATCATGTACTCCACATCTCAGTCTTGAATGCCCAATTTGGTGAGAGTTTGGAGCAGCATTCTAGGGGCCGATTGATCAAGGGGCAATATAATGTTGCCCTCCATGTCTTGCCATCGCATTTTCTCATCCTGATGTAGGATGAAGGTGAAGTTGGGTATATACTCATCCAGATGCGTATACACCACCTGACATTCCTAGGGCACTTACGGGTTGGATTCGTTTTGCCTGTGAGAAAAAGACATACTAGTGTTAAACAAAAAATAACTTGGTGTGCCTTACTCTTACCTAAGTCTCCTAACATGATTAGATTTTGACATAATGGGTCTGTTCCAATGAAGTGAGTGATGATCTTGCTAAGGCTAGATAGCGAATGTGAGACTAATAATCCACGACAACGGCACCAATGATGAGTGGTGAGGTACCACTATGCCCAACCATACGAATCACAAGCATTCACGCACGATGCAGTTGAATTATGAAGACTATGAGCACTTACGCATAGTATTCTAACCATCAAAATCCTAGTTAGAATGGTCATTGCCCTCTCAACCTCACTTGTGACATTCTAGAACAATGGTTAAGTCACACTAAGGCATATGATTTTTATATGTTTTCTTTTATCTGTAATATTAATTCTTCTAATATAGGGAGTAAAAGGCTAGATAATTTAAGATTCCACTACGCTATTGCCTGACTACTCCTAGCATAAGCAGTTGTTCCCACCCTTTGCACACATCTTGAGCATGCCCTAATCACTACTGGGTTGCTAGACATTAAGCATCACTAGGTTGCCAAATGTTAGACATATGTTCGAGGTAGTTGTGCTTATGTGTTCTCATGGATTACAAAAGTGTACAGTAACTATAAAGCGATAACAAAAGCATTAGGATTATTAAAGCATTAAAACATTAATGCTTAAGTAATCTTGTCCAAATGCTACAAGGCACGTCCAAAAAGCTCATATTTATTGCCATTCATGCCAATGGGATCAAATACATTGGCACTCAAATAAAGAGTCATACACTCTTTGAACTTTGTCTGTGGGCAATTGGAAAATATCTAACTCTTGTAGAAACACACTACAAGAGCTTTGCTACAACTTGAACAAAAGGTACCATAAATGCAATGGGTGCACACATGTTTATAGTAGAAAATGGACTCTGTGTTGATGATGCCACATCAATGCCTGGAAAGATGTGTTGATAGGATCACATCGATGCGACTACGTTAATGAGGCTTTTTCGATGCAGTCCAGTCGATGCAATGGACTAGATGGTTCATTAGTCTTCAAGGGCAATGACTACCTAATTGTAACCATTAAATCCATCTAGAAAGCAATAATATTCATGTCCTTCTAATTTTTCTAGAATTTAATCTATGTATAGTACTGGAAATGGTCTTTCTTTGTATTTTGTTTTAACCTTCTATAATATACATAGACTCTCCATTTTCACCCTTTTTTGGTACTATAGTAATTAGGCTTATCTATTCACTATTTCCTATTGGATAAATTATTCCTTCTTTCCAAAGTTTTAAAATTTCATCCTTAACAATTTGTTTTAAGGTTGGATTAATTCACCTTGGGGGAATTCTTATTGGTTTTACATTGTCCTTTAGATAGATATGATGTTGACAGATGTTGGGTGAGATTCCTTGGTGAAGGTCCTCATAGCTCCATGCAAATGTCTTATATTTTCTATGTAGAACTTCTAATAATTTTTTCTTGCTCATTAGTAAGTTGGGAATCTATTATTAATGGTTTATTATGATCTAGGAAAACATAATTTAGTGCACTAAGTAGTTCTCTAAGATCCAAGGAATCTTTATTTGTTGGTTGAATTATTTTTCCAATATTCTCTAAACCTAAATTCAAAATCTAGTTAGGGAGTGTTGGCACATTTGACCATTTCATGGAGTAGGTTGGCAAGATTAAATTGGTTAAGAGTTTTTGGAGAAGTAGCAAAAATTTTAGTTTGAGAGAAAAAGAATAAGTTAACAACAACATTCTTTTAATTTAAGGAAAAAATATATAGGAGCACCATTCCTATAGTAAGCTTATGAATCTCTGAGCATTTCATTTTACAAGGCAGTAATATAGATATATAAATATATTATGATACACTGAGGCTTTACAGAACCAAAGTCTAGCGGGATTATAGAGGAAGTCCAATTTTTATATGTATCATTTATATGATATGAATATGTAGCAAATCCAAGCGCATCTTGATTAAAATTGGTTTTGTATCCATGATATTTTGGGAAAGCATATCTCTGCAACAACACAAATTCAGCAGTCTGGTGGTGTAGGGTAAAATTATTTCTCTTGTGAATTGTCTCAAATTTGTGGCTGAAATAGAATTCCAGGGGGAAGATTTCCATACAGCCATCAAGTGTATATTGCTTAAACAAGAAATTAATGTAAAAATGCAGAGGTAAAAATTGGAATAGCAATCGTAGCTAACGACCCTATCATCCTCGTCATCCACATCTTCTTCTCACACGGTCGTGCCAGGGAACTTGCACATATTGTTTAGATCAAAATATTGGATACTTTAGGGTTTCATTATCTGCAACCCGCTCATCAAAAAATTTCTGCCACGCCCTCAGAAACCCTAAGCAATGGAGGCAGTGAAGGCATTGGCGTCTGGAAATGGTTTCCCAACATCCTAGCGCTTGTCAGCGGAGGATTAAATCTACACTATCCACAGTAGCAGATCACGAGCAGCGATGACCACTGCTGTCACTGCATCAACAAGCCCTTGTTCCACGTGGAGGTTCGGCCTATATGCCTGAAGTGCTGTCACATGAAACAGGGCCGTAAGGGCCTTTGCGCTGCCTCGTGTGCCACCAAACCCTACCAGTTTTTGTGCTATTCCACGCATTACCAAACCTTATTCCTCTGTGCTGATTCAGTGTAACTCAACAAATTTCATGTTCACGTGCCTAGGGCTTCACCACGGCTAGGAGCACCTTGAGAAATATAGGCAGAAATAGATGAAGTTCATTGCTGCAACAATGACGAAAATAGAAACAACATCGCGGCTAGGAACTCATTTCAAAAATTTTAGGCAGTTAAAAATATAAATCACAAATGTCATTCGCTCCTGGAACCTACAATCCGAAATGACCAAAAATAGTAGCAGTGCCTGACGTCGACGCATTTGTCTCCACTGTTGCCAATCCACCAAGTGTGGCAACCGAGACATATGCACAACTGAATCAGCAGAACCAGGAGATGTTTTAGCTGATGCTAATAAATTAGAGTTGTAGTTTATTTAGAAGAAACCATCATTGCTTAAGACAAATACAACCTGAATGCACGAAATTGAAGTCACAAAAATAAAATTCCAATTTCACATGGTCTTATGGTAAGAAGATAATTTCAGCAATTTCTCGCATATGGAACCCTTATTAAAGACCCGACATTAATTTTATTATCCCAAGTGAATTACTAAGGTTTTATATACAAGGGGTAATTTAAAAAATCCTAAAATAAGAATTGTATGAAGCTCTTATATTATTGAGATCTTAGATTTATTCTTCAAAATTATTATATAGGTTGTTGCCTATAAATATGCATGTTAGCATGATTTTCTCCTAACTTCCCAACTTCCTAACTTGTTGGGAAAGTTATAACTTCCTTACTTGGGAGAGAAGTTAGCTAAAATATTTTAGAATTTAACTACCTTTTGAAACCTATAAAAAGGCTTCAAGGGTTAGTAGAAAAAAAGGACTTTTGGGGGGAAGACTAATAGCTCTCACTTGGAGACACACTTTGGAGCTCTGGAAGAGCATTGTAAAGAAGAAATTGTGAAAGATTGCTTGTAAGATGACTTGCTAAAGAAAGGATTTCAGCCTCTTTGTCATAGTCCTATGAGTTATGCTTATTATTTTTTTATTTTGTTTAAATTGTTTAGCTAGTGGTTTAGATAGTATCATGCTTGGCAAGTAATTTTGGGATTTTTAGATTGCTCTTCTTGTTCTTGTTGCATGATAGAAATTTCTATTAAAATTTTGCAATAGAAGCGCTTGTGTTTAAAAGCCTTAAGAGCATTTTAGTAGTGAATTTGATTATTGTGCAATGTATAAGAACTTCTATTGAGATTGTTGTAAGAGAGCATTTGCATGTAGTCAAGCCGTTGAATGATTCAATAGTCAAGAGGGTTCAGAAAATCTTTGGTATTTTGATGTGACCAGAATATCTTTCTTTTATCTTTAAAGTGAATCTCTGTGGTATTTCAATCAAAAATTGTCAAGTCTTTTGAAGGTTCTGTTGAATGCAATTGTTAACATCCATTATCTAACTAAAATGGAGTCTCGTACATCGTAGTTTACGCAGCAATTTTTTGANCGTAAAAGCCATAGGAATAGTAAAGGGACTTGATAATTGAGGTAGAAAAAGGAAAATACCCAATTAACTTTGCTGTTTTGGAAGTAAAAGATAATGATTGTTTTCTTGTTATACTAGGTAGACCTTGGTTAGCAATAGCTGATGCTGTAATTAATTCTCGATCTAGACAACTTCAACTTTCCTTTTCCAATCTTACTTTTACACTAAATATATATGATAAGGTAAAAGAAGATCATTTAAATGTAGACTTGAAAGAAGCAAGAATTCTCTAAACTTTACCCTCTTCAGCAATAACATAAGATAATAAAACCTTAGTGTTGAATAATTTTGAGGAATGACCTTTAGATCCATCAACTAAAGAACAACAAGATCTCCCTATTGGCGACCGTTTGGGACGCGACCGCCAACGAGTGTCCTCGAACAGGATTTAGGTGCTTGCTGGTCTCTGGGAACACCAAGGCCCAGATACCTCCAAATAGACTTAGTAGTTAATGTNAGAATTCTTGCTTCTTTCAAGTCTACATTTAAATGATCTTCTTTTACCTTATCATATATATTTAGTGTAAAAGTAAGATTGGAAAAGGAAAGTTGAAGTTGTCTAGATCGAGAATTAATTACAGCATCAGCTATTGCTAACCAAGGTCTACCTAGTATAACAAGAAAACAATCATTATCTTTTACTTCCAAAACAGCAAAGTTAATTGGGTATTTTCCTTTTTCTACCTCAATTATCAAGTCCCTTTACTATTCCTATGGCTTTTACGTTTGAACCATTAGTTAATGATATTTTCATGTTTAATCCTTTGATATCTTGTATATCAAGTGACCTAACCATTTAAAGAGGCATGATATTAATGTTGGCTCTTAAATTGAATAGGGCATTTTGAATTACTTGGGCATTTATTTTGATTGGGATGGTAGGGACTCTAGGATCTTGGTATTTTGGAATCTCATGATTTTGTATAAGTTGAGAAAGATTTTCAACCAAATAAACCTATTTAGGAATTTATTCCTTTCTTCTTCGAGTGCATAATTCTCTTAAGTATTTGGCATAAAGAGGTGTGTCTTTTATTACTTGTTCTAAAGGGATATGCAAATACAATTTACTAAACATTTTTTCAAGATGGGCTTTAGTTGTAAAATCCTATTGTAATCGCTTAGGGAAAGGAGGTAAAACTAGTTACTTAGAGAGTAATGGTTGTTTTTTTTAACTAGTTGGTTGATCGTCCTCATTTACTATTTGTGGCTAAATTTCTTCTTGTGTTCCCACCTTCTGAAATCTTACCTTCTTTTGAGGTTTAGGTTCAATTGTTTTTTAGCAACACCATAAAATTTCAGGATCCTCATACCTCAACAGGGTCTTGGAATTTAGGCAAGGACTTCCACAAGTGCAGCGTCATGAAAGTTCGGCAGGAAAATGTAGGCACTGAGGTTGGACTGTCCAATTCGGCAAGTTTTCTATCTCCAGAGCTGACAGGCCTGATGGACTCTCCAGCCTACCCACCTGGACAATTCACCCGGCTGACAGTCTACTCAAAAACTATGCTAGGAGTTGCCGAAAGTGTTTGGGATAAGCAAAGTAGTTCGACAAGTTTTCTAGTGAAGACGTTTGCCATGCTATGCTATGCTATGCAGCGTAACAAACCTCGAAAGATAGTTGCTCAAGCATCCAAGTGCGAATTGACATAATGATTGCAAAACAAGTCAAGATTCAATCAACGCAACGTGCTACACTATGCTACGCTACGTAGCATAGCAAAGGCGAAGCAAAAAGGCCCGACTTGCAAAGTGATTCTAATAAGAAAGTTGCACTCGGAAAACACTCTGGCTTCCAAAATCGATTGCCCCACTTAGCCCCAGGCCTTGAGCAAAGTTTCTTGCTAGAAAATGATGGATTGAATGAAAAAGTAGGATACGCTGGCTACTACACTATGCTATGCTACATAGCATAGCATAGTGTAGCAACAATACAAAAGTAGCAAGGGTGTTTCAAACATGAGTTCAGCAAGTTCAAAGGCTTCCCAACATAAAGGAAAAAATTTGTAATTTTTAGCATGACTAAGCCTTAGAAAAATGCTTTTAGCTCCAATATAAGTTTCAGTTACGGCCAGTGGCTATGCTATGCTACACTACATAGCGTAGCACAACGTAGTAAGCAGCCACTTATGCTACACCAATATACTCGATAGCGTGAGTAATACAACAATGGTACGGAAGCATCAAGACGTCTTTGGGTAGTTCTAGAACTGGTTGATAGCAATCTTCCTCACTCTGGCATCTCCTTGGTGAAATCAACAATACCACTCCATTTTGCACACCCCCTGGTTAGCTCCCAAAACATTGTTCCTACGCTTGACCCTACTCGTAAGAGTAGGGAAGACGTAGTCCTAGAGTGTAAGCTCCATTTTTTTTTTGCATTGTTAGCACACTGATCTCGGCACATACAGTTCTGACAGTATAGTCATAGTGTAGCCAAGTTCACATCCAGCATTGCACACCTACACGCTACAGGCACGTTAGCATCTTGTGGGGTCCAAGACATGCAGCATCCAGGCCCCATTTATTGCTTACTCCTGGCCCTATAAATACCATAACAAATAATGCTCAAAGGATGGGCCTTTTTGCTAAAATAGTTGGCATTTTTACATTTACAAGAGCAGTTGGCTTGTTGGCTTTTCTACATCGGTTGGTTGGCTTCTTGCTATAGTTGGCTTTTAAGTTGGCTTTCAAAAGGCATAGTTGGAATTTTTCTTGAGCATTTTAGTTACATTTGAATAAGTAGTGCATCTTTGGCGTTGCATAACCTATTGTACACCTTTCGAACAAGGCAAAGAATTGAATTCGTGACCTTGGGGTGGTGCATTTTCTTACTCCAGTTTGTTATGCTATTTATTTACTATTATTGTTATTTTCATTTCCTCCATTTCTGCATATCAGCAGGCATCTCCTTTAGTATCATACCTAGGCATTCTCCCCCCTCATTCTGTCCCATCCTTGTACCAAGCGCCAGTTACATCCACGTTGCCCTACATACATACTGCGTCTACTTCACAATTGCCCAAACCCTCCACTCTTGTCTCATTGTTTGCATCTATTCCATCATTAGCAGTAGGTCTAGGCCCAAACACGTGGTGGATCCTAGCCACTCTACTCCCCACCTCACAGCCCCACCAGATGTCATAACATCCTTACCACCAAACATACCAAGTCCCGCAGGTATTGCAACCAACCGTGGGACTGTGGCCCATTCCATCGATCATGCAAATGACCAACCCTACAGCACTACTAGTAGCCACTACTCTAGCCACACCACCCACTAGGTGGTGGACTGCACAAGTAGCACCCTTCACAAGGGTAGCCTCAATGACCCCCCTCTATGAGCCAAGCTGCTGCCCTCGCTATGCCACAAACGATGGTTGCCCCCATAACCCCACAACCGTTTGCATCATCTCTGGGTTTGGATCAAGCGTTTCAACTTATCCAGACCCTTACTAAAGAGGTTAGGTGTCTCAAAGCTGTAGGTTCTGATACGGTGAAGATCATGGATTTCTACCATGACGACCCCATTAGCCCGGTGGTTCCTATGCTTACATTATCCCCTGGGATGCTGCTTCCCCAATTTACAAAATAAAACGAGGATGGCGACCCTAACGTAGATTTGGTTGCATTTAAATCTAAATCTTTGTTGCTGCAATAATGGCTACACACCATTATTCATGTCTTTGCTATGTATCTAACAAGCAAAGCTTTAGACTGGTACTGCATGCTCCCATGCGCCTCCATCTCAACACTGGAGGAGTTGCTGACCTAGTTAGTGACCCGCTTCAAGTATAACTTGAAACCTGAAGTCACGCTGGATTAGTTAATGGGAGTTAAGAAAGACCCACTAGAGTCAATGCATAGGTTTATACAATGGTGGAGTGCTACCTTGAACGAGATTCGTGAGCCTATTATGGAGACCCACTTGCTAGCCATCTTCAAGGGGACGATGAATGATTTCATCAAATCCAAGCTATATTACCTAGCCCTTCCCTCTCTTAGTTAAGATTTTTCACAAACAAAAAGCATTCAAGATGTGGCTAAAGCCAGTAGGGATCTGGCCTATGTTGCATACAAAAATGCATATACTAAAAAGGATAAAGAGAAGGGTAAGGTCGCAACGGCCATGGTGGCCACCATGGCAAACGAGGCCAAGCCCAACAACAAAAATAATAACAAGAAAGTAGCCACAATGCCAACTAACCCTACGCTTAGCCCAAGCAATGCTACCTAAGCCTCCACCTCAGCACCCAAGACACCCACCTTGCCTAAACCCAACTTCAAATGTAAAGATCACTCCAAGTACACCCTGCTACCTATCAAGCCTTCAAAAATTTTGAAGTAATTGCTAGGGGTGGGGTACATTCAACATAAGTGGATGTTAGAGGAGGTGACCAAACAACATCAGCGGTATTATGAACTTCTGAGGAACCCCTCCTTGGCTATGCCCAACGAGCCTCCAGTTCCTAAGAACTTCAGGTTGGAGCGGTTCTGTGACTACCACCAACTTTGTGGTCATGACACGAATTACTGTCTAGCCTTAAAACATGACATTCAATAGATGATTGATCAGGGGAAGCTAGTGTTGGATGAAAGCAACATCATCTACCTTGAAAATCAATCCATGCATGTTTAAAAGGACCCCCTCAATTGTATCAACGTAGGGTACATCATTAACATTATTGGCGTAGATGGTAATCCAGAACCGCCACAGTAGCCGTTTGTGGTTTGTGTACCTCAATGTAGCGTAGCGACACCAACAATGGCAACAAAGATATTGCAGCAAGCATTTGTCCTTAAGGTTCCTCCTCAGACATCCACCCCTGCACCTTTTGTAGTTAGAACTGAACCACCGCTTGCACTAATACAACAAACACCATTCATCATTAGGGGGCCAAAACACTCAACTACCCCCATCCCACAAAACCAACACAAGACAACATCACAACCTTCTCATTCAAGGAAATGGGAAGAGTGTCTGACAAGTGAAACAGCTATGGAACGTACCGCCCCAAGTCCTTCCAAGCCTACTCCTTCGTCCTCTGCATCTACGCTCGGCTCGTCACCAAAAGTTAATGCCACTACACATGCATGGTCATTGCCACCTCGCTCGAAAGGGTCTAGCCCCAAACCTAAAACTGATCCTCCTTGGGAAATTCACCTTCTAGGATGTATGGAGGAAGAGAAGGGTAGTAAAAAATAGGGAGGCAGACAGGACCTCCTAAGTGCTCTTACTAAGGTAAAATAGGTTCTAAAACAAAAGAACACAACGTTGAGCTTGTATAACATGGTAATGACTTCCACCACACACCGCGAAGCTTTGGTTTGCATGTTAACGTCCATACCAGTTGACAAGAACATGCTGGTAGAGGAGAAAGCAATCCATTCGATCATGCTTCCTTCTACGCTTGAAGAACCATGGCCATCCCAATTGATATTATGTGATGAGACCCTGAGAAGGATCAAGTGATGATAGCACCCCTATTCATCACAATTCAGGTTAGTGAACATAAGATCCAAAGAGTACACATTGATGATAGGGCTGCTACAAACGTCATCTTGTTCCGCATATTGGACAAACTAGGTTTGGTAGACTAAATCAAACCCATGACAATGTCATGTCTGAAGTCATTCAATAGGGTGTAGGTAGTGGTGAAAGGCACTGTCCACATTAACTTTGTGGAAGGGGACCAGTTTTCCACAAGCGCAATGTTTATCATGGTGGAAGAGATGCCCGGGTTTAACTTGATCTTGGGGAGATCGTGGTTAGCCCAACTAAGGGTTGTCTCTTCACCCATACATCAAGAAATCCATCTAGCTTACGCAGGCAGGGAGGTGCTGATCCACGGTGACAAAGTGACAACCCAGGCAATAAATAATGTAGATATGGAGCAAGGTTCAGTGGTCATAACCTTTGAGAATGAGGCACATATTTCTGCCGATACTAATTATTGGACAAAAGAGCTGGCCCAAGATGCCAACTCAGAAAATGAAACTATGTGGCCGAGTTGCCTTTTCAAGTTGTAGAAAACAATGTAGAAGAATACTGCAATAAAGCCTCTCGACCTTACGTGTCGCCAAGCCCACGATGGGTTAGAAAGCAGTTACGAGGATGATCATTACTAGTGTAGTGTAACAACTCCACTGCTCCTTACCCAATTAACACCCATTATACATTTATTCCTTGCTTGCTTCACATTCACTCATTTACGCTAAGTGTCTGACTTATTTTTTAAACTGTTCACATGTCCTCCATTTGCATTATGCCACGGCCTACTAAGGCCTAAAATTGGAAAAATTTTCCCTTACCATCATCCCACAATCCAAAATGGCCTAAAACTAGAGATGGCTCGAAATGGCCTAAAACTAACGATGGCCTGAAATGGCCTAAAACTAGCAATGGTCCAAAATGGCCTTAAACTATCATGACGACCTGAAATGGCCTTAAACTAAAATGAGATGTTCCTAACGAATTCAATTCATAAATAAAAAGAGAATAAAATAGAATAAAAATAGATACAACACATAACACATAAGCAAAATAAATCTCTTCGTATTTCAATTTTTCTTTCACAAATTAATAATGTTTGTAACATTATTTGAATTAAAATAAAATAGTTAACTGCTACGCTATGACCCTTTGCCCCTTCCATGATTTCCCACTTCATTAGGCCCTGTGTTCTCACCTGGATCCTACACCATAAAAAAATGGACTAGTCAGCTAAAGCTGCAATAAAGACTCCAACAAAATAAATTTTTGCTATGCCAAAGAATGACTGACCTGAGATGGCCCCACGTCTATTTCGGGGGGTATTCGATCTAGACCTGCCACTAGGCATCGTAAGATCTCCTCTTCACCCAAATGGACTAGTCAACCTAATTCCAGTCCATTTCGGGGGGTATTCGATCCAGACCTACCACCAGGCTGACTAGACCTACCTAATTCCTGTCACCCAAATCAGTGCTAGCAGCAACTTTGTCCTTCTCTATGGATGCCCATCTTGGGGGTCTAGGAGAAAAGGCGGTAGTGGTGGTCTTACCTGCAGGAAAGGTCACTTCCCTTTTGGGAGATTCACTCACTGTCACCTATTTCATGAACCTGTCGTAAGCTCCAGAAGCACCAATAATATCAAGGAATACCTCATGAGTATGTAACTTGACTGAGGCATCCCTGTATTGGTTATGATAGGTGGCACATTTTAGCTTATACATATGCTTATGGTTTTTTGTGCCTGCCCCCACTCATAAACCTTGGCACTGTAATCTCTCCAGTCTTGGTTCTTCTGGGCTAATAGGTCCATTTGCATGTGCTGCTCTATTATCTCACAGGTGGCCTCATTGTTGCACCGCATGGCCATCTAGTACCTCACCTAGTCAATGGTGATTATGCGCTAATTACCATGGTTGGTATCTTAGGCCAACAGGAATTCATTTCTAGAGCGGAGATCTTCCACCTCGGCGGTCAGGTTGGCCTTCTCCTTCTCAAGCCTTTGAACCTATTTCTAGAGGTCTTCATTCATGCACCTGCATTTCCACAAGGAGTGTGCTGAGTACAACGCACATTGGCTTGCCTCGTCGTATACATGAAGAGGTACTTCAGTTACCTCCTGTGGAAATGCAAGCACAGTGTTGACCTTGACCACCTGCTTAAGGTTCCACTTGAGATGAGAAGCTTCCAACCACACATAAAAAATGCATTAGTCACAGAGGCATAGTGAATGCAACAGTAATGTAGAGTCAAGTGTAGCACTTTAACCTACCCATTTCTGGGTCGACCTACCTTACACGGTCGATCATGTCATTGACCACCCCTTCTATGAAAGTAAATTTATTAGGGGTTTCAATCCATGGTCACAAGCGGATCGAGGATGAGCTGAAGGTGTCAATAGTGGTATCAGCTGCATGGTAAAACATGTTAGTTAAAATAGAAAGAACCATAATAGGGTTGATGAATAACATAAATGACAGTGTAAAGCTCCTNACATAAATGACAGTGTAAAGCTCCTACCCTGCAAACCCTCAAGGGTGATAGTAGGGGGTCGCCCATTGGCACATTGTCAAATATGTGGTCAAACTCACCAGCATCCAAATGGAGTGCCTCTCCTTCTAGCTGACCCAATAACGTAGTAGCATCTTGACATTCATGTGCACCTCCAACACTGAGCTACTCTCTGCAAAAGGATTATCAGTAGTGGCCTTGTCCTGGTTGCCAGGAGACTCTTCGTCATTGGCTAGGCCCCTTTCTTCATCGACAGGGGCCTCCTCCTCCTCCTCTTCATCAACGGAGACCTCCTCCTCACCAGCTGAGGTCCTTTCTTATGTAGTAGGGGCCTCTTCCTTATTGGCAGGGGCCTTCACCTCTGTAGCTGGGGCCTCCTCATTTTCACTAGTCGTCCCTGTTGTAGGGGCCACCACCTCTTCTCCCTCTTCTTCTTCTTCTTCCTCCATTGATAAAGCATAGTCACAGTAAGTAAAGTATGCTAACCTAAAGCAGATGCTATGCTGTGCTACACTACCTAGCGTAACACAGCATTGCAAACATTAGCTAAACAACAAATAAAAACAAAATAAAAAAAGAAGTGAATACTTACCAACTGGAGGCTGCACTCTACGAAGCTTGAATTGCAACTTCTTCCCCCTCTCTTCGTTAGTATGGGGGGTCTCATCAGTAGGGTGGGACCTCTTGCATTATAGCTTGGTCATCACCATCTCTACAATGAGGTGTTCCCCCCTTGTCACACTACTGGCGGTAATGGGGGATTCCTCTTCCACATTGTCCTTGGCTCGAAAGTTGCATGCCACCCAATCCCTGGTCGTCATTGAGAATGACTCCCTAATAGCTTTTGGGGCATCCTGAGATCGGGTAGTATGGAAGACTTAGTAGATCCACGGTTTGGAGATCTGGCTACGATCTTGTAGTACCCAGACCCCATTCTCATGGACTACCAAGAATTTTGCAAAATTCCATAGACAGGCTATGAAAGAGGCATGGTGTACATTGAAACGGGATTCAAGCTTCCCATGAAGCTTGACCATTTCAGCCTGCATGCCTTTACAAAGATTCTTGGTCCAATTGTAATGGGTCCCTTCTTCCATGACATCCCTCATTATCCAAGCCTGCTCAATCCCTCATTATCCGAGCCTGCTCAATCCCAATGATTTTTCCTTGGGACAGTAGCTTGGGGAAGGCATGGGCATGGAAGACAGGGTAAACCATTTTGGCCACCCATAGCCTGACTTTCTCAATATAAATCCCCTTTTGGTCCATCGTAGCCCCTAGCCACTCCTCGATGTCCTCCTGATTGTATCCATCTTTCTTGGATTTTTCTCCCATAGGGAGACCATCATAGGAGATGTTGAAAAGATCTGTGAACAATTGATCATTAACATCAAATACCACGCATACATCATAAACACGTGTGTAGAAGCGGTCTACCTTTTCGGAGAAGAAGTCAGTTAGGGAAAGCATCTCAGCAGGTGGGACACTCAAGTTAACCATCAAAAACAAGTCCATAAGCCCAGCCGCTTAAAGGTTATGGACCAGTGTGATTGGGGCCCCATTGTAGAGCCAACACTAGGTCTCCTCCACCTCACCGTACTTAAAAAAGAAGTTGGTCTCGTTGCACCCGGAGGTAATCACAGTCACCTCCTGGGATTTCTTTGCTACTAAAATGATTTGCAAAAAATGAAAAATAAAAAGAGAAAGAGGGTTAGAAAAATGTAAACATCACTCAAACATTTAGTAGTGAATGCACACTTTAGTGTACCAGATTTAAACGACATGGAAAATGGTGGGAGATCCACCAACGTGTCTTCGATGGTAAGCGGCCTGTGGGATGCCCATTCCCTATCCAACTAACCAGCTTCTTTACATTTCCCATAAAATTGGGAATACTGGGTTGGATATGTTCTAAACTCACCTCCAAACTAGTGTATCACACCGGCGCACACATTCCCAGTGGAGGAAAACTCTTGTAGGGACATCTGTGTTAATGCCAAAGCATCTGTGTCACCGTGAAGACCACTCCTATCAATAAAAGACATGGTAACACAAAAAATGCACGTATACACTATTAATCCCTGTATCTAGCATAACATAGATTACATGATAAAATACCTTTGTAGAACTCACCCATCGGCATAGTAAATGGTTCCAGGTGGGTTTTGAAAGCAGGTGCCCATGTGGCAGGCAACAAACAATGTATTGTATAAGTGGTAACACTTATACTTAGGCATCTCCCAAATCTAACTTAAGCATCTTAGGCTTTTTGGACGCTGGTTGGAACCTTTTGCTTGCTCGCCCCTGATTGATCCATCAATCAAAAATTTTAGAATACCCTGGTTTGCCCCAGGCAACAAGATTCCTGTGATTGTGGCTACTATCTCTGCCAATAAGTGTGATTAAACGATCACACTAAAATGATGGAGGAGGAACTATAGGAAGTCTCATGCACACTCCTGGAACCAGACCGCCTACCGCTCCACATGTATGTGAGGGGGAGGGACATTGGCCATCGGTTTGCTAAGGTAGCACATGACTCCTACGATTTCTAGGACAATCAAAATGGGTTTCAACATAACCCTACACCAACAAAGAACCAAACGTTAGCACTATGTACAAGCAAATTTTACATGTAGCGTAACATAACCCTCTCATTATGTATAGCGTAGCATGGCATTTTCATTGCATATAGCGTAGCAAGATTTCACAGTCGCAAAAAAATAATAAAAAAATGTAAACAAACAACAACAAAGCAAGCCTCGCAGTGTAGCATGGCCATCAAACCTTACATAATGCAACAATGCTCAGATGATACATACTAAAGCAAATGAACAAGAACAGGCAGACATGCAACACAATATAATCAATGCATTACTACGACAAGCATGGCAATATGGCAAGCTTAAAAAATTTAGCAACGTAGCGGTATTGCAGACTTAACAGCGTAACAATATGAAAAACCTACTAAACCTTGCAACGTACTAGCATATCGCAGTAAAAGCATTACAAAGTGCAGACAAGTAAGAGTTTACTATGCTACAACCGTCCCAACCATAATTCAGCTATACAAAATAACTCGCATTGTATAGTGTTAAACACGTGTCTTGTTTGTCAAATCACGCAAAAGGCCAAAACCCTCTTGAATGCGACATGCTACGCTAGCCATGCGCTAAGCTACCCAAGCTTGCCCAAACCCCTTTGACAAGGCAGTCGCAACAATGGCGACCAAGGAAATACTGCATGCAGCTATAGCGTAACATCCATACAGTCAATGTGGCTAACCAGCTACGATGGCAGCGTAGCGGCCAAAATGGTGACCAAAATAGTGGCAAAAGATGTGGATTTCAATAATAACGATTGCAAAAGTCTGAACAAAAAAGGCAACATAAGATAAAGTCTCCTCCCACATTGTAACGCGCACCTGAGTTAGGTACCCCAAAGTATCCTTGACTTCATCCACTTTAGCGAGCCCTCGATGCTTACATTCACCTTTAGGTGTCATTACTTCACTCGCAAATGCTGTCGGCTGCTATGCTACGCTATTTCACTTTCTCTTGGCACGATCGTACTACGCTCTAGATGTGGGCTCTACGCTTTGACAATGAAAATGATAAGTTTACCAGGGGTAAACCCCTATTTATAGCTGACACAGTGAAAAGAACTTGCAATTTTTGCACCTCGAGTAATGTGGGACACCCCGTGTAGCATAGTACTAGCATGTCATAAATCTACGATAGTGTAGCATTCCTGTTTACAAATAGGTGGGCCCAACCAAAAATTTCACCTTAGCTTAAATTAGAAACCTACCTATATGAAGCTTACACACCACAGTCCACAAAGACCTTAAACTAGTAACTTTATCTAAAAACCTATTCACGGTCTGCAAAGATCTTAAACTAGCAACTTTATTCAAAAACCTATGCACCATGGTCTGCAAAGACCTTAAACTAGTAACATTATATGAACCCTACCTGTTAACGGTCCGAAAAGACCTTAAACTACTAACCTTATCCATCAACCTATTAACTGTTTGCAAAGACCTTAAACTAGTAACTTTACCTTTACAACCTATTAACGGTTCACCATGACCTTAAACTAGTAGACCTAATGTCAATTGCATGTTCAAATCTGCTGACAGCCCGCCAAGACCTTAAACTGGTAATTTGCGAATGTGGCCAAATGTTTGAAAATCATTGCATGTTTCATTATTTCTTTGCAAATATTTACTATTATGTGCCATAGCTTCAAACAGGTATCACTTGACCGAGTTTCTTCTTATTTTGGCAAGTTGAACAAGATGGCCATGCAGCGTGATCTACACTTACTTTTAACCTTAACAGGTCCTCATGGAAAGCTTGCAAGATACCTAAACTTAGAGTCAATAGACTGGGATTCATCAACTGATAACACTGTAGCATCCCTGGAAATGTCCCTAGATTGGCCCGAACACTTGGTCCAAGCCTTAGACTTAGAGGCTGGGGATGTGACTGAGGACCCTCTCATCGAAGCACCAATAACAATATCTAGGGGGGAAATAAAAACACTAAAACTAAGTTCCCTCCTAGATCAAAAAATGCAAAAATATATATCTAGAGTCCTTCAAGACAACATCAAAGTATTCGCATGGTCTTACAATGACATGCTAGGCTTAGACCCATGGCTAATACAACATAACATTGTATTGGATCCAAGTGTCAAACCAGTTAAACAAAAGGCTTGAAAGATTAAACTAGAAATCACACTAGCCATACGTGATGAAATCACTAATCTATACCAAGCAGGTTTCATTCGTGTGGTCGATTACTCGAAATGGGTGTCAAACATTGTTGTAGTCTCTAAGAAAACAAGAGGGATACGAATTTGTATAGACTTCTGGGATCTGAACAAGGCAATGATTAAAGATGACTTCCCACTACCAAGTATCGACCAACTTATCGACACTATGGCTAGGCATGCTTTACTATCCTTCATTGATGGGTTCTCGGGTTACAATCAAATTTGCATAAATCCAGAGCATCAGTTGACAACTACATTTATGACCCCTTGGGGTACCTTTTGTTACACTATGATGGCCTTTGGTCTAAAGAATGCTAAAGCAACCTACCAATGAGTCATGACCTACATATTAAATGGCTACCTCCTAGAGATACTAAACGATTATATGGATGACATAGCAGTCAAGTCTAAGACAACTATTGATCATCCCACTGATCTAGATGTAGTCCTAAAGTGTTGTCATAGGCATGACCTATGCCTTAATCCAAAGAAATTTATTTTCGGCATAAAAATTAGGCACATGCTAGGGTTTGTAGTATCGAATGCTGGAATACAAGTGGACCCTGACAAAGTTAAGGCCATCATTAACTTAGCACCCCATACTAACCTTAAAGAATTGTGTGGGTTGCAAGGTAGAATATAGTTCATCAGAAGGTTTATAACAAGGTTGATTGACAAGTTACACCCCATGCAAAACTTACTATAAAAGGGGGTTAACTTCAAATGGATAACACAGTGTCAACAAGCCTTTAATGACTTGAAGAAAGAGCTTTTACACCTCCCAACTGTTTAACCACCACAGAGGGATAAGCCTTTCTACATCTACCTTGCTATTTTGGACACGTCTATCATAGCGCTGTTATGCCAAAAAAATAGGATGGCTCTGAAACCCTAGTCTATTACTTGAGCCATGCATTCATAGCATATGAAGCCAAATACAATGAAGTGGAAAGAAATTGTCTCTCTTTAGTGTTCGTGCTAAAAAAGTGGAGACACTACCTATTCTATAGTCAAGTGAACATCATATGCAAAAGCAACATACTTTGGGCTATCATGAACAACTTATATAAAAGTAGTAGGATAGCCTAATGGAAAGCAATAACAGCGAAATTCAATTTACATTATGTAGCCCAACCATTAACGAAAGGACAAGCGATAACTATGTAGCTTGCAACCTCACTCATTGATGATTAAGCAACCATAGAACCCAAATTCCTTGATGAACATGTTAGCAGTGTTAACCTTGTACCATCGCATTTTGAGGTCACTTTGCACTTTGATAGCATCTCAACCACATGAGGTGGCAGTGCTGTCGTCGTCATTACAATCCCCTCGGGGGACATGCAACCCTTTGCTTACCGCTTCAAGTTCCTTTGTATGAATAATGTAGTTGAGTACAAAGGACTCCTCAGGGGCCTCTTAGTAGCCCAGCAATTAAAAATTCAACATTTGGCAGTTCGAGGTGACTCTCAACTTGTTGTCAATCAAATCACTGAGGTCTACGCCTGTAAAGCTTTGCATTTATAGCCTTACTGTGATTTGGCCAAAAACGTATTGCAACAGTTCACCACAACAGACATCCAGCATGTGCCACGTAGTGAGAACATTGTAGCCAATGCCTTAGCTACGCTAGCATTAAACGTGCTGTCACACCTATTTGCGACTCTACCTACTTCGATAACAGAGTCTACAGACCCTATCACCCAAGTAGTACACATGGCCTCCGTAAGCACTACCAAAATCCAAGAGTGATATGCTAACATGAAAGCCTACCTACAACATGGTGAACCCCCACATGACTTGACATCTGCCAAGATGCTAAACTGGCAAAGTTTCCAACCATCCGCCATGATGTGAAACTGGCAAGGTAATCATACATTTGCTGAGATGCTAAACCAGCATAGACGTGTCCTTGGGTCATGACATAAAATTGACACCCACAGCATAGTCTACTGGGACCATAAACTAGCTCTTCCACCATCCGCTATGACGTAAAACTAGCAGGTTTCAATCTGCCCAGACGTTAAACTGAGACCACGGTCTATTGAGACTTAAAACTAGCAACAACGGTCAACCAGGACTCAAAACTGAAATCCTTTAATAGAAAATCCATGAAGCAAGTAAGTGTGATCACTCTTGCACTACATCCCTACCAAATGGAATAGGTAAGGCATTGGAACAGACGCAACACAACTACCTCACTGGCATCGTACTGATTCCTTGGATATCCTGAAAGGCATACTACTGACCCCTCAGAGATGTTGCTATGATAGCCACTCTGTAGTTGTAGCTCCTAGGATCAACTTTGCCACTTGAGACCCCAAAGAAACTATGATCATCCATAGTCTTGGTGGCCTCCACCCGTCGTCGCCACCAGATTTTGGCTTAGTAGATTCACTTGACTGGTTCTTTGCCCAGTCGATTAAGCAAGATGAATCTGGCTATCAACGGTGACTTCATGAACCGCAGCATCAACATTGGGACCCTTGCTTCTTGATATGGTCCCTCTTTCGTGGCCTCCGTTCTCCTTTTTGCTTCGGACGGCGCTTGTTTCAATAGCCTCCCCCCCTAGCCATTAGGAAAATTGCTTTTGCTCTCTATTCTCTATTATGTTCTGCAGGTTACTTGTTACGACAACATTGATCAAGAATGCATTCATTAGAAGGTGAGGTGTCACGGCATTCTAAAGTGGCTGCTCGGACTAGCCTGGCTACTTGGGAGTGCAAACCATACCTCTCCCTCCATCAGATACCTTACTTCGCTTTCTCCTTCCCTTATCCTTACGACTGCCTTTACCCTCTTCTTTGTGTGTACAGAGTGTGAACATTTAATCAATTCTTCCACATCATCATGTTCATGAACTGGTGTAACACAACTCGCCTCGTGGAATGTAATTTGCACCCGAAAAAAATGGGCAAAGCTTGGCAAAATGGATGTAAAACAACTCATCCAGGCCATATAGGCGTAAAACAACTTGTCCGTGCAAGCCCTTCATATGCAGTATGGCAATGTAACTTCTCACAAATACACTCGCAAAAGGATGCCTAATGACTTGTTCATGAAAGTTTTATGTTCACATGCTTGAGGCTTCCCCGAACCTCCCTCCTCTCACTTCTTTAAAAATCCCTCCTATGCTCCTCCCCCCACCTTCGCACTTCCAAGTTTGACAGAGCGACATTTGAGTAATTACCAACGAATGTTATTGGTTCCTTTACCTATCTGGTGTTTCGTATTCTTTGTCAATATCTTTCGGGCAAGCCCTCTAAACATCAACAAAGAGGGGCCATTGAAACACTGTGAAAATTTCGAAGCCTCAACGATTCAGCAAAATCTTGCGACTTAGGCAAGGATTTGCGACAAGTCGCGGCTCAACAAGTTCCCATTCCAGCTAAGGGTCTATTCTACCATGCTACGCAGCACAACATAATAAACTCCAGAGGATAGAATAAGATAAGCGGTGCACGACGGCAAGCCTTCAACTTTGTAAGTTTTCTATGTTTCAAAAAATCTTAAGTTTTGGCATATTACGCCGCATTATGCAACATAGCATAACGTAGCATAACATGGCATAATGCCAGAAGGCAGTCCATCGCAACAACAGAGATGACAAGATTCAAGACCTCGATTGTCCAGCAAAATCTCAAGGCTTAAGCAACGATCCATAGCATGCTGCACATTTCATCAAGTTTTCTTTTTCGGTTAAGGGGCCTATTATGCTACATTATGCAATGTAGCATCATAAACCCTAGAAGGATGGATCAGAAACAAAGGAAGTGCGACAACAACACTTCAATTTTTTTTGCAAGTTCGCTATTTTATGCTTAATTACGCTATGCAACACAATCTAGCATGACTCAGCGTAATACAAGCAACAATAGAGAGAGCACAATTCAGGCATCAGTAGTTCATACATCACAATACGCTCTCTAGCGTATTGTAGTGTAAACAAAGAACAGTTTTTTGCCAAAACTCTTTGCAAAAGCGATTTACGACACATTACGCTTTAGGGCGTAATGTAGCGTGGCGCCGCAAGCTTCAAACACAAACACACCAAGTCAATAGAATCTTGTAGGTTCAAGACACACGTCATCTAAACCACATTTTTCTCCTGACCCTAACCTTATAAATATTCCAGTTGACAAAGATCAAGGGGTTGGCAAAAATTTTCCCAGGATTGACAAATTTTCTTCGTGAGTGATTTTCTTTCATTGGCAATCATTAACAACTTTTGGCAAAGATTGACAAGAGAGAAAAAGAGAATCAGTGATCGTAAGAACATCAGAGGTGATTGGCAAGAATCCTTGATCAGAAACAACCGGTTAATGGACATTCTAATTCGAGTCTGACTTCCTTGCGTCCAGATTGGCTAGAACAAGGTAGATCGACCTTTGCTTATTTTATCTTTAAATAGCTTTCTTGTTGTTGGCACATGCTTCGTCTAAACTGAAGTCTGCCTATAATCATTGTATCCAACATATTTTGTTCATAAGTTAAATCCTAGATCTTGGGATTGCATGCTCTCTAAATCCGATCTCCTGTGTCCTATCTATATGGATTTTGCAATCGCTTTAAATCATTTACATCGTTTTTAGTTACCTTCAAGATTAACTATATTATATCTCCTCATAAAAATCGCCATTTTTCCATCCAATTATTACAAAAATTTTATTGATTAAGTAAGTCCTTGTTTGACCGACAAGACTGTTCAAGGCACCTCATATTTGTCTTCTCCATCACAGCCCTCGCACGGATCCGGGGTTGGAACTGTGTACACAGACTTCTGCTTGGTATTTCCAGCAATTGACATTTTCCAACATTATAGTTTTCTGGCACTAGAAGGAGGGCCTGAACCTCTAATCCACACTTTACGGGTAGTCTTGTAAGCTGTTTGTACCCATTGTCGATTGACGTAAATGTAATACCTCTGTGGTTGTTTACGAGATTGTGTAGTGCAGATCGATCACTTCAACAATTCCTTTGGAGTCCTACAAGATAGAAAGCCCCAATTATTACCTTAGTTTGCCTTTTCCCTTGCAATCTTAATCCTTATCGTCATTACTCTTGAACCATGTAGAGAATGGCTACATCAACCACCATTGTTGACATTGCCAACCTCGAGAATCCTTGGACCATGCAAGTTACGCCTCTTGTGGTCGAGCCGGCAACTAGTCTGGTGCAACCACACTGCTCCCTTAGGCTTCAAAACAAAGAGCTTGAGGGACATGCTCAGCGCAGGGAACACTACAATTTTCTCTATGCTAAACTTGCAACAAATCTGCCCATGTACCCACAAGAACTCGAAGAGAAACAAGAATATGAGTTCATATTCTGCAATGGGAAGGAATTTATTCCTATGCCAAATGTCACTATACCCTTGAAAAATCAACAACAGTGGATCCTAGATCAAATGCTGATGGCTAGGACATCGACGAAACAATGAGAGGAGTTGTTCCGTGATGAAATGCTTCATGACGGGTAGGACGATCTAGACTCCCACTCTGAGGGAGGTAGTCATGCTGATTTAGCCATGGCCCCTCCCTCCACGATGTCCCGCATAAACCCGTTGTTCATGGTCACCATGCCCTTAACTCTATCTAATACTAACAAAGTCCCACATTCGCCTCACCTACATTTTCTCTCTCTGACTATCCTTCTGGGCAATGGCCCATCGCAAATCATTCCTCAGCAGGTGCAATTACCTAATCCATCTCATCGTGCACCTGCATCCCTGTCACTGCATGTACATGTGATACCTACTTCGTAATTACATACAACATCCACCTTGATCCCAACTCACATGACAGGGCCTGCCACTACAGCATGGTGGGTTCCATCTCATATGTCCCATCTCCCCCTTCATCAAAGCCAAGTTCCGTGGGCATTAAACCCTGTTACAGGATTGTTGTTTATGCCCCTAACCATACAAATAGCGTATCCAATGGTATAGCTGACGGAGGCCATCCCTATTCCACCACCTAGTGTGGCTCCTCCTACCATTCTACAAAAAACATCTCCATCCATGGGTCTAGATCAAGCATTCCAGCTTATCCAGACCCTTACGGAGGAAGTTAAACGCCTCAAGGCTACTGGTTCTGACACAATACAAGTCATGAATTTTAACCATGATGATCCTATTAGTTTGGTAGTGCCTGTTTTATCATTACCACCTAGAATGCCACTCCCCCATTTGATGAAATACATTGGGGAAGGCGATCCCAACACCCATTTTGTTACTTTTAGGTTAGAATCGTTGCTATTGCAACAATGGCCACATACTATTATTTGTGTCTTTGCTATGTCCCTAACGGGTAAAGCTCTAGACTGGTATCGAGCACTTCCACATGCTTCCATTTCAACTTTGGAGGAGCTATTAACTCAGTTTATGACTCGTTTCAAGTACAACCTGAGGCCGGAAGTCACGCTGGACCAGCTCATGGGAGTCAAGCAAGACCTGCTCTAGTCAGTTCAAAATTTTATATAGTGGTGGAGTGCCAACTTGAACAAAATCCGTGAACCCATCGTGGAGGCCCATTTATTGGCAATCTTCAAGGGAGCAGTTAACGACTTTATCAAGTCTAAGCTATACTACCTCGCTTCCTGCTCCCTCAGCCAATCCTTTGCTCAGACTACGAGCATCCAAGATGCGACGAAGGCTAGCAAAGATCCAGCGTATGTGGTCTACAAAAATTCTCACAGCAAGGGTAAGGACAAAGGCAAAGCTACGAAAACGACAGTAGCGACGGTTGCCGAGGGGGCCAACAAGAAAAACAACAAGAAGAAAACATCTGCGGAGCCTGCTGAGCCGACAACTAGCTCAAAAAGCGTCAATCAAGAAACTCCTTTTGCCCTTGAAGCACATCCACAGTCGAGGCCTAAATTTGAGTGTAAGGATTGCTCAAATTACGCGACCCTACCTATAAAGCCTTTAGAACTTCTAAAGAAATTATTAGAAATTGGCCACATTCGACATAAGACGGTGTCCGAGGAAGCTCTGAAATGCCATAGGCACCATTGCAAGCTACTCAAGAACCCCTCCTTGGCCCAACCTAATGAAACGTCAGTCTCCAAGAACTTTAGGCTAGATCGATTTTGCGACTATCATCAATTGTGCAGTCATGACACGGATTACTGCTGGGCGTTGAAAGATGACATTCAACGTATGATCGATCAAGGTGACATGATCTTAGACAGCAGTAACCTGGTTCTTCTAAAAAACTAAACCATGCATGTGTACCGAGACCCGTTAAATACAAATAATGCAAGGTACACTATCAACGTGGTAGGTGTAAAGGGCGATGGTTAGGCATAGCCGAAGTAGCCCTTTGTGTTGCAAGTGCCCCCTTGCTCACCCCAAATAGTAGGTCCATCAGCATCGACGAGTGGTGCTCCAAGGAAACCTTTTATCCTTCGAGCCCCTTCTTTGACCACTACTTGACAGCCCATTGTTGGTAAAGCCGTGGCCCAGCCCATGCCTACGCCTAAGGCACCCTTTGTCATCAGGGTGCCAAAACCATCAGCTGCCCCTCCTGTGTAGCAGTAAATCTCCAAGTCAACCCCCCAATCCCAACTTAACAGAAAAGGAGAAGAGAGTATGACAACTGATATGGCCAAGGACTGTCTTACGCTAGGGTTTCCCAAGCCTAAACCCCTCGCTTCTGTGCCCTTGGCCCCACTTTCTAAAAAGGATGAAGTTACACAAATGCAACCATCTTCTCCCTGCCCAAGAAAGTACAACCCTCAACAAGAAGTCGTTCCACCCTGGGAAATCCATCTACTAGAATGAATGGAAGAGGAGAAGGGTGAAAAGCAGCCAAATCATGGGCGGGATCTCCTTGATGCCTTTACATAAGTCAAACATGCTCTCAAATAGAAAAATACAACGCTGAGCCTATACGATTTGTTAATAACATCCCAAAAGCATCGTGAAGTGATGGTTTGCATGCTAACATCCATACCTATGGACAAGAGCCTGCTAGTGGATGAAGAAGCAATTCATTCCATCATGCTTCCCCTCTCCGCTGAAAAACTTGGGCCTTCCCCGTTGACCTTTTGCAATGAGTCCATTAAGGATGACCCAGAAAAAGGTTAGGTGACAACGGCACCCATGTTCATCACCATTTGGGTTGGCCAACATTGAATTTGAAGAGTACATGTAGACGACAGGGTGGCCACTAATGTCATCCCATATCACACAGTGGATAAACTAGGCCTGATCGATCAGATCAGTCCTACAATGACATCATGTCTAAAGTCATTCAATGGGGCATGAGTGCAAGTCAAAGGGACAATGCACATCAACTTTGTGGCAGGGGACCAATTGCCCACAAACGCAATGTTTATTTTCATCGAGGAGATACCTAGCTTCAACTTGATCCTAGGGAGGTCTTCGTTAGCTCAACTGAGGGTAGTTTCATCACCTATCTATCAAGAGATCTACCTGCCCTACGTAGGAGGGGAAGTGGGCATCCACGGTGACGAAATGACCCCTCAGGTTGTTAATAACATAGAAATAGAACAGGGTTTAGAAATCAAAATTCCCGAAGACCAGCCCCCTGTCCAAACACTTGAACAAGCCAAAACAGTGGCTGATGACAGCTTTATTTGGGCCGAACTACCATTCCAAGAGGAAGATTGTGGCGTGAAGGAATAAAGTTATAAATCTCCCCGTCCTTACACATCACCAAAGATAAAAGTAATTAGAAAACAACTACAGGGTTAGCAGATAAACTACATTGTCTAACTATCATGCAATTTACACGCACTTTTCCACCAGCTGTCCTATTTATGCTTTACAAATACTCATTACATTTATGCATATATTTACGCTTCCCACCAACTATTCTCATTACGCTTATACTTATCTTTATGCTTCCACCAGCTGTCTTCGTTACTCTTATCCTCATCTAAAACTAGCAAAGGCCCGAAATGGCCTTAAACTAATGATTTCATTTACGCTTTACACCTAAATTATTTAATGACCTGCAATGGCTCTAAACTAGTAACTCCATTTACGTTGCATGCTTAAACTAGCTACAGCTTGTCATAGCACCAAAACCTATGATTCCATTTATGCTTAACACAAATGAAAATAACAAAAGAACATTAAACTCAAGACAAAATTTGCATTAAATACGTTAAAAGAAAATATTGTCTTTTGTTCCATTCCATCACAATAAAACCGTGGCTAATATAGCCACACTATGCATCTCCCTTGTCACCACTGTCGCCTGTATCTCTCAACTCCACCTCTACTTCGAGCAAATCATCCTCATAGGGGCCACCCTTTTGATGAGGCATCACTTCGTGAAGGCGGCCCTCTCTGCGAAGCTCCTCTACTTGGGGTTGCTTGCCATGGCATTGACCATCTTCATTACGCTCTACTTCCTATAGACCCTCTTTGTGAGGACCTTCACCTTCATTATGTTCATCCTGCTGAGGATCCTCCTCGGGTCGTTCCTACGATTAGACACGACATGCATATTAACATTGCCATCAAAACTAGGTATGACAAAAACATAATAATACTACGACTTACCTGTGACGATCTTGCATCAGTAGCAAAAGGGATTTGTTCTAGGCCAACCCACAAACATTGCATAATTTTATCCTCGATAAGCTTAGACCAAACCCCATCTCCTAGATTAGCTTCGGCCTTGACCTTCCCCTTCTCCACAGGAGTCCATCGGGGTGGTTCAGGGAAGAAGGAAAGGATGGTAGTCTCTCCCCCAGGAAGAGTCATTTCGCTTTTTGGAGAGGCACTTACCATCACCTACTCTTGAAACTTCTCAAATGCTCTGGAAGCCCTAATGACATTGAGGAATAGCTGAAGGAACTGAGCCTCAACAGCAGAATCCCTGTAATATTGACGGTAGGCAGCGCGTTGCCACTTATAGACATGTTGATGGTCTTTCTGCATCTACCCCCATTCTTGGACACTTGCACTAAAGTCTTTCCAGTCTTGATTTTTCTAAGCTAGGAGATCCATCTACATTCGCTGCTCGACCAGTTTACGGCTAGTCTGGACACTATTCCTGATGACCGTCCAATAATGGACATAGTCAACAACAGTTGTCTGCCAATCCTTGTTGTTCATTTCTTGGGCTTGCAGGAATTCGTTCTGCAACCTTAAATCCCCAACCTTGTCACTTAGAGCCACCTTCTCCTCCTCTATCCTTTGTAGTCTCTTCCAAAGGTCTTCATTCACGCTTTGGCATTCCCATAAGGAGCGAGTCGAGCATGCAGCACATTTACGCATCTCGTTGTAAATGTTGCGTGGCACGACGGTCGCTTTCGATGGAGGTTCGGTGGCATCTAAGTCAATAGGCTTTGACAGATCCCATCTAAGGTGAGCTCCTAATAACATAAAATGGCGATTAGGCGTAATTAGATAGTGTAATTCCACAATGGAATAACCCCTACGTAATGATCATAATGTACCGGCTTCAAGATCGATTTGCTCTAAGTGACCGATTATATTATTGATGACACCTTCCATGAAGGCGAATTTATCAGGAAATTCGCCCCAAGATCAGGTCGCCATTGTTGATAAGTATAAGCCCTGATCACCTATTACGTAGAATAAATTACATATAAAGACATAACTGAGATGTTACGATGACTAGTAAAACCTCCAAAAGCAGTTGTCTAAAGTCTAGAATGCTGTGAAAATTAAACTCATCGAGTGACAAAGCACTTACCTTTTCTTATCCCAGCCAAAAGGACTTTAGCATCCTCCACTGCTACTTCCTTTTCACACACAGGAACTTGCGCACCACTCACCTTATTGACTGGGGTCTCTTCTTCAAAGACCGGGGCTCCTTCTTCATGCCGCAAAACTATAGCCCCTATTTTAGGGGTCAACCACTCCACAACCTTCTCCTCCGCTGTCACACAACATCGTCAATTAACACACGATTTCACTCTTACACAATAAATATTACGCAATGCAACAGTGTTTGTACACAACACAACCATAACCATTAACACATTTCTCTACTTACCGACTGGAGGATTACTCCTCTGAAATTTGACCTATATCTTCTTCCCCACACCACTTGCTGGCTTAATAGGCTCCTCGGTCAAACGAGGCTTCTTCCGTTGCACCAACAAGTCCACTATTTCAGCCACCAGGCGCTTCCCCTTCAACACATCACCAGTGTAAGAGGGGAGCACCCCACCCATGCTATCTTGACCTCATGTTCGAGGCACCATCATATTTTTAGTTGTTACTAAAAACGACTCCCCGATTCCTTCAGGAGAGTCTTGCGACCGGGTAGTGCCGAAAACATGGAAAATCCACGGTTTGGAAATCTGGCTGTAGTCTTGCTGCACCTAGACCCTATTCCTTTGGACTACAAAAAATTTGGCAAAATGCCAGAAGCAAGCTATGAAGAAGGAAAAATGCACATTGAAATGGGACTCAAGCTTCTTGTAAAACTTGACCATTTTAGTGCGTAGGCCTTTAGCAAAATAGCTGGCCCAATTGTACCAAGTCCCCTCCTCCATGACCACTCGCATAATCCAGGCTTGTTCTATGGTGAGGACTCTCCCTTGGAAGAGTGTCTTGGGGAAGGCCTGAGCTCGAAAAAGAGGGTAAATAGTATTGGCCACCTCCAGCTGAATCTTGTTAGCAGGGATTCCCTTAACCTCTTTGTTAACCCCTAGCCACTCCTCTATCTTAGGATGGTGCTTGGAACTCCTCTTCGACTTTTCCTCTATAGGAAGGCCATCGGAGGGGACGCCAAAGAGATCGGCAAATAGTTGAGCGTTAGTATTAAAATTCACATGCACGTTACGCACGCGTATGCAAAGACGCTCAACTTCTTCGCTGAAGGAGTTGACTAGGGTCAACATTTCACCCGCAGTAACATCGGGGGTTATGGCCAAAAATAGGTCCATTAGTCTAGCTTCCTGAAGGTTATTGGTTAATACAACTGGGGCCATGCTATGGCCAAGCCAGCATTATGTGTCCTTTATATCACCGTAACGGAAGAAGAGACTGTTTGCCTTGCGACCGAAGGCCATAATCGTAATTTCCCATGATTCCCTGACTGTCAACATAAAATAATAGTTAAGGTAATATAATAAAAATAAGACAACTTCATATATGATTTTCAACTAATAACATTGTACAATTAATCATCATAATAAAATTTACCAGGCCCGAATGGTAAAGGAAACGGAGGGATTTTCTCTTGCACGTCCGCAATGGTGAGGGGAGGATCCAAAGTCCACTCCCTATCTATCCATCTGAGTTTCTTATACTTGGTAAAGAATTCGACATAGTGGGTAGGATACTCTGGGATTTTGAATGCTAGTTGTCCCATGACACTGGCTCGTACATTGCTGATGGAAGTAAATTCTCTTATGGTCCTTTTGGTCAAAGATAATGTATCGTTATCACCCAGGAGACCATTGTCATTGATGAAGAATCTACACCACAAAATTTAGGAAAACTCTTTACGCTCAACACAAATTCAAACAGTAGTTAGCATATTGCAACATCGCGAAAAGAAACAAAACACTTACCCGCCTGCATAATACACGATGCCAAGTGGATTCTGGAAGTAGGTTGCCAGATGATGGGCCACGAACAGAGTGTTGTAGGCATGATAATAGTTAAACCTGGGCATCTCCCAGATCCAACTCAAACGCCTGAAACCTTTGGCGCTCTATTCGCGGTCTTGCACTCACATAGTTTCAACTGCGTCGTCTGACAAGAATGTCAAGATGCTCTGTGTTGACCCAACCAGTAGCGTCTCTAGAATAGCAGTAGCTACATCACCTGGTAGATGACACCAGATGATTACACTAAAATTATGAAGCAAAAACTACAAGAACTCCCGTGCATCCCTTCGGAACCATACCACCTCCTCCTTTATACAAGCATGAGGAGGAGGAACATGGGCCATGGGACTATGTAAGCAGCATAGAATGCCCACGATGTCCAAAACAATTAGGATGGGCTTTAGCATAATACTGTACAATAAAAAATGCATTACTATTAGACAAATCATTTAGACATAAAGGTTCATCATGCAACATTAGGGTTCTCTTGATTCCCTAAAAATTACAGATTATACTGGAGACGCATGGCCAAAATCGCCCAAACCCTTGCAACAGCTCAAGGTTTGTCCCTGACAACGGCAATGAAAGCAACACTGCATATTACTCTAGTGTAACATGCAACTATTATGGGCGAGAAAAGAAAAAGAAAAAAGAACCCTGATTATGCTATGCATGGGTACAATACTTAGACTTTTTTGGTTATACATTACATCTACACAGTATTACTCAACGATACCCAAACCCTCGTGACAACACAAAGTCTGTCTGCAACAGCGAAGATAAGGGTAATATAATAAACTACAATAGCTTAGTCTGCGTAAACAGATATTAATGCCTGACACAACATACACATTCAAAATAGATACAACCACGATGCTGCAACAAAGATAACAATTGTGCAAGAGGATGAAAGGCAACTTACCGGTTAAGTGGAGTAACCTCCCGAGTCTTGACTCTGGCCTATAAAGCCTTCTGCAAACTCTCCTACACTTCATCAATCTTCACCAATTTGGCATTCTTTCCTCTAATCTTTGGTGCCATAGTTGCAATTGAAAAAATCTTCACAAAATCGTCTATTTACGCTTCACTTTTGCTCCCTTTCCACTATAGCTAGATTCATATTCATGATATCTATGGCCTATTTTGAGCATGAACCACTGGTTTATAAATGAAATGTTTGAAACTAACTGATTTTATGCCCGATCGATGCGGAACTTTCCCGAAATGCCAGTGTCAGCATGACATGAAACGTGAAGATCGTGGCATTAATTTCATACATATCGTATGAATTGCGGTCCGAAATCACCCTAAACTAATGCATAGCTTATCATCTCATAATCCAGCTGCATTAACTATGGTCTGTACAAAAATTTAAATTCATTATCTCGGCACGCTAGACATGCCACGTTACATCTTTCATCTTACTTTACAGAAGTCACACGCTAGCATCTAGGAAGCCTGGCTCGCCGTTTTCTCACAAAATGTGCATATTTGCAACAGTCCACCAAGACCTTAAACTAGAAGCTTCTCTAATATGCAACTCTAATGCAAAGAAAAATAAACTCTTATTGTTTCAATAGATCGGCAAAAAAAAAACAATGTAACAATTTTCGTTTTTGGTGGTTTTGTAAGGAAATTCGCAAATGGACGCAGCTTTATTCGCACCCCTAGCCTTAATAGGTCCATATGGGAAAACCATTAGATAGCTCAATCACATGCTAATAGGAATCGACCCTTCCCTTTGTGACGCAACCATAGCAACATCAAAAATATCCCCAGACTAGCTAGAACATCTGGCCCGAACTCTAGACCTAGAAGCTGGAGATGTGACCGAGGACCCTCTCAACGAGGTCCCTATGGTTACGCACAAAGGTGAAAGTAAAACTCTTAGGGTTAGTTCCCTCCTGGACCAATAGATGCAGAGTGGCATAATGCAAGTGCTCCAAAATAACGCTGCTGTATTTGCGTGGTCGTACGAATATATGCCAGGTTTAGATCCAAGGCTAATACAACATAACATAGTTTTAGACCCTTGAATTAAGGCAATTAGATAAAAGGCATGAAAGATTAAGCCAGAAATCATGCTAGCAGTGCATAATGAAATCACTAGGCTATATCAGGCTGGTTTTATTCACGTGGTCGATTACTCAGACTGGGTGTCGAACATCGTAGTTGCTTCTAAGAAAACGGGAGGAATACGCATCTGCATAGACTTCCGGGATCTGAACAAGGCCACGATTAAGGACAATTTCCCATTATCGAGTATCGACCAACTAATTGATACAATAGTTGGTCAGGCGCTTCTATCCTTTATGGATGGTTTTTCAGGTTATAATCAAATTCATATTAACCTGGAGCATCAATTGACCACAACATTCATGATGCCCTAGGGGATTTTCTGTTACATTATGATGCCTTTTAGGCTAAAAAACGTTGGAGCAACGTATCAACGAGCCATGACATGCATCTTTAGTGATTACCTCTTAGGGAGATTGAACAACTACATAGATGACATAGCTGTCAAGTCTATAAAGTCAGAAGATCATTCAGAAGATCTAGAGTTAGTCCTTAAACGATGTCTCAAGCATGACCTATGGCTCAACCCAAAGAAATGCGTATTTGAAGTCAAAACCGGATGCATGTTGGGGTTTGTGGTGTCAAAGACTGGCATCTGAGTCAACCCCAACAAGGTTAAAGCCATCGTTGATTTAACACCACTTACAAACCTCAAGAAACTACGTGGGTTGCAGGGAAGACTACAATTTATCAGGTAATTCATTTCGAAGTTAATAGATAAATTACATCCTATGCAACATCTCCTTAAGAAGGGCGTTAATTTTGAATGGACCGATGACTGCCAGCATGCATTTGACAACTTGAAGAAGGAGCTGCAACACTTACCAACGATTTTCCTGCCACTAAGGGATCAACCTTTTTATATTTATCTGGCAAGCTCAGACGTGTCTATAGTTGTGTTACTTTGCCAAAAAAGGAACGATGAGTTAGAAGCCCCTATCTATTATCTAAGTAATGCTCTATTTGCATACGAAACGAGGTACAATGAAATGGAGTGTAACTGTTTGGCATTGGTTTTCGCACTTAAGAAATGTAGATACTATCTTTTTCGCAGCCAGGTCAACATAATTTGCAAAAACAATGTTTTGCAAGCTATCTCAAACAACTTGTATGAGAGTAGTAGGATAGCTCATTGGAAAGCTATCACAGCTGAATTCGACTTACATTATGTTGGCCAATCATCCACTAAAGGTCAAGCTATAGCTAACTAGCTTGCCACATTGCCTATTAACGATCAAGCTACGATAGAGCCAGAATTTTCGGATGAGCATGTACATAGTTTAAGCCCTGTACCAACAAGCCCCGAAGCCACATTGTATTTTGATGGGTCTTCGACTACCAGAGGCGGTAGTGCTACCATCGTCATTACGCTCTCCCCCGAAGATGTTCACCCATTGGCCTATCGCCTGGTGTTTCCCTGTATGAACAATGTGGTAGAGTACGAGGGGCTTCTCAGGGGACTGTTAACAGCCAGAGAACTCAACATTCAACATCTGGTAATCCAAGGCGATTCGATGCTCATCATCAATCAAATCACATGGGTCTATGCCTGTAAAGCTATGCATTTATAGCCCTACTGCGATATGGCTAAAGATCTTTTGAAATAATTCACAACAATCAACGTACAACACGTGCTGCGTAACGAAAATGTCGTAGCCGATGCATTAGCCACACTGGCATTAAACGTGCCACCACATTTGTTTGTCACTTGGCCCACTTTAATGATGGAATGTACAGACCCTATCATTCAAGCAGTGCAAATCTCTTCATTAAACATGGGAGGAACGACAGAATGGTATGACAACATTAGGACTTACCTTCTGCATGGAGAACCACCGCACAAGCTAACATATGCACAAAAAGACGCAGTGCGCAAGCGTGCCAGGCAATACGTCATCATCGGAGACAATACTCTATGTAGACGCTCTTTCGATGGGGTATTGCTAACCTGCGTTAATAATGAGCAAGCACAACGAATAGTTAGCAAAGTCCACGAGGGGCTGTGTGGATGACACGTAGTGCCACGAGCCATGGCCGCTAAAATTAGACACCTAGGGTACTATTGGTCATATATGGAAAAGGACTGCCTTACCAAGATCAAGACATGTGATACGTGCTAGCGTTATGCAAACTTAATACACGTGTCACCAACCAAGTTACACACAACATAGATTACTTGGCCATTCCAATGATGGGGACTAGATATCATAGGTCCCATCACGCCTAAATCTTCTGCAGGACATAGCTTCATTATCACCACCACTGAGTATTTCATGAAGTGGGTTGAGGCTATCCCCTTATGGAAGATTACATCCCAACAGGTTTGCCATTTCATCTTAGAAAACATAGTAACCAGGTTTGGGCTTCCTATGACTATTGTGACCGACAATGGGCCACAATTCAGTAGTGCCGAAACCAAATGTTTCTGCAATAACTTTGGCATTAGGAAATCTTTCTCCTCACCCTATTACCTACAAGAAAATGGTCAAGCAGAAGCAAAAAATAAGGTAATTATCAATCTACTCAAGAAGATTCTCAGCAACAACAAAAAATGATGGCATGAAAAAATCCTCTACGTGCTATGGGCCTATCGTACGACATGCAGAATAGCTACTGATAGGACACCCTACAGCTTAGTCTAAGGATTCGAAGCAGTGTTGCCCTTGGAATTACAAATCCCCTCATTGCAGATGGTCCTCTCCAGGGTTATAAATGAGACTTAGCACAACGAGTCCAGGATCGCGAATTTGGACTCAGTAGGGGAGAGATGCATCCAAATGCTTAATACCATCGAAAGATATCAGGATAGACAGAGATAGAAGCATCGGCACAATCCGCATCAATCACTGATCAAGAAAGGAGACTTAGTTCTCAAGGCCATTCGTGAACCAGTAAGCAAATTCTTTGCAAACTGGGAAGGCCCTTTCCTAGTCATCAGCGCATACAGAAATGAAGTATTCAAGTTAGCGCATATCGACGACAACGAGCTACCGAACCCAGTGAATCATGTATATCTGAAGCAGTACCACATCTAAGCATCGACTCAACTTAAGCACAAGGTAACAAACGTCCGCTATGATGTAAAACTGGCAATGTTATACACGTTCGCTACGACGTAAAACTGGCAATGTTGTACACATCCGCTACGACGTAAAACTGGCATTGCTTGCACACATCCGCCAAGATGCTAAACTGGCAAAGTTTCTAACCGTCCGCCATTACGTGAAACTAGCAAGGTAAGCATATGTTTGCTGAGATGCTAAACCAGCACAAACTTTTCCTTCGGTCACGACATAAAAATGACACCCACAACATGGTCTGCTGGGACCATAAACTAGCTCTTCCACCATCCGCTACGACGTAAAACTAGCAGGTTTTAGTCTGCCCAAACGTTAAACCAGGACCACGGTCTACTGAGACTTAAAACCAGCAACAATGATCAACCAGGACTCAAAACTGGAATCCGTCAATAGACAATCCATGAAGTAAACGAACGTGATCACTCTTGCACTACATCCCTACCAGATGGAACAGGTAAGGCATTGGAACAAATGCAACGCCACTACCTCATTGACATCCTACTGATTCCTCAGATATGCCAAAAGGCATACTACTTGTTGGCACATTTAGCCATTTCATGGAATAGCAAAGGTGATAAAATATGAATGAGATAGAAAATATTCAAATAAAAAATATATGATGGTTGTGTCTTATTGATATTTTAATGCTGGAGGTTTCATTTGGAAATTTGTTGGGTGAAGATATAGTAAAAGAAGAAAAGACTACAGAAGTGTTTTAACTTTCTAATGATACCAAGGAACCAACGGTGAAGGAAAAATTTATCCTGCTCCTGTGTGAGGGGAAGATATAAAAGAGATTGCAAAGCTTTATCGGTTAAAAAGAGCTGATAATCCCATTCATGAATACAATAATAAGAAATTAAAATTAACCTTATTGGATTCACCATGGTAAAATTTCAATGGAAGTTTATACAGTAAAGAGTAGTTCATAGCCACTGTACACATTGGCAAGGTATTTCAAGAAAAAATGAATGAAATAGCTGCAATTGACGGGAAAAAAGTCCTGGAATTTTTGTTTTGTTTCTAGATTGGAGCTAATCTGGTGCTGTTGCAGAGTTTCTGTGACCGAATTGTCACGTTTTCAATGGGGCACTATTATTCCTCCATTTTACAAAAAAAGGGGTTGTGGCACTGGGTGCACAGGAAACACTACGGAATATCATCAGAGTTAGCGATGCCGCGATAGCAAGTTACTATCAGACCTTGTGAGCGTCACAAGTGATCATACACTTGCCATCATCGTCACGAGTGCCACAGGCACAGTCCATAGTCCAAGAATCGCTACCACCCCCATATGAAAGGTCGTTGGTAACATCCATACCGACACCACGGATCACCACAATTGAACCCGAATTCAGAGCTCCAAACAGAAAATCCTCCTCGTCATAGTCGCCGTGACCATAGGGGTCAATCTGATGATGCCATCGCGCACTATCCTAAAAATGATGAGCCTACACACCTTATTTGAAAATGGCAGTTATAAGCACCAATGACCACAAGAAAGGCCTGCGTTATTGATCCGTTCTTGTTTGCCACTTTCTTGGATATTTCTGTAACAGACATATTTTATATATATCAAGCAAGAAATTCAGATTCGAGATATCAACATGAGATGAGTTATAGAAACAAGAAGAGGTCAGGGTCAGTGTCATATGTTAACTTCAGTGGCATGGCTGTGTCCAGAAAACAGCAATTGCAGGAGCCAGCATCGGGAATAGGTTAGAGCATGTGTTGGTTCTTACAGGTTTTGCGCAGAAGAAAAAGGAAAAAAAACCAGCCAATTACGCCCTCTATTCTTTAAACTGTTACTGATTATCCGCATAATTTACTAGTACAGGGAAGATGAAGAAGATTTATTTTTAGCCATTGACTCTAAAGATCATATGTCACTTTCATCCACATTTACACCAAGGTGTATATCTTATTACTTCCGCTCGTTTATAACTTTATGAAAGCATCGGTGGTTAAAATATTTAACAAACTAATTAAAATGCATATATATATAATATCAATTAAATGAAGCTCCTTAGCTTTAATTTTTAATTTTTAAAAAGTATATGTAAAGACACATGCCAATGTTAGCATGATTTTCTCCTAACTCCCTAACTTCCTAACTTGTTTTCCTAACTTGTTGGGCAAGTTACTTGGGAGAGAAGTTAGCTAAGATATTTTAGAATGTAACTACCTTTGAACCTTATAAAAAGGCTTCAGGGGTTGGAAAAGAAGGGGGGGAGACTTAGGAGAAGTCATTGACATCACACTTTGAAAGGCTACTAGCTAGCACTTAAGCTCTCACTTGGAGACACAATTTTGAGTCTTGGGAGAAGAGCATTTATAAAGAAGAAAGTGTGAAATATTGCTTGTAAGATGACTTGCTAAAGGAAAGATTTTAGCCTCTTTGTCATGGTTCTATGAGTTATGTTTTTTTTATTTTTTTCAAATTGTTTAGTTAGTGGTTTAGATAGTATCATCCTTGGCAAGTAATTTTGGAATTTTTAGATTACTCTTATTGTTCTTGTTGTACGATTGAAAATTTCTATAAAAATTTTTCCATAGAAGCGCTTGTGTTTGAAAGCCTTAAGAGAATTTTAGTAGTGAATTTGGTTATTGTGCAACGTATAAGAACTGCTATTGGGATCATTGTAAGAGAGCCTCTACTGGTAGTCATGCTGTTGAACGATTCACTAGTCAAGAGGGTTCAGAAGATCTTTGGTATTTTGATGGGACAAGAATAGCTTCTTTTTATCTTTAAAGTGAATCTTCATGGTATTTCAATCAGAAATTGTCAATTCTTTTGAAGGTTCTATTGAATGCAATTGTTGACATCTATTATCTAGCCAAAATGGAGTCTCATATGTGGTAGTTTACGCAGCAATTTTTGGTAGCATAGTAGGATTGTCTTGAAGAAATTTCTTATTTGAGCCTTGGAAGTTTGAACAATTCATAGCTATTTAATTTGGGATAGCTTTATTGTGAAGTGTTTACTCATGTCATTTTACCTTGTTTAAATATTTGAGGTCCACGCAAATCTGCTTTCTTTTCTGTCTATTTCCATTGAATCTTGCTCTATTTCTAGTTTTCTTGTGGAACTATCTCTTTCTCTAGGGAAAATTAGAAGTAAATTCGTAGAGTTGTGCTCAAATGTTTTTGCAAAATTTTATTTGTTGCAAGTAGGTATTATAAGGACCGTGTAGACTAGGCAATTGAACAAAGTAGAAACTCTCAACAACTCATAGTACTTGGCAAAGTTGGCTAAATCTCTTTAAGATAAGTCATTTGTAGTTTACACACAACACAGTCATTTCATATTTCACAACCACATGCCACAACAGCACACACACATACTCACATTAACTACTAAGTTTATTTGGAGGTATCTAGGCCTTGGTGTTGCCAGAGACCAGCAGGCACCTAAATCCTATTCGAGGACACTCATTGGCAGTCGTGTCCCAAACGGTCGCCAATAGTTCTTTTGGCACTCGAAGGAGGGCTAAAAATTTAGCCTCTAGGTTCATAAGCCTTATAATTTTAGCACATCAACAATTATTTATTACTATAAAGGCTTAAGTAATTAGATACTATTTTTAGTTCATGACCAAGAAGATTGATAGTTTGGAAAGTTTAAAAGTTTCAAAGGATATTCTAGATTCTAAGACTGATTCTTCATCAGAAGAAGAACAAAAGAAAGTTTTTGAATTGGGAACAAGAACAAGTAGTGGACTAAAAACTAGAAGATCGAGAAGATCACCAATTATATCTGGTTTATCAATTCGTAAGAGAACATCTAGAAAGTATAAGAGTTCAATTATCCAAAGGAATAAGATGGAAAATCCTTGGCAAGGAGTTACACCATTAGGATTTCAAAATTACAATGATATTCCTAAGGTAGTTTACAAATATTTGCCTGAGCCTTTCATTCCTGGAAAAGCTTATCTAGCTGAAGAATATATTCACATGTTTGAGTTAGCTTTAGCTCATGCA